>CAUYUJ010005247.1:344589-382089 GCA_963575745.1 Prorocentrum cordatum
CCTCCTCCTCCTCCTCCACCCCCTCCTCCTCCTCCTCCTCCTCCTCCTCCTCCTCCTCCTCCTCCTCCTCCTCCTCCTGTACCTGCCCCTGCTCCTCCACCTCATGATCATCAGTATCAGTATCAGTATCAGTAACAGTATCAATATCAGTATCAGTATCAGTATCCGTATCAGTATCACTGTCCGTTTCAGTATCAGTATCAGTAGTCGTCATCACCGTCCTCATCATCATCACCATCATCATCATCAGCATCAGCATCATCATCATCATCATCATCATCATCGTCATCATCATCAACAACAGCAACAGCAACAGCATCATCATCATCATCAGCAGCATCAGCATTATCATCATCATCATCATCAGCATCATCATCATCATCAGTAGCATCATCATCAGCGTCATCATCATCAGCAGCATCAGCATCAGCATCATCATCAACAACATCAGCATCATCCTCATCATCATCATCAGCAGCAGCATCAGCATCAGCATCACCATCATCATCAGCATCAGCAGCATCATCAACCTCAGCAGCATCATCACCACCATAAACATCTTCATCATCACCATCATCAGCATCAGCAGCATCATCAGCATCAGCAACATCAGCATCATCATCATCATCAGCAGCAGCAGCATCATGATCATCCTGTTCCTGGCTCCCAGCTCCTCCTCCTGCTCCTTCTCCTCCTCCTCCTTCTCCTCCTCCTTCTCCTCCTCTTCGTCCTCCTCCTTTTCCTGCTCCTCGCTTCTCTTCCTCACTCATGTCTCCTCCTTCTCGTGCTCCTGTTCATTCTCCTCGGCTTGCTCTTCCTCCTCCTCCTCCTCCTCCTCCTTCTCTCCCTCCTCCTCCTCCTCCTCTCCTCCTCCGCTCCCCCTGCTCCTCCAGTTCATCCTCCTGGCTCCTCCTCCTGGCTCCTCCTCCTCCTCCTCCTCCTCCTCCTCCTCATCATCATCATCATCATCATCCTCCACGCTCCTGGATCCTCCTCCTCGTCTCCCTCGCTCCTGTCTCCAACTGCTCCTGCTCCTGGCTCCTGCTCCTCGTCCTCCTCGTCCTCCTCGTCCCCCTCGTCCTCCTCGTCCTCCTCGTCCTCCTCGTCCTCCTCCTCCCCTCCTCCTCCTCCTCCCTCCTCCTCCTCCACCTCCTCCTCCTCCTCCTCCTCCTGCTCCTCCTCCTCCTCCTGCTCCTCCGCATTCTCCTCCTCCTCCTCCTCGTCCTCGTCCTCGTCCGTGTCCTCGTCCTCCTCCACCTCCTCCTCCTTCCTCGTTCTCCTGCTCGGTTTTTGATCTCGGGCTCCTTGTCCTCATCCACGGAGCGCCCTCGCCTCTCCTGCCCCGGGGGCGGCGCGGGGGGGCCCGAGCGGGCATGCGAGGGCAGAGGTCACTGTGGGAAACGGGCCGCCCTCCACGGAAATGGCGCCCCCGATGGGGAGCAGGCGCGGGGTTCGGACTTCGCCACGTTCTCGGCGAACTCCGAACCCCACCTCGGCGGCGCGCACAGTGGGTAGGGGGGAGGGGGGGAGGCTTCTCAGAAGGAGGCTGCTTCGAAGGCGCCAGCCCTACACCTACAGGCAAGGCCCGCGCCTTCTGAAGAGCAGGGGTGCGTCCAAGAAGCATTCCCCCCCTTACCCTACCCCCCCTCTGCGCGTGGCTGACTACCGAGCAAGGACCGACCGTCCCGGCATTCCTATAGTCATACCACGAAATGTTCTTAGAACCCAAAAATGTTCTACGAACAGAAACAATGTTCTTAGAACATAAGCTGGATGTGTTAAAACAAGACAGACTCCGCCAGAAATGTTCTAAGAACATTTCGTGGGAACCACAAACGGTTCTTAGAATATTGTTTGGTGGGGCTATCGGCGAGCCGGGACGCTTCGCCACTGCTTGAGACTACCGTTGCCTCACCTTGCCCTCCTCCGAGCCTTCCAGCGCCGCGCGGTACAGCAGGCCCGGGCGCCCCAGGTGCCCGGCGCGCAGGCCCACGATCGCCCCGCTGGCGCCTGGCCAGTTCGGCGTGCGCTCGCCGGCCAGGTAGGGCAGGAAGCTCAGGCCCTCGCAGCCGACGGGCTCCGCCTCCGCGAGTCGCGTGATCTCCTCTGCAGGAGCAACAAAAAGGCATCGACACAAACTGAGCAGCCCCGGAGCTCTTCCTATCCCTAAGATCGGCAAGCCCGAGGCGATGACAATCTTGGGGATGTGCCCTGAGAAACTGAGGAAATCCTTGAGATCAGCACCGAGGTACTGGGATGCCAAACATTGGGATTGGGATAGTTATGTTTCCAGCTGGTGGTAAACTTGGCGGGGCTCGCGCGGATTTCGTGGATCGGCGCTGCTTCTCAACTCCGCCTCGCCCGTTGATGCCATTGTCTCAACTCGCCCTGCTCTGACCCCTCTCCTCCTGGCATGAGGCAAACGGGTCCCAAAGGAAACGGGTCCTCGATCCCAAGGCCCGCCCCCAGAACCACTTCCAGAGATCCGATGTCTTGACTTTACCACTACGGGGCCCCCAGAAATCTCGACCCACCCCTGGGGGCCGGCTTTTCGCCCTGAACCGTTGCTGACAGTCCTGAGGCCTGACGAGGGCCTCCAGTGGCCGAAAACGGCGAAGAGCCTCTGTCTCGATGTTTGCCACTACGCTGGATCTCTGGGCTCTTTCGCCCCGAAGTGTTTCCTGACGGTCTCGGCGCCCGTGGCGAGCCCTGGCGAGCCCTGGGGGCTCCAAACCTCGTGCAACACCAAGAGCCACGTCTCCCTCGGGACACGCTCAATTTGCCCAAAAACGTGTTTTTCGTCGGCGGCGAGGCGGGGCTATCCGCACCAGCGAAAGAGCGAAGCGGGGGCACTGCGAAGCGAATGGTCGGGCGTGCAAGAGCGGAGTTTGCCAGAGAACAGCAAGCTCAGAATAAGCCCCCTGCGAGCGAAGCCGTTTAGAAAGCGACCCCACACAAGGGATCGAACCTTGCCATCGCTCGCACGTGTAGTCCTCGTGCAGTGTTAAAGTTCGTGCGCTTCTTCGAATGATCGGCCCACGGACCCGGAAAGGTATCTAGAAATGAAAGGCATGGCAACGTTTCCAAGACACCCGATTGGGCGACGGGCAATTGCAATGCTGAGTGTATCGATCTTGATGTACCGTACCAAAAGCTGTGCTGTGCTGCGCCATGCTGAATTGCGATGTGCCATGCCGCGATTGTGCTCTATAGCCTTGTGGATTGAGTCCTCCTTTGCATCCGAGTCCAGACCGCACTCATCTGGATCTTAAGCTCGAGCTGGCTGAACGCATATTAGCTGCCCCAAAGCTAGTTGAAAAGTGCGGGACGTTCAATCAACTCGACCTCAAAATCCGACTCGGCTCCGAAAAGGAACGACACGACACGGGGCACAGGCTCACGAACGCGCCACAGGATGTGCCAGGGGCGCAATAGGGTATGTGCCAGGGGGCGTGTCAGGGGACGTATCAGGGGACGTGCCCGGGACGTGTCAGGGACCTGCCACGGGACGTGCCAAGGCGAGTGCCATGGGGCGGCCAGAGGACGTCATACCGAGGGGCGTAGCAAGGGGCGCGCCATGGAAGAGGCAGGGGAAACGCCTGGGGTCGAGCCAGGAAACGCGACAGAGGACGAGCCAGGGAACGTGCCACGCCGAGTGGCGTGCTGGGGGACGTGCCAGGGCACGTCACGCCAGAACGTCGCAGAGGACGCGCCAGGAGACGCGCCAGCGCGCCAGGGGGACGCCCCCCAGACGGGCGGGATTGGACTGCGATGCACTCTACTGCGACAAGCGTTTCGCTGGAGACATCCTCAACAAATCCTCATGTTAGGCATCCGCCTGGGCGACCTGGACACGTGAAACCATGCGTCTCACTCGAGACATCCTCAACACATCCTCATGCTAGTCATCCGCCTGGGCGACCTGGACACGTGCAAAGAAGCGTCTCGCTCGAGACTTTCTCAACACATCCTCATGCTAGACATCTGCCAGAGCAACCTGGACGCGTGAAAGCAAGGGTTTCGCTGGAGACATCCTGCCCACATCCTCATGCTAGACATCCGCCTGGGCGACCTGGACATGTGAAAACGAAAACAAGCGTTTCGCTCAACACATCCACAACACATCCTCATGCTAGACATCTGCCTGAGCGACCTGGACGCGGGCAAACAAGTGGTTCGCTCGAGACTTCCTCAACACATCTTCCTGTTAGACGTCCGCCTGGGTAACCGGGGCACGTAAAAACAAGCGTTTCGCTCGAGACGTTCTCAACACGTCCTCATGTTAGACATCCGCCTGGGCGACCTGGACACGTGAAACCGAGCGTCTCTCTCGTGACATCATCAACTAATCCTCGTGCTAGGCATCGACGCGTGAAAACAAGAGTTTCGCTCAACACATCCTCAACACATCCTCATGCTAGACATCCGCCTGGGCAACCTGGACACAAGCAAACAAGCGTCTCGCTCGAGACTTCCTCAACACATCCTCATGCTAGACATCCGCCTGGGCGACCTGGACGAGTGAAATCAAGCGTCTCGCTCGAGAGATCCTCAACAAATCATGATGCTATACATGTGCCAGGGCAACCTGGACGCGTGAAACAAAACGTCTCGCTCGAGAGATCCTCAAGATCAGGGCACGTGAAGACAAGCATTTCACCTGAGACATCATCTGAATTCTGATCCCCAGGAGAGGAACAATCTATAACACAAAACAAGCGTTTCGATCGAGACATCCTCAACACATTCTGAGAACAACAAGCGTTTCGCTCGAGACATCCTCAACATCTGAATTCGCCAGCCCTGCGCGACCTCGTTATTCACCGCAAATCGTTTCGCTGGCCCTACAGCCGTCGTTCCGGGGGTAAGCAGCTGAAAGACAACCCTGGGCCGACGCCCTGTCCAGGAAAACACATGGTTCCAGCTCGAAGCTACCATGTTCGATACCCCCCATGGGTGGCCTGGACATGAAAAAACACTTGGTTCCAGCTCGGGACCCCCATGTTACATATTCACGGTGGGTGGCATGCACAAGCGAAAACATGCGGTTCAACTTGGGACAACCATGTCAAATACCCCCCTTGGCGACCTGGACATCTAACATGATCGACCCACGAACCCGGAAAGGAATATAGAAATGTAAGGCATGACAACGTTTCAAAAACACCTGCTTGGGCGACGGACAAGTGCAATTCTGAGTGCATCGATCTTGATGTACCGTGCCGAGGGCTGCGCTGAGCTGCGCCGTGCTGAATTGCGATGTGCCATGCCACGATTGTGCTCTATAGCCTTGTGGATCGAGTCCGCCGTTACATCCGAGTCCTGACCGAACTGATATGGATCTTAAGCTCGAGCTGCCTGAGCACGTAGTAGCTGCCCCAGAGCTAATTGACAAGGGGGCATGCCAGGAGGACGCGCCGCGGAAGGTCCCAAGGGACGCGCCAAGCGACGTGCCAGGGGACGTGCCACGGGGACGCACCGCGGGACGTGCCAAGGGGGCGCGCCACGGAACGTGCCAATGGACGTGCCACGGGACGTGCCGGGGGACGCGCCGCGCGACGTGCCAAAGGTGACTCGCCATGGGACGCGCCACGGAACGTGCCAAGGAACGTGCCAGATTGCAATGCTGGGTGTATCGATCTTGATGTACCGTGCCGAGGGCTGTGCTGTGCCTGGGCGACC
Organism: Prorocentrum cordatum; assembly: GCA_963575745.1. NCBI lineage: Eukaryota > Dinophyceae > Prorocentrales > Prorocentraceae > Prorocentrum > Prorocentrum cordatum. The sequence goes on from CAUYUJ010005247.1 coordinate 350,272, forward strand.
TGGACACGTATAAACAAGCGTTTCGCTCAAGACATGTTCAACATATCCTCATGCTAGATATCCGCCTTGGCAACCTGGACACGTGCAAACAAGCGTGTCGACCGAGACTTCCGCCTGGGTAAACCTGGACACGTGCAAACAAGCGTCTCGATCGAGACTTCCTCAACACATCCTCATGCTAGACATCCGCCTGGGCGACCTGGACGCGTGAACACAAGCGTCTCGCTCGAGACATCCTCAACATAGCCTCATATTAGACATTTGCCTGGGCAACCTGGACGCGTGAAATCAAGCGTCTCGCTCGAGACATCCTCAAGACCTGGGCACGTGAAAACAAGCATTTCACTTGAGAGATCCTCTGAACTCTGGTCCCCATGAGAGGACACTCTATAACATAAAACAAGCGTTTCGCTCGAGGCATCCTCAATTGTTCATACGCTGGTCCAGCTCGGCCTAGTTATCTATCGCTGATGAAATTCGCCAGCCCTACAGTCGTGGAGGCCGGGGAAAAACCTACTAAAAGAGAACCCTGGGTTTAAGTCCTTTCTGGGAAAAACGCTTGGTTCAAGCTCGGAACCACAATTTTCGATACGGTCTGGGTGGCCTTGACACGTGAAAACACGTGGTTCCAGCTCGGGAGCACCATGGTAGATACCTCTAGGGGAAATCTGGAAAATCACGAACCGACGAAACTGTGTCAAGTTTTTCCACATCTGGTGTCGCTTCGTTGATTTCGTCAATCTCTTGTGGGTCCCCCCGTTAGGGGGGCCCAGACGACCACGTTTGTAAATACCCCCCCGTTGGTGGCCCGCACACGTAGCATGATCGACCCACGAATCCGGAAAGGAACTTAGAAATGTAAGGCATGGCAACGTTTCACAAATATCTGATTGGGCGACGGGCAAACGCAATGCTGAGTGTATCGACCTTGATGTCAGTGCCGATGGCTGCGCTGTGCTGCGCCGTGCTGAATTGCGATGTGCCATGCCACGATTGTGCTCTATAGCCTTGTGGATCGAGTCCGCCGTTGCATCCGAGTCCTGACCGAACTGATATGGATCTTAAGCTCGAGCTGCCTGAGCACATAGTAGCTGCCCCAGAGCTAATTGACAAGGGGGACATGCCAGGAGGACGCGCAGCTGAACGTCCAAAGAGACGCGCCAGGCGACATGTCAGGGGACGTGCCATGAGGACGCACCGCGGGACGTGCCAAGGGGACGCGCTACGGAACGTGCCAATGGACGTGCCACGGAATGTGCCAGGGTGACGCGCCGCGCGACGTGCCAGGAGGACTCGCCACGGGACGCGCCATGGAACGTGCCAAGGAACGTGCCAGGTTGCAATGCTGAGTGTATCGATCTTGATGTACTGTGCCGAGGGCTGTGCTGTGCTGCGCCGTGCTGAATTGCGATGTGCCATGCCGCGATTGTGCTCTGCAATGTCGTAAATCGGGTCCTCCGTTGCATCCGAGTCCTGACCGAACTGATCTGGGTCTTAAGCTCGAGCTGCCTGAGCACATAGTAGCTGCCCCCAGAGCTAATTGACAGGGGGACATGCCAGGAGAACGCGCCGCGGAACGTCCCAAGGGACGCGCCAAGCGACGTGCCAGGGGACGTGCCACGGGGACGCACCGCGGGACGTGCCAAGGGGACGCGCTACGGAACGTGCCAATGGACGTGCCACGGGACGTGCCAGGCGACGTGCCAGGCGACGTGCGATGGGACGCACCGCGGGACGTGCCAAGGGGACGCACTGCGGAACGTGCCAATGGACGTGCCACGGAATGTGCCAGTGGACGCGTCGCATGACGTGCCAAGGGGACTCGCCACAGGACGCGCCACGGAACGTGCCAAGGAACGTGCCAAATTGCAATGTTGAATGAGTGTATCGATCTTGATGTACCGTGCCGAGGGCTGTGCTGTGCTGCGCCGTGCTGAATTGCGATGTGCCATGCCGCGATTGTGCTTTATAGTGCTGTGGATCGAGTCCTCCGTTGCATCTGAGTCCTGACCGAACTGATCTGGATCGTAAGCTCGAGCTGCCTGGGCACATAGTCCACACAGTAGCTGCCTCAAAACTAATTGACAGGGGGACATGCCAGGAAGACGCGCCGCGGAACTGTCCAAGGGACGCGCCAGGCGACGTGCCAGGGGACGTGCCACGGGGACGCACCGCGGGACGTGCCAAGGGGACGCGCTACAGAACGTGCTGGGGACAAACGTCGTGCTGGTGGCCTGGACGCGTGAAAACACGTGGTGCCGGCTCGGGACAACCATGTTAGGTACCCCCTGGGTGGCCTGGATACGTAAAAACACGTGGTTCTAGCTCGGGACAATCATGTTAGAGATCTGGGCAACCATGTAAGATACACCCGTGCTAGAACCCGCCTGGGCGACCTGGACACGTGAAAACAAGCGTCTCGCTCGAGAGAGCCTCAACAAATCCTCATGGTAGACATTCGCCTGGGCGACCTGGACACCTGAAAGCAAGCGTCTCGCTCGAGAGAACCTCAACAAATCCTCATGTTAAACGTCGGCCTGGGCGACCTGGGCACGTGAAACGAAACGATTCGCTGAAGACAACCTCAACACTCTCATGCTAGACATCCGCCTGGGCGACCTGGACACCTGAAAGCAAGCGTCTCGCTCGAGAGAACCTCAACAAATCCTCATGTTAAACGTCGGCCTGGGCGACCTGGGCACGTGAAACCAAGCGTTTCGATGAAGACATCCTCAACACTCTCATGCTAGACATCCGCCTAAGCGGCCTGGACACGTGAGAACAAGCGTTTCTCTCAAAACATCCTCAACACATCCTCATGCCAGACATCCGCCTGGGCGACCTGGACGTGTAAAAGCAAGCATCCAGCTCGAGACATCCTCAACAAATTCTCTTGCCAGACATCTGCCTGGGCAACCTGGACGCGTGAAAACAAGCGTCTCGCTCGAGACATCCTCAAGACCTGGGCACGTGAAAACAAGCATGTCACCTGAGACAGCCTCTGAATTCTGGCACCCCAAGAGGCCCCCGCTCGAGACATCCCCCAACTCTGCAAAACCAGCGTTTCGCATGAGACATCCTCAACGAACTGATGTAAAACATGCGTTTCGCCTGAGACATCCTCAAAATCTTAATTCGCCGGCCCTACGCGACCTCGTCATTGATCGCAGATTAAAATCGCCGGCCCTACGCAAGTCGAGGCCGGGGGGAACCATCTGAAAGAAAACCCTGGGCCAGAGCCCATTCCGGGAACAAAAATGCACACGTTCGAGCGATGCCAAGGAACAGGCCAGCGTTGTTCAGGAAAGGCCAAAGGGTCGGTTCGCAAACGCCAGCTACGGGATTCAGGAGGTCTTTCCTCCCTACGAAATTGGTTTTCGTGTTCCGCAGGGTGTTCTGTAGATCGACGAGCATTATATTGACTGTTGCAAAATTAAATGAGAAAGCCACTTCTGGGGCAAATCGACTCTGCAGTCGATACGCTACTCGCGTGATCCGCGGCGCTCCTCGTGGGTGAGGCCGAACGCGAGGCGGACCTCCTCGGGCACCGCGGTGCAGTTCAGGGTGCACAGCAGGGGCAGCCCGCGCCCGCAGGCGTCCAGGAACGGGCAGATGGCGCCGCCAGGGTCCCGTACGGCCGCTGGCGCCTGAGCACCGCTTGGCCGATCCCGAGCGCCACTGCTCCTCCTCCTCCTCCTCCTCCTCCTCCTCCTCCTCCTCCTCCTCCTCGGCCCTGCTGGCCTACTTGCCCACTTCTAGTCAAGCGCGCTCCACTACTCGCAAAGGGGGCTCCTCGCGAGTGGCCTGGACCCGCCGCGGAGGATGCACGATGCACGACGCCGATGCAAGCGCACGGCCTCTCGTCGAGCAGCTGCGGGTCGGCACTCTGCGAGCAGTGGAACGCGCTCGGTGAACTCGGGCGAGGATCTGCCCTGAGGAGGAGGAGGAGGAGGGAGGAGGAGGAGGAGGAGGAGGAGGAGGAGGAGGAGGGGAGGAGGAGGAGGTGGAGGAGGAGGAGGAGGAGGAGGAGGAGGAGGAGCCCTGCGGTGGGCACCGTCCCTGCCCGGTGCTTCTCGCGGAGGGCCTGCGGCCGCTCGCCCCCCCACGGGAGGCCCCCGGGTGGGCCCCCGACCCCCCGAGGTCGGCGGCGCGCGCCACGGGGAAGCCAGTCTCAACGCATTCGGGTGCTTCATAGAGATTCGGGTGCTTCATAGCGATCCTCCTCCTGCTCCTGCTCCTGCTCCTCATCCTCCTCCTCTTCCTCATCCTCTTTCCTCCTCCTCCTCTCCTCCTCCCTCACCTCCTCCTCTCCTCCTCCTCCTCCTCCTCCTCCTCCCTACCACGGGGTAGGGGGGGGGGGGGGGGCCGAAGTGAGAGGAATGAGGAGGGGGAGGGACGAGGGAAGCGGGAGGAGTTAGGATCGCGGGGGGAGGAGGGGGAGGCGGAGGAGGAGGAGGAGGGAAGTAGATAGACAGGGACGGCGAGGAGGGAGGGAATTGGGAGGATGGAGGAGGGCGGGAGGGACGGGAGGGAGGGAGGGAGGGAGGGAGCGAGGGAGGGGGGGGAGCGAGGGAGGAGGAGCAGGAGGAGGGAGTAGAAGGGGCAGGAGCAGGAGGAGGAGGAGGCGGAGGAGGAGGCAAGGGACATGGAAACAGGGTTGGAGGAGGAGGATGAGGAGGAGGAGAGGAGGATGATGATAATGAGGAGGAGTCCTGCTACTGCTGCTGCTGCTGTTGCTGCTTCTCCTCTTTCTTCTCCTCCTCCTGCTCGTTGCTCCTGCTCCTGCTGCGCCTCCTCCTCCTCCTCCTCCTCCTCCTCCTCCTCCTCCTCCTTCCCGTTGGTTATCCCCCTCCTCCTCCGCCTCTTCCTCCTGTTCCTTATCCCTGCTCCTCGTCCTCGTCCTCCTCCCTCCTCCTCCTCCTCCTCGTATTCCTCCCGTTTCTCCTGCTCCTGATGCTGCTCCTCCTGCTCCTTCTCCTGGTCCCGATCCTGCTCCTGTTGCTGCTGCTGCTGCTGCTGCCGCTCGCATGCAATGCCCACGTCTGTTGGAGGTTTCGCGTGTCGGGGGGTTGGGGGTATTGGGGAGTTGGTGCGTTGAAAACTCGTGCGTCGACCCCTCATGCTGGGGCTTTGGCCCCTCATGCGTTGACCACTCGTACTAGGGCCTCGGCCCCTCTTACCTCATGCGTTGACATTTCATGTCATGCTGGGAATTTGACCCCTCATGCGTCGACCTATCATGCTGGGGTTTTGGCGCCTCCTGCGTCGACCCCTCATGCTGGGGCTCTGGCCCCTCTTACCTCATGCGTTGGCCCCTCGTGCTGGGGTTCGTACCCCTCATGCGTTGACCCCTCATGCTGGGGCTTTGGCCCTTCATGCGTCGACCCCTCATGCTGAGGCGTCGGCCCCTACTATCCCGTGCGTTGGCCCCTCATGCTGGGGGTTATACCCCTCGTGGGTTGACCCCTCATGCCGGGGCTTGTACAGTTTGGTTCCACTTACCTCATGGGTGGACCCCTCATGCTGGAGCTTGCACCCATCATGCGTCGACCCCTCATGCTGGGGCTTTGTCGCCTCGTGAGTCGACCCCTCGTGCTTGGGCCTTGGGCCCTCTTGCCTCATGCGTTGACCCCTGATGCTGGGGCGTGTGCCCCTCATGCGTCGAACCCTCATGCTGGGGCTTTGGCCCCTCATGCGTTGACCCCTCATGCTGGCGCCTTGGTCCCGCTTAGCTCATGCGCTGACCCTCATGATGGGGCTTGCCCCCCTCATGCGTCGACACCTCATGCTGGGGCTTTTGCCCCTTATGCGTTGACCCCTCATGCTGGCGCCTTGGTCCCGCTTAGCTCATGCGTCGGCCCCTCATGCTGGGGCTTGCACCCCTCATGCGTTGACCCCTCATGCGGGGGCTTTGGCCTCTCATGCGTCGACCTCTCATGCTGGGGCTTTCGCCCCTCATGCGTCGACCCCTCATGCTGGTGCCTTGGTCCCGCTCAGCTCCTGGGTTGACCCCTCATGCTGGGGCTTGCACCCCTCATGCGTTGACCCCTCATGCTGGGGCTTGTACCCCTCATGCGTCGACCCCTCATGCTGGGGCTTCGGCCCCTTTTACCTGGTGCGTTGGCCCCTCTTGCTGGGGCTTGCCCCCCTCATGCGTGGACACATCATGCTGGGGCTTTGGCCCCTCGTACGTTCCTCCCTTGGGTTTTAGCCCCCATGCGTTGATCCCTCATGCTGGAGCTTCGCCCCCTCGTCGTCGTCGTCGCCGCCGCCGCCGCCGTCGTCGTCGTCGCCCTGGAGCCCTCCCAGGGCCCAGACGCATCAGTTTTCCGAGCCGCGTCCAGCCGCGGCGCGGCGACGATGAGGCCCCCCGAGGGCCCAAAAAAGACGCGAATCCTTGTCTCGGCTCGCCCTCCTCCGATCCGATCTCTTTCAGGGGCAGACGACGACGACGACGACGACGACGACGGCGGCGGCGGCGGCGGCGGCCGTGCCTCCGCCCGCCGGCCGCACCTTCGCCCGACGCGCGCGAGGAGGGAAGAGGGAGAGGAGGAGGGGGAGGAGGAGGAGGAGGAGGAGGAGGAGGAAGGAGGAGGAGGAAGGAGCAGGAGGGACGAGGGAGGAGGGAGGAGGGAAGAGGAGGAGGAGGAGGAGGAGGGAGGAGGAGGAGGAGGAGGAGGAGGAGGAATATCACAAGGAAGGGAAGGACGACGACGACGACGACGACGGCGGTGGCGGCGGCGGTGGCGCTGGCCGCACCTCCGCCCGCCGGCCGCACCTCCGCCCGACGCGCGCGAGGACGGAGGAGGAGGAGGAGGAGGAGGAGGAGGAGGAGGAGGAGGAGTACGAGGAGGATGGAGGACTGAGGAGGGAGAGGAGGAGGAGGAGGAGGAGGAGGAGGAGGAGGAGGAGAGGAGGAATATAACGAGGAGGGGAAGGACGACGACGACGACGACGACGGCGGCGGCGACGGCGGCAGCGGTGGCGGCGGCGGCGGCGCTGGCCGCACCTCCGCCCGCCGGCCGCACCTCCGCCCGACGCGCGCGAGGACGGAGGAGGAGGGAGGAGGAGGAGGAGGCCGGTCCCCGGACCCCGGGGGTCCACCCCGGGAGTACGAGGAGGGAGGAGGACTGAGGAGGAGGAGGAGGAGGAGGAGGAGGAGGAGGAGGAGGAGGAGGAGGAGGAGGAGGAGGAATATAACGAGGAGGGGAAGGACGACGACGACGACGACGACGGCGACGGCGGCAGCGGTGGCGGCGGCGGCGGCGCTGGTCGCACCTCCGCCCGCCGGCCGCACCTCCGCCCGACGCGCGCGAGGACGGAGGAGGAGGAGGAGGAGGAGGAGGTGGAGGAGGAGGAGGCCGGTCCCCGGACCCCCGGGGGTCCACCGGGAGTACGAGGAGGGAGGAGGGAGGAGGAGGAGGAGGAGGAGGAGAGAGGAGGAGGAGGAGGAGGAGGAGGAGGAGGAGGAGGAGGAGGAATATAACGAGGAGGGGAAGGACGACGACGACGACGACGGCGGCGGCGACGGCGGCAGCGGTGGCGGCGGCGGCGGCGCTGGCCGTACCTCCGCCCGCCGGCCGCACCTCCGCCCGACGCGCGCGAGGACGGAAGAGGAGGAGGAGGAGGAGGCCGGTCCCCGGACCCCCGGGGGTCCACCCGGAGTACGAGGAGGGAGGAGGACTGAGGAGGGAGGGGGAGGAGGAGGAGGAGGAGGAGGAGGAGGAGGAGGAGGAGGAGGAGGAGGAGGAGGAGGAGGATAAATATAACGAGGAGGGGGCTGCCATGTTGCTGCTGCTGCTGCTGCTCCTCGTCCTGCCGGCAGCGCCGCCCGCCGCGCGCGCGGCGCGGCGCGGCGTGGCGCTCGTGGACCACACCACGAGGCGAGCCTGCCGCGCGGGGGGGGGAGGGGGCGGGAGCGGGAGCGGGGAAGGGGGCGGCGAGGAGGGAAAGAGGAAGAGGAGGGAGGACGGGCGGGGGGAATCGCAGAGGAGGCGTGACGGAGGGAAGGGGCGCCGGCCGACGCTTTTTCGTCGATCCTCGTCAACATCTCCTCGATTTCGGCACCTGGTGGCCGTTTTCGGGCCCTGGGGCCGTCAAAAACGGATCCGGTCCTTGGGGAAAGTGACGGGCGGCGGCCATCGGCACGCAATCCTGGGGAGGGGAAGGCAGGGAAGTAAGCTTTGGGCGGGCGGGGCGGGGCGGGGGGGCGGGGGAGAGGCAGGGAAGTAAGGAAATAGGTGTAAGGCGTACTTCTTGGGGGCCAGGACACAGCTTGCCAGGAGCGATCGGCCACCTGTCCTCTTTGGCGGGGCCCACCTCAACAAGTAAGTTTTCCCTTTAAATGTTGGCCCGAGGCCGCGCGCGGCGCGGCTGCTGGCCCTGGCGGCCCGCTCCGGCCACCGATGGGCTGTCAGTCAACCTGAACGTTCCTCTCATCCTCCTCCTTCGGAGCTTCACACTATGGGGGGGAGGCTGTGGCATACCGCGGGGCTTCCATAACTCGGCCTCCTCGCGCTGGTGCCGGCCGCCCCAGCGGAGATGTGTACAGCAACGATCTAGAGTACGCGCGGCACGGAGCCTTTCCAGAGGATGTGTATACAACAACGATCTAGAATTCGCGCGGTACTGATGTGTCAGTGCTCAAGTGCTTCCCCAGGGAGCCTTCAGCGGTACTCTCTCCCTCCGTACCCGCCCAGTGGCCCCGTGGGCCTCGGGTGGGGGGGTCCCTCCGTGCGGGCGCGGCCTGTCGGAGCGGTCGGCCCCGACTTTCCCCGCTGGGCAGCGGTGGCCCCATCAGACGGGTCTGCCCTGGGTGACCTGCTGGAACCAGCAAGCCCGCGTAGCCGACAGTGCCTGGTTTCAGCCCGCGCAGGAGCCTCGGGCGTGCACTGACGTGGCCTGGCGAAGAGCGTACCTGAAAAATGGTCCTCCTCCCCCTTCTCCTCTTCCGCCCCCTCCTCCTCCTGTCCGCTGGATCTTGGAACGTTCAGTGTGAATGACGCCACCGTCGGACCCCGCTACCGCGCGATGGCCCCGCAGGCGGGGGCCCCGCAGGCGGCGGGGCCACGTTCAATGCGTGCGGGGGGCCAGGCTTGCAGAGGGGGCAGAAGGGGAACGTGGCAAGGGCCGTGTTGGCTGGTGTGCTGTCTTACTCCTGCGCTGTTTGCCCTCCGGGCTTCTTCGCTGTCCGCTTCCTTGCTTTCTACTCCGCCGTCCTACGTGACCCTCCGTTTGCCAGTCGCCAGTGTGGACCGCGCGCGCCCGGTAGTCCGGCGTTTGCTAGACAAGTACAGACAGCGGCTGGGTGGCCTTCCGCTCGGGGCAGTGCAAAGAGCGTGTGTGTGTGGGGGGGGGGCAATTTGTGAGGGAGGAGCCTCTCTCATTTCCATCCGACCTTGGCCCGGTGCCCCGCCGCCCAGCTGATGCTCGGCGACTGCGGGCGCGACTACTGGGCGCGCCCGTGGTCCAAGGGCACGGAGCGGCGGCTGCTGCAGGCGGGGGCAGGGCAACGTGGGAGGGAGGAGCCAAGAGGCGGGGGGGGCGCCGAGAGTGGGGAGGTCGCACGCGTGACGTGCGATCGATACGCCTAGAGCGCAGCCAGCGGAGGCTGCGAGGGGGCACCCTCGAGCGCGATTCCAGGGAGAAGGGGGGTAACCTGAGACGGGCAGGGTGGAACTCTTCAGGCCCCAATGCCTGTCTGGCATCCCTGTCTCTGAGGCAGTCATCCCGCGGCGAGCGCTCTGAGTGAGGGCTTAACAGTGAACAGGGTGGCCCTGATAGGAGCATGAGAGCGTTCGTTTGCTTGTTGCTTCGCTGGGCGCTCGACGCATGTTGTTCCAACTCCAAATTTGCCAGCCTTCGCTCATGAAATAGAACCATGTAGCCGAGGTAGTGCGAGCAGGAAAAGAAGGAGGAGGAGGAGGTGGATGATGAGGAGGAGGAGGAGGGGCAGCAGCGTCAGCGCGAGGAAGACGAGCACGAGCGAGCGCCTTGCCGCGGGGATTGCCCATGATCTCTACCTCCACGATGCCCATCACGACGTCCTCGCCCCCGGGGGCGAGCCGACGAAGGGGCAGGAGGATAATATGGGGGAGGAAGCTGAGGAGGAGGAGGCGGGGGAATATGAGGAGGAGGACGATGAGGAGGCGGAGGAGGACGATGAGGAGGATAGGGGAAGGAGGAGGGGGAGGAGGAGGAGGAGGAGCAGGACGGGGGGGATGAGGAAGAGGAGGACAAGGACAAATCAGAGGGATATCGGAAGGAGGAGGACGATGGGGAGGAGGAGGAGGAGGAGGAGGAGGAGGAGGAGGAGCGGAGGAGGAGGGGGAGGGGGAGGAGGAAGAGCAGGAGGAGCAGGAGGAGCAGGAAGGAAGAGAAGGGGAAGGAGGAGAAAAAACAAAATGAGATAATGAGGAGGGAGGAGGAGGAGGAGGAGGAGGAGGAGGAGGAGGAGAGGAAGAGGATGACGAGGAGGAGGACGAGGAGGAGGACGAGAAAGGTGGAGGAAAGGTGGAGGAGGAGGAGGAGGCGGAGGAGGAGGAAGCGGGCGGGGGAGGAGGAGGAGGAGGAGGAGGAGGAGGAGGAGGAGGAAGAGGAGGAGGAGGAGGAGGACGACGACGAGGAGGAGGACGACGGTGATGACACTGGCGATGACTATGTTGACGATTGCGGCGCGCATGACGGTGGCGATAACGGCGAGATGGATGAGAGCTTCGCCGCTGTGCCTGGGTTGTGGGTCCAAAGCCATGCTTGGGCCATGGGTCGAAAACCTCACCGCCGTGCCTGGGTTATGGGTGAGCGCCCTCGCCGCCGTGTCTGGGTTGTGGGTCAAACGCCGTGTCCGGGACCCCTCCGTCCTGAGGCCCCCGACTGCCCTGCCCAGGGGGAGTTCTAGGGGGAGGACGGGGGGGGACTCCCTCGGGAGGAAGGAACAGGGAGGAGCGGGAGGAGGAGGACGAGGAGGTGGAGGCGGAACCAGAAGGTTACATTCTGAACGCTTCGCGTAACCACGCGAGCAGGAATCTTTTTGCGGTCTCCACGGGCAGGAACAGTTTCGGGCTCCTTTTGGGTGAGTAAGAGGCCCTCCTTTTGGACCTTCTTTTCGGGCCCCTATGAAGCTCCCAGGACCTCCGGGTTCGGGACCCCTGCCCCACAAGGCGCCACATTTGGGGCTCTTTTGGGCCACCCCTTCGGTTTCCAGCGTGGAGATCAACTTCGGGAGAGTCCCAGGCCCTCCTTTGGACATTCTTATCGGGCCCCTTTGAGGTTCCCAGGACTTCCGGGTTTGGGACCCCTGCCCCGCAAGGCGCCTCCTTTGGGGCTCCTTTTGGCCACCATTCGGGCTCCAGTGTGGAGATTAATTTCGGGAGAGTCGGAGGCCCTCCTTTTGGACCCTCTTTTTTGGGCCCTTTTCAGGCTCCCAGGGCCTCCGGGTTCGGGGCCCCTGCCCCGCAAGGCGCCTCCTTTGGGGCTCCTTTGGGCCACCCGTGCGGGGTCCATCGTGGAGATAAGCTTCGTGAGAGTCGGAGGGCTGTGTCGCCGAGTCCGGGCTGTGGGTCAAAAGCCGTGATGGGCCGTGGATCGAAAACCTCACCGCCGTGCGTGGGTTTTGGGTCAACAGCCGCGCCGCCGTGCGTGGGTTGTGGATCAGAAGCCGCGCTGGGCCATGGGTCGAAATCCTCACCGCCGTGCCTGGGTTATGTTGTGGGTGCCACCATAACGTTGGTTGTGTTGAGACTGGTTGTGGGCTGTCTTGAAGTCACCGAGGACGGCGGGCGCCTTTGTGTTACTCTTTCCTCCACCCGTGTAGCGAGGATCAGGATAGCGTGTATTTGCCCCCTCTTCTTGGAGTGGCTCTTCGGGGCATTCTGGGCTGTCTTGGTGCCCTCCAGGGCTGTCTTGGAGGCAGGTTCAGCCGAAGAGCGTAGTACACCACACACACGGTGAAACGCACAAACGGCGCCGTCGCCGCAGAGCATGATAGCGTGTACCTACCCCCCGTCGGTCCTTGAGTCCACGTGTTGGCGTCGGTGCCCCCCCGGCTCGCGTCAAAAAGCCTCCTGTAGATCCCCCCGTTCGTGCCAGAGGGCACCCCGCTCTTGGAGGAGGGCTAATCCCTGCAACCAGAGTGGGCACCCACGCCCTTTCCTAGAGGGACTCTTGGGGCCATGTGCCCGTGCGCCCCCCCCTCGAGAGGACCCCCGCTCTCGCTGGAGGGCCACATGGCCAGGATAGCGTGTGCCTTCCCCGCCCTCCCCGGGAGGGGCTCTTGGGCCCTGAGCCGCGGTGCCCTCTTTGCTGGGGCCGCGGCCAGTTTCGCGTGAACCTCCCCCCCTGGAGCTTGGCCTCCACTCCGTGGCCCCATTCACATATGCTTCCAGGGTGCTCTCTGGTCCCGTCTTGGGCATCTCCGAAGGCTCTTTTGGATTATATTGAGCGGTGTTGGGGCCCTGTTGGTTGGGCCGTTTCGGGGTTACTGGGGCCAACCTGCGCTGTCTTGGCGGCGTTGTGGGCTGTTTTGGAGCTCTCCTGGCCACTGGGCTGTCTTCGGCGTCTCTGGAAGCCCTCTTGGGCCATCTTTGGGGCTTAGCAGGGCTTGGCAGGGCTTGGCAGAGCTTGGCCGGGGGCTCAGCAGGTATTAGTAGGGCGTGGCAGGGTTTAAGGGTCGGCAATCCCCCGTCGTCGAGGTCAGGATTAGGATCTCATGGAGGAGGAACAGGAGGATCAGGAGGAACAAGAGCAGGAAAAACAGGAGAAGCAGGAGCAGGAGAAGCAGGAGCAGGCAAGAGCTTCCTCCTGGTCCTCCTCCCTCTTCTTCCTGCCCCGGAGCCCGCCGCAACACTGCCATTTTGGCTGGAGTCTCGCGCGCGCGCCGGCTGTTCTCGGGCCCCCGCGTCGGTCCATCGCGCAGCAGTCATTGTTGATTCCGTCGGGGGCTACCCATGGAAGCGGAGGTGACGTCGCCATCGGGTAACGAGGCGCGCGGGCCACTTGCGCGGGAGGCGACTTCCCCATCAGATGGGGCGCCGGACGCCGCAGGTGGCCCAGGCGCCGCTGCCGCAGCAGCAACCCGCGGGGGCCGCGGGCGCGGCCGGGGCGGGCGCGCCGGGCGCAGGGCAGGGCGCGCACGCCAGTGGCAGCGACAGCCCAGAGCAGACGCAACTTCTGCTCCCGAGGCGACATCGGAGTCCACAGAGGCCGCCCGGGTCAGCCGCGCTGGGAAGAGGTGGGAGGAGCTCGCGCAGGAGACGCGGGGCGGGAGAGGGAGAGGAAAACGTCATCGAATCGCAGCGCCCGACGACGAGGAGGAGCACACTTCCAGCTCCGAGTGGAAACCCGTTACTGGGCCGGGGCCCGCCACAACCCCTCGCACGTCTGGCGTGACGGATTACTTGGAGTGGGCTACTTCGACGGCCCTGTCGGTGGATGAGCGGGGAAGCCTTCCAGCCCAATACAATTTCATAGATTTCTGTGCCGGCATGGGCACCTCTCTGTTGTGCGCCTCTGCTTTGGAGCTGGCCTGCGCGCGGGTGCTGCCGGCAGGTAGCGGCGCCACGTGCCCTCACGGAGTAGCGGTGGCGGTAACGGAGAAGAACGACGAGAAGTTGCGCGCTATCGGGCGGATGGCGGATGCCATGGTCGCCCGACGCGGCTCAAGAGTGCCCCGGACGCTACTGTTCAAGGACACGGCGGACACGGCCACTTCAACGCCCACCACGCGGGATGGGGAGCTCGTTGCCACACCCGTTGCCGAGCTACTGTTCATGGGCATTGTTTGCAAGGACGTGTCCGGGTGTTCCACCACTCCGAAATCAATCCTGGATGAAGAGGGCGCCTCGGGGCATTCGTGGGCAGGAGCCCGTCAGTACTTGCGCGCGCTGCAGCCTGACCAATTGCCTTGGGTGATCGTGCTGGAGTGCGTTGATCGGCTAGGGCACCATCGGAAGATCAATGGGAAAGTTGAGCAAGGCAGCGAGATCATCCAGGGGCATCTCGAAGATCTGGGTTACTGTGGCAGCTGGCGGAGGATCAACGCAAAGCATTTCTACCTCCCCCAGTCTCGCCGCCGCATCTGGGGCATGTTCGTCCGACTCTGGGGCTTCGGCAGGGAGCGCCAAGCCGAGCAACTGAGGCGGGCCTGGGAGATCATTGATGCCTGCCAGATGAGGGAGCCCGAGCCCCTGTGCGACCTCTTACGGCGCGTGCCACCCCCGCATGCTGCAGAGGCAGAGGCTACAGGTCGCCGCCGTGCTACTGCGCGCCCTAGCCAGGGCGTCACACCCACTCACGCAGAAAAGCTGGAGAAGTGCACGCAGCAGTGGGGGCTGACACACGAGCAACTACTGGATGGCAAGGCCGAGTTCGACGTCGCGTGCGGAGACCTGTTGGTCCAGCGCGAGCGGGAAGTCTTGTGGCTCCAGCTCTGCCGCTTGAAGATGGAGGGGCGGGTGCAGGCATGGACTGAGGCCCCCCTCCTCGTGTGGAACGCCGGCGACAGCATCGGCCGGAGCGAGCGCCCCAAGCCCGACTGCCCGTGCGTTCGACCCAACAAGAAGTTCATTGCCATCCAACGCGGGTCCCTGACCCGCATTTCTGATCACCAGCTTCTGGCGCTGCAAGGCGTTGGGCCCACGGAGTTCGAGTGGCTGCGCCCTGGCGCGAAAACAAGTTTGTCAGATCTCGCCGGGAACGCGTTCACCGCGAATGTGTGCGGCGCATTCTTGTTGGCGGCCCTGGTCGTGCTCCGCGGGCGCCCCAGCGAGGAGCACTAGTCCCGACGCGGTAGTCTGACTGCGCATTAGTCTTCATTGCCATGGAGTGCCGCGAGCATTTTTGTAGTCTCGCACTGAGCTTAGTGATTTTGCACTGAGCTCTGGCTGCCTGCGCGGCCGGAGCTCCGCTGAAGCGGCCGCCAGCCCCATGGCCGGTATTGGGCGTCATTGTGGCCTCTAGTGGGCGCGGTCGCCAAATCAGCCAAATCATTGCACGAAGAGCGGTGGCCAGAAAACGCCCCAGCTTCTCATTCCACACGCGCGTGCACGGTCCGAGACGTGCCCAGACATGCCCCTGGCACCGTGCCGTCAGGAGCATTAGCAGGAGCATAAGCGGGAGCAGGATCATCAGGAGGAGAGGAGGAGGATGAGGAGGAACAGGAGAAGGAGGAGGAGGAGAAGGAGGAGGAGGAGGAGGAGGAGAATGAGGAGGATGGGGAGGAGGAGGAAGAGGAAGAGGAGGAGGAGCATCAGCGGGAGCAGGAGCACGAGCAGGAGCACGATCATGAGCGCGAGCTGGCTCAGGAGGAGGAGAGGGGGGAGAGGAGGGGGAGGGGGAGGAGGAGAAGGAGGAGGAGGCCTACCGCACGGCCGCCTTGCCTGCTGGCGCGGGGCGACGCCTTGCGGACCGCGGCGGCCCAGGGCCGCCTGGGCGCCGCGCCAGACTGGGCTGAGCTGACTGACCGCGGGAGAACGGGGCCGGCGCTGACCAGGCGCCGCGCTGGCGCGGCTGCTGGGTGCCGGGGGGCGGCGCGGCGCTGGACTGCGAGCTGAGGGCGCCCGAGGCAACTGCGGCTGGCCAGAGGGCGGCCAGCGCTGCACTGGACTCAGCACGCGCTGCGGGCAGGCGCCGAGGGGGGCTGGACTGCCGAAGCGGCTGGCTGGGGAGCGGCCTGGGGCGCGCGCGGAAACGGCCGACGCCGAGAGCGCGGGCGCGCGGCCGGGCGCGAGAGGCGCTGGCCCAGCGAGCACGCCTCGGCCAGGAGCAGGGAGGCCCGGCGTGAGGAGGAGGAGGAGGAGGCCGGGGGGCGCAGAGCTGCGGGCGGCGCCGGGGGCGGGCGACCGGCGCTCGCGCTCGGCCGCGTCATGCTGTCCGTCGGCGCCAAGCTCCCGTGTAAGCGAGGTATAGGCCCCGGTCGGCGCACCCCCTCGGCTCTGAGGCTTGCATGCCGCTGAGCGGTGTGCTTGTCCTGGGGTTGGGGGGCTGCGCCGGCTCCCGACCACAGTGCTTCCGGCGCGCGGCAGACCCGCGTCCGCCGAGGAGGAGGAGGAGGACGAGAAGGAGGATGGTGATGATGATGAGGAGGAAAAAGAGGGGAAGGAGGAGGAGGACGAGGAGGACGAAGAGGACGAGGAGGAGGAGGAGGAGGAGGAGCATCAACGGGAGCAGGAGCAGGAGCATGATCATGAGCGGGGGCAGGATCAGGAGCAGGAGCGGGGGAAGGAGGAGGAGGAGGAGGAGGAGGAGGAGAAGGAGGAGGAGGAGGAGGAGGAGGAGGAACGAGGAGGATAAGGAGAAGGAGGAGGAGGAGGAGGAACATCAGCGGGAACAGGAGCAGGAGCAGGAGCAAGAGGAAGAGGAGGAGGAGGAGCAGGAGGTTTCCTGTCCCTCATTCCTTCCCTGTTTTCCCTCTTCGGATCTCCCCCGCGTGCGGACGGGAGTCGGGAGGTGCACGAGTACGGCGAGAAGCTCTTGGCCGTGACCCTGCCGAAGCAGGTCAGCTTCGACGCCTGGGCGCAGGCGTCGCCCGAGCTTTTGGCGTACTTGCGGGCTGCTCTGGCCCGCCCCCCTCCTCTACCTCCTCCTCCTCTTCGCGCGTTCGACGCTCAGCCTTGTCCCGGCTGCAATCCTGTCAACGATGATTATGATATTTGTGTTTTTGTTTCAAGTCGGTGGCAGAAGCGCTGCACCAACGGCCGCGTCAGAGAGCGGCTGAATTCTAGCTGGGGAGCAACGATCAGCCCGATATGGAACATGCATCTGTTTCGCGCCGACTGCATGCAACAAGCTTGCTCTTTGTTGGCATCATTATAATCTAGCCTGTTGGGAACTGCCTAGTCTAATCAGACGGCTCTCGAGTGCGAGCCCTCACTGCGGCCACGTTCTAACCCCTCCTCACACGGCGCGCCTGGGGTTTGGCTCCGCTGCCGCTGGCCTCCGAAGCGCAGGACGAACGGTGTGGGACACTCGGGCTGCCCTGGCAGGTTTCGCCCTGTAGGCCGTCATCAACAGCTTCCGCGTGGTTTTGAGAAGGTTGTTCCTGGCCTGGCGAACCGCCTTCTCATGCAACTTCAGCTGCCTCCTCAAGCGGATGTTGATGCCTTTGAGCGCTTTGTATTTCTGCTGCAGCTTCGCGTACTGACTCGGCTTCAGCCTCGGATTAGACAAGGGCGCCCTCTGAGGGGCCATGGCGCTGCACGAACAAGTTTGCTGATGTAAGATTCTGGTTCGAAAACCTGGACTGAACCCAAACGGCTACGGGCGATGGCGTGGAGGGGGGAGCTGAAGGTTGAGAGCTGACGAAGAAGGATTGCGGAGGGTCGGTGATTGAGAACGGAGTTTGGTGATGACGGAGGCGGTGGCTCGCCCCCTGTTAAAGCGGCATTATGCCTTCTTGGGCGCCTCTTGAAACCCAGGGGTCCAATCTCCGAGACCGGCCCCAGACACAACAGGAATCGGCGTTGCTTGTGCCACGTGTTGTTGCTTTTGCTTGATGTTATGCTCTGCTTGTGCTTGCTTGCGGCTGGTGTTCATTGATGATGCCTGATGTTACGTATTTGTGTCCAGTTGGTTGCACGCGTGCATTGTTGCGTGTTGCCGTTCGGTCTTTTCTTCGCGCCTACTGTGGCATCGCTCTGGCATTCGATGCTGCTGTTGCTGCTGCTCGCCCTCCACCGCCTCCTCCTCCTCCTCCTCGTTTTCCGCCTCCTCCTCCTCCTCGTAATCCTCCTCGCCGTCAGGCCGGCCACTTCTCGGACGGTCGCTGCGGTGGGCAAGCCGCACTGCCTGGGCCCCCTGGTGGCCCCTGCCTGATATCAGGGGAGGCCGCCCGTGATGAATTGTCGGAAGCGATGGCCCGCGGCCCACGGCTTGCTACCACCTTGGTAGCTGCGCCCACTGCCGCGGGCACACCGTCCGCCGTTCTTGCGGGGGTTCAGGCGCTAGGCAACGCACCGTGTTTTGTCCCGGGGGTGCCGATCCCGAACCCCCATGCGCCATTTTGGCGCGGGGTGTAGGGCTCTCCCTGGCTTGTTGCTTATTTTTGTTGGTTTCCTCCCTAAGGCACCGCGTTCGGGCGCCATTGGGAGTTGGCCACGTAATGGAAGTCGGAGTTCGATTCCCAGATTGTGCCCGCAACCCATTTCCGCGCGCGTGGCCCGTTGGCCTGTTCTGCCTTACGGCCCGTCAACGAAAATCGTAATCCTCCTCCTCCTCCGCCTGCACCCCTTCCTCCTGCGTGCTCCCCGGGACCTGCTGATGAACGCTGCGCGCTGACTCCACGGCGGCCCGCCCCCCGGCGGGGGCCACAGGAGTAGCGCGGGGGGGAGGCGGGCGGGGGGGGCGAGGAGGCATCTATCGAGGCAGCAGCCGGGGGGACCGACAGGGTGCGCACAACTTCTACATGCAATCGCTGTGCCCCTGCAGGGTGCCGAGGGGGGGTTAGCAACAGGTTTCCTCCCTCCTTCCGTCCCTCCGTCCTCCCTCCCGCCCTTCGGCCCTCCCTTTCTCCCTCCGTTCCTCCGTCCCTCCTTCCCTCCTTCCGCCCCTCCCTCCCGCCCGCCCGCCCTCCCTCCTCCCGCCCGTCTCCTGCCCGCCCTCCCTCCGCCCCTCCCCCCTCCCTCCCTCCCGCCCTCCCTCCGTCTCCCCTCCGGACTCTCAGGGACGAGAGCGGCCATGCTCATTAGCCGGGCTGGAAAAATTGCAAGGCCACGTATTATATAACGCAGCCAGCCGGGCTAGGAAAATAGCCAGCTGGGCCGGAAAATTGCCAGGCCACGCCGCCGCGCAGGCCACGCATCACACGCGTGATGTCAGCACGCGGGGCCATCTTAGGGGTAGGAGGGAGACGAGGAGGAGAAGGAGGAGGGGGAGGAGGAGGATCAGGAATGCGGCACGAGGAGGATGAAGAGGAGGAGGGAGGAGGCAGGAAAAGGGGCAAGAAGAAGCGGACGACGATGAGGAGTACAGGCTTTGGGAATATGATGTGGCGAGAGGTTCTTCGAGGACTCGTAATGCCGTCTTGGCGGCATCTTGGGGCTGTCTTGGGGTCATCTGGGGGGCCTCGTTGGGGCCCTCTTGGGGTTCTTTTGGGGCGTCTTGGGGGCCTCTTGGGGTTTTTTTCCCGGTAAGGGCTCCGCCCCAGGGTTCTCTTTTAGTTTGCGGGCCAGAGGCCCTCCACCGGAGGGGTGTTGAGCAGCAGGAGGCGGAATTGGACACGTAAAAATGCGCGTGGGGAGAAGGGGGGTCTCCAACATGAGACTCGGCACGCGTGCGTTCGGCACGTGTTTTCACGTGTTTCGGGCCACGACGGGGCCGCAGGCGAGGGTCCCAACTGTGTAGTGGGGGAATTGGGCACGCACAAACAGGGCGCGATCAAAACGCTGTTTTGTTTTTTCGTTACGTTTTCGTTTTTTGCAAAACGCTTGGTTTTAAAATTTTTAAAAACAGCGTTTTGTTTTAATGCCGCCAGACCATATCGCGCCGTGCAAGGACATCATGCGCACCGACCGTTTTGTTTCACTGTTTCGTTCTTTCTTAGTTGCGTGGCGCCGCTTTGTTTCTGCGTTTTGTTTTCCCGTCGCGGAGCGCGGCCGCTGCGTTTTATCGTTTCGTTTCTTCGCCGGAACTTACCGAGGGCGCCGCAAACCGATCAAAGGCGCCGCACATCGATTCGTTTCGTCTTACCGAGGGCGGCCGTTTTTCCGCAGCGGCTGCTCTTTTTCGGCAGCGGCTGCTCTTTTTCTGCAGCGGCGTCCGTTTTTCGGCAGCGGCGTGCGTTTTTCGGCAGCGGCGGCCGTTTTTTTCGGCAGCGGCGGCCGTCTTTCGGCAGCGGCTGCCTTTTCCGTTTTTCGGCAGCGGCGGCCGTTTTTCGGCAGCGGCCGCCGTTTTTCGGCAGCGGCGTCCGTTTTTCGGCAGCGGCTGCCCTTTTACAACAGCGGCAGCCTTTTTTTTTGGCAACGGCGTTTTTCGGCAGCGGCGGCTGTTTTTCGGCAGCGGCGGCTGCTTTTCGGCAGTGGCCGCCTTCTCTTGGCAGCGGCAGCCATTTCTCTGCAGCGGCAGCTATTTTTCGGTAGCTGCAACTGTTTCTCGGCAGCGGCGGCCGTTTTTCGGCAGCGGCTGCTCTTTTTCGGCAGCGGCTGCTCTTTTTCTGCAGCGGCGTCCGTTTTTCGGCAGCGGCGTTCGTTTTTCGGCAGCGGCGGCCGTTTTTCGGCAGCGGCTGCCCTTCTTCGGCAGCGGCGGCTGTTGTTTGGCAGCGGCAACCGCTTTTCGGCAGCAGCGGCCGTTTTTCGGCGGCGGCGGCGGCTGTTTTTCGGCAGCGGCTGTTTTTTTTTTTTGGCAGCGGCTGCTCTTTTTCGGCAGCGGTGTCCGTTTTTCGGCAGCGGCGGCCGTTTTTCGGCAGCGGCGGCTGTTTTTCGGCAGCGGCTGCACTTTTTTTCGGCAGCGGCAACCGTTTTTCGGCAGCGGCGGCCGTTTTTCGGCGGCGGCGGCTGTTTTTCGGCAGCGGCGGCCGTTTTTCGGCAGCGGCTGCCCTTGTTTGGCAGCGGTAGCAGTTTTTCGGCAGCGGCGTCCGTTTTTCGGCAGCGGCGGCCGTTTTTCGGCAGCGTGGTTTGCCGGGGTCCCGGGGAGATCCCGCACGCGAGCGACGCCCTGCGCAGGCGAGTTCGAAGGGGCACTGAAATCGAAAAGCAACAAACTGCATACACATAACCATTCGTTGATCCGCGTGGAATCATTTTGGTCGGCGGGTGGACCTCCCTGGAGGCGTCTCCTCCGCGCGCCAGGGAGGGGGGGTCCAGAGCCGATTCCAAACAAAAAAAAAAAACACGGCTTTCCGAGGGCATGTGTTTATGCAGTTGTCTCTTTGGTGTATGAGAGGCGAGTGATCCTCTCCCTCCTCTGCCCCTCCTGCCTCCTTCATCCTCCCTCCGTCTTCCCCTTTTCCTTCCCTCCCTCCCTCCCCCGTTCTCCCTCCGTCTCTGTTTAGGTGGCTCGGTCGGTGCATTCGCCGGCCGCGCCTTTCTGGCCATCGCCTCGCCCGCTTCTCGGGCCATCGGTCAGTCCCGTCTCGTCGCCCTGCGGTTGCCTCCAGGGGAGTCAGGGTTCGACGCTGACCCATTGGCGCGTGGCCTCCTCCCACTTCCCGCTCTTTTCCCCCGAAGCGGTGCCGTGCCATGTCGTGCGCTGGTCCATTCAGTGCCGTGCCGTGCCCCGTGCCGTCCCGGATCTCTCTTGGGCCGGGTAGCACCCGGGCGGCGGGGGGGGGCATGTTATTTCAGAGCCCCTCAGAAATAACATCTCCTTCGGGCGTGGCCTCATCCCACCTCCCGCCTTTTTCCTCGAAGCGGTGCCGTGCCAGGTCGCGCGCTCCCTCTTTCGGTGGTGCCGTGCCGTGCCGCGCCGGCCCAAATCCCACTTGGGCCAGGCAGCCCAGGGTGGCGGGAGGGGGGTCATGTTATTTCAGAGCCCCTCAGAAGTAACATCTCCATTGGGCGTGGCCTCGTCCCACATCCCGCTCTTTTCCCCCGAAGCGGTGCCGTGCCATGTCGTGCGCTGCCCCTTTCGGTGCCGTGCCGTGCCGTGCCGTGCCGCGTCGGCTCGGATCCCTCCTGGGCTAAGCAGCCCCCGGGCTGCGGGAGGGGGGGTCGTGTTATTTCAGAGCCCTTCAGAAATAACATCTCCATTGGGCGTGGCCTCATCCCACATCCCGCTCTTTTCCCCCGAAGCGCTGCCGTGCCTTGTCGTGCTCTCCCCCCTTCAGTGCCGTGCCGTGCCCCGTGCCGTCCCGGATCTCTCTTGGGCCGGGTAGCGCCCGGGCGGCGGGAGGGGGGGGGGGCATGTTATTTCAGAGCCCCTCAGAAATAACATCTCTTTCGGGCGTGGCCTCATCCCACCTCCCGCCTTTTCCTTCGAAGCGGTGCCGTGCCAGGTCGCGCGCTCCCCCTTTCGGTGGCGCCGTGCCCGGGCCGCGTCGGCCTGGATCCCTCTTGGGCCGGGCAGCCCAGGGCGGGGGGGAGAGGGGTCATGTTATTTCAGGGCCCCTCAGAAATAACATCTCCATTGGGCGTGGCCTCATCCCTCACCCCGCTTTTTTCCCCGAAATGGTGCCGTGCCACGTCGTGTGCTGCCTCCTTCGGTGCCGTGCCGTGCCGTGCCGCGTCGGCCCAGAATTCTCTTGGGCCGGGCAGCCCCCGGGCTGCGGGAGGGGGGGGGGGTTCATGTCATTTCAGAGTCCCCCAGGAGTAACATCTCCATTAGGCGTGGCCTCATCCCTTATCCCGCTCTTTTCCCCAGAAGCGGTGCCGTGCCATGTCGTGCGCCCCCTCTTTCAGTGCCGTGCCGTGCCCCGTGCCGCCCCGGATCCCTCTTGGGCCGGGTAGCACCCGGGTGGCGGGAGGGGTGGGTGTTATTTCAGAGCCCCTCAGAAATAACATCTCCTTTGGGCGTGGCCTCGTCCCACCTCCCGCCTTTTTCCTCGAAGTGGTGCCGTGCCATGTCGCGCGCTCCCCCTTTCGGCGGTGCCGTGAGCGTGCCGCGCCGGCCCGGATCCCTTTGGGCCGGGCAGCCCAGGGTGGCGGGAGGGAGGGGGGCATGTTATGTCAGAACCCCCCAAATAATCACATCTCCGTTGGCGCGTGGCCTCATCCCACATCCCGCCCTTTTCCCCCGAAGCGGTGCCGTGCCATGTCGTGCCCCCCCCCTTCAGTGCCGTGCCGTGCCCCGTGCCGCCCCGGATCCCTCTTGGGCCGGGTAGCACCCGGGCGGCGGGAGGGGGGGGGGCATGTTATTTCAGAGCCCCTCAGAAATAACATCTCCTTTGGGCGTGGCCTCGTCCCACCTCCCGTTTTTTTCTTCGAAGCGGTGCCGTGCCAGGTCGTGCGCTCCCCATTTCGGTGGTGCCGTGCCCGTGCGGCGCCGGCCTGGATCCCTCTTGGGCCGTGCAGCCCAGGGTGGCGGGAGGGGGGTCATGTTATTTCAGAGCCCCTCAGAAATAACATCTCCATTGGGCGTGGCCTCATCCCTCATCCCGCTCTTTTCCCCAAAGCGGTGCCGTGCCATGTCGTGCGATGCCCCCTTCGGTGCCGTGCCGCGCCGTGCCGTGTCAGCCCGCGCCGTGATCCTGTGTCGGTGCCATGCTGTACTGCCGTGCTGGCTCAAGTTCAGAACTCGGGCTTTCACCCACTTCAGCAATTTGATGTTTTCGCCTGCACCGTGCTGTTCGGAATGCCGCCCCCATGGCCGGCGCAAGTCTGCACCTTCGTGGACACCGCCTCTGGGCGCCTCTGGAACTGCTTAGACACGACTGATTCCCCGGGACTGTATGCGATCTTGTTCGCGCAGTGGCTGCCACATGGTTCGGGCAGGCCGGATGTCCAAGATGACGTAGTTCGTCGTTTGCCCATCATTCGCCACTGGCAGCAATATAAGAAGGCCGAGCAAGTGCGATTCGCGATGCTTTGCGTATCCCCGCCAGACCACCTAGAATATATGCCTATGGCAGCTGGCGGATACGGAGCGTTTCTGGACCACTCCGGGCCCGCGCGGGGCGGCGAAAATGAGGAGGAGGAGGAGGAGGAGGAGGTCGACGACGAAGAGCATGATCAGGAGGAGGAGGAGGAGGAGGAGGAGGAGGAGGAGGAGTGGTGGTGGGGGGCAAACCCTTCCCCGACATGGACGGGGGGTGGAGCAAGAGGGGGGCATAGATGTCGTCACACCACCTTTCGCCCAAAGGGGCTTGTTGGATTGTTCCAAGAGTTGTTTCAGACCTATCATTGCGTTGCCGTTCAAGTGATCGACGGCAATCACATTCGTGATAGATTATCGAAGCTCTTCGCTGCGGACCTAGACGACGTGAACTTCAAAGGCAATGGTGGCGTTGTCCCTGGACTGCCAAATTCTTGACGCTTCGCGCATCCCCACCAGCCCGTCCAGGAACAATGCCCAGGAGAGCTGGCGGGAGAAGGGAGGAAGAGACGCACATAGTGATACAGCGCGGACAATACCGCCGAATTGTGAGGTCTCTGGTAGCGAAAGATGCGGGTGCTGCTGCTGGTGCTGCTGCTGGTGCTGTCGTTGCTGCTGGAGCTGCTGTTGCTGCTGCTGGTGTTGCTGGTTCTCGTGTTGCTGGTGCTGCTGGTGCTGCTGCTGGTGCTGTTGGTGGTGGTGCTGCTGCTGCTTCTGCTGGGCTGGTGGTGATGGTGTTGCTGCTGGTGCTTTTGCCTCTGGCGGTGCTGTTGCTGGTGGTAGTGTTGCTGCTGATGGTGCTGCTGCTACTGCCGGCGCTGCTGGTGCTGCTGCTGGTGTTGTTGGTTCTCGTGCTGCTGCTGGTGCTGCTAGTGCTGCTGCTGGTGCTGGTGTTGCTGTTGGTTGTGTTGCTGCTGGTGCTGATGATGGTGGTGATGGCTCTCGTGCTGCTGGTGCTGCTGATAATGCTTTTGCTGCTGGTGGTGGTGCTGGTGGTGGTGCTGGCGCTGCTGCTAGTGCTGGTGGTAGTGTTGCTGCTGGTGTTGTTGCTGGTGCTGCTGGCGCTGCTGGTGCTGCTGGCGCTGCCGCTGCTGCTAATGCTGTTGCGGGTGGTCGTGGTGCGGCTGCTGGCGCTGGCGGTCATGGTGGACGCAGGCAGTGCGACAACCGCCTCGGAAACGTTTTCTCGGAGGCCTCTTGGAGCCATATTGGGGCGTTTTTGAGGGTTCTCTTGGGGCTCTCTAGGGGCCTTCATGGGGTTCTGATGGGGGTATTGGTACTTTCTTGGGGCTATTTTGGGATTCTTTCGGGGGGTCGTGGGGCCCTCTTGGGGCTCTTTTGGGGGGTCTGGGGGGCCTCTTCGGGCCATCTTGGAGGCCGCGGCTGGAAACATAGGGCGGCGTAAATTCGGATCGCCCCCTCGGAAGCTCAAAACGAGCGTTTTGGGCCCCTCTTGGGCCGCTCTTGGGGCCCTCTTGGGGCACTATTGGGCCTCTCTTGGGGCTCTACTGGGCCATCTTTGGGCCATCTTGACGCCTCCAGAACCCATCGGAGGCGAAAAGGCGAGAAAGCAAAACACATTGATTTTCTTTAGGTGTTGGAGCCATTTTGGCTTCTTGGGGGGCTCCTTGGAGGGCTCGGAGGGCACTTGAAACCGTCTTGGGGCCGTCTTGAGGCCTCTTGGATGCATGTCGGAGGCTATCTTGAGCCATCTCGGGTTATCTTGAGCCATCTTGGAGGCAATCTTGGGCTCTCCGACGCCCTCTTGGAGCCATCTTGGGCCGAAAAGGACCCTCTGCCACCTCGCGGCCCCTCCCGTCCAGACCCAGGGAGAGGGGGTAGGGGGAGAGGTAAGCCCTTCCCCCGAGCAGGGGCAGGAAGAGGTTTTGACAGAGAGAAGGCGTAACTCCCTAAACCACCTCAGCCCAGAGGGCTGGTGGGATTCTCAGAGCGTCGGCATTCAGCGAGCGTCTGGCCTGCCACATGGACGGTTCGCTTTGGCTATACGGAATCTTCCGGAGATTCACCAGTTATGGGATTTGGCATGCATCGCCACTGACCGGCCAGTTGTATTCGCTGCGACGCCGTGTCGATGGGTTGCCCCGCCTGACGGTGTGCTTTACACTGCTGCGTCGCATGATTTCAAAGGCCTCGGTGCTCACACTGACTGGGAAAGCGGCCCAGTATGTCACGGAGGCACCCTGCAGGGCCTTGCACACGTATGGCCCCCGCCCGGCAATATGGCCGAAGCCGTGCTTCGCCTAGGAAGCGCCTTTTCCTTCTATGCAGAAGCCTGCGGCAATTGCAGCCGCCGCGCCACCAAAGTTTCAGGAAGGCCGCTGTTCGAAGTACGGGCGAGGTTGTTTTGGGAGGCTCGCGGGTAACCCGGGGCCCTCTTGGGCGGATCCGGCCGGCACCTCAGGGTCAGCATGGACCTCATCTTGGTATTTTCTCCGAGGTGGCAGGGGCATCTTGGCTAATGCTTTCACGGCGTCAATCGCCGCCTGAAACCCGTTCCAGCCGTCTTGAAGACATGTTGGGCCGTGTTGGTATCCCTGATGGGCCCTTTCTCCACCACCGCCACCATGCGTAGGGGGAGGGGGGCCTCCTCCTACGGAGGGGGAAGGGGGAGGGGGGCCTCCTCCTCCTCCTCCTCCTCCTCCTCCTCCTCCTCCCTCCTCCTCCTCCTCCTCCTCCTCCTCCTCCAACTTATGGTGGTGGTGGTAGACAACAAGCCCATCAATCCCCGGAGAAATCCCAGCGAGGCGCGGACAGCCCGCAAGCATCGCCATCTGCCACTGCCGCGTCAGCGCGGCGGCGGGTCGCAGTCATCCCGTGCTTGTCGAACGCGTGCGGCAATTGTTTGTCTGTCGGTGGAGCAGCAGTCCTGAAGTAGACTTCAGGACGTCGGCCCTGCCTGGGCAAGGGTCGCCGCGAGCGCCCAAACACGGTTGGGGCAACATTGGGGGCTCGGTCGTGGAGAAGGCAGTCGTCCTGAAGATGACCCCCGAGCAGCTGCTCAAGTGCGCGCAGAGCCTGCCAGCGTGGATGAGGACCTGGAGGGTTTCTCCGAAGGGCTTAGGCGACCCGTCTCCTCCTCCCCCTCCTCCTCCTCCTCCTCCTCCTCCCTCCCCCTCCCTCCTCCTCCCACCTCCTCCTCCTCCTCCTCCTCCTCATCCTCCTTCTCCTCCTCCTCCTCCTCCTCCTCCTCGGGTCGCCTCCGGCCCCGGGGGAAACCGCCCATGAGGACCCAGTCGCGCATCCTGGAGCCAGCCATCGCCAGACCCCCTGACCTTCGCTCCTGGTTGGAATCTTGTGGGTACGCACCTATTAGCGTTGAGAACCTGCAGAAGGAGTATGACAAGGTCGAGTCCCCGCAAGAGAACCGAAAGTTATTCTTATCGGCTCTCGCTGGTGGCCTGAATCCGGGGTCGCAGGCAGCTCGGCAGTTTTGGGGATATGGCCCGAGTGGCATCATGGCCAGCGGGGCGAATGTGGCTGAACAGTCTCGGATTTGCTCCGATCCTACCCGCCTGACTCGGTGGATAGCGGACGCTGGCCAGAGGTACAGGGCGAAGGCGTCGCAGCTGCAACCGTCCGGTCGTCTGAGTGCGAAGCGCAAGGCCGCTGGCAATGTCCTAGCCACCAAGGCGTACGCTGCTAAGTCTCAGAAGAAGTGACTGGCCAGCTGGCGCTATGATGCTGCACTTGCTGGCTTCCCGCCCTCCCAAGGAGGAGTGCCCTATATTATATATATATATATATATATATATATATATATATATATATATATATATATAAGTCAGGATGTTTTGGCCGCAGGGGATTTCTGCACAACGCCATTGTTCCTTCCCCCTTCCTTTCGCGCCTCCTCTCCCCCCTCTTCCTCTTCCCTCCCCCGTGTGGCCGTCCAGACCGTCACGGCGGATGTTTCATGCCAGCGTGCGCGTGCGCGGCGGCATCCGGGTTCCCGCAGGAGCCGCGGGAGCGAAGGCGCAGTGGTTTCTGCGTGTGGGCGTTTCCAAGGCCTGCCACCAGGTTCCTCAAAGCTTGCCCAGACACAGCTGGCCCAGAAGAAGGCCTTGCGATAAACCGTGGGCGGAAGTACAGGCGTGGGTTTGTCTACCCAGCGGGGGGCGCGGTGCGAGTGGGGACTGCCCGGCGGTGCGCCGTTAGTGACCCTCGCACCGTTGCTCCCCGGCCCCGCGCACGGCGCGGAGAGTTCAACTCTGCCTCTGGCTGGATGGAACAAAAAAAAACTTGTACGATCGTTCGTCCGTGCCGAGTTCCAATGCTGCACTTCGTAAGTGTGAGCGAGAAGCCACCCCGTTTAAATCCGCACGCGGTTCTGTTCTGGTCTTGTGACTGTGCCGACTTTACGAGCATAGGCTGCTGTCGAAAAAAAGGATACAAGACTGGCGAATGGCCCCTGGGCCGAGTTGCCCCGCCGAAAGTCTGCTCACAATTGTTCTCGCTTCGCGCATCCCCACCGGCCCATCCAAAAACAGTCGCCAGGCGAGTTGACCCGATCAGGGATGCGTAGCAGCATCTGGCCCAGCAGTGATCCACATCCGCTGTAGAGGTGGAGCAATCGGAGTTGAGAGCAGAGTGGGCATGCGGAAAAGGAGGGGGGAAGGAGCAAAAGGGAGGAAGGCGTGCAATGATGAGCAGGAGGGGGAGGAGGATGAGGAGGAGGGGGAGCCGGAGGAGGAGGATAACAAGTAGCATGCGTATGGATATATATAGGTGGCGAAGAATGACACGACGACGATGACGAGCAATGCGACGATGACGACGACGACCACGACGACGACGACGACGACGACGACGACGACGACAACTCCTCGACGACGACGACGACGAGGGTCAACCACCAAGGTCTTTGCTGATCCTTCGCTCTGCGAGCGTCACGTCTTGGAAGCCTCTTGGGGCCATCGCGGGGCACTTTGGGCCCATGTCCAGGCTTCTGGAGCCCTCATGAGGCTCTCTTGGGGCCTCTTGGAGGCCCTGGGGGCCCTCTTTGGGCAATCTTGGAGGCCTCTTGGGCCCTCATGGTGCTCTCTTGGGGCCCTCTGTGGGCGCTCTTGGGGCCCTCTTGAGGCCATATTCGACGCGTTGAAGGCCCTCTTGGGGCCACCGATGAAAAAAGGGACGGGTTCTTTAAGTCAGTACCCCCGCCGGGACCCGAAAATGAGCCTCTTGGGGCGCTCTTGGGCCGCTCTTGGGGCGCTCCTGAGCGCTCTTGGGGCCATTTT
The DNA here is from genome assembly GCA_963575745.1 of Prorocentrum cordatum. Taxonomy (NCBI): domain Eukaryota; class Dinophyceae; order Prorocentrales; family Prorocentraceae; genus Prorocentrum; species Prorocentrum cordatum. Next base: position 378,984 of record CAUYUJ010005247.1, read on the forward strand.
GGAGCCTTCCTGGGCCCCTCTTGGGCCCTCTTGGGCCATCTTGGAGCCATCTTGGGGCCTGAAGAGCCCATCGGACGCGAAACGGCGAGAATGCAAAACACATCGAAAAACACAAGGGATTTGAAGGATTTTGGCCTCTTGAGGGGTTCCCTGGAGAGCTCGAAAGGCACTTGGGGCCGTCCTGGGGCGGTCTCGAGAGCTCTTGGATGTATGTTGATAGTTATCTTGAACCATCTTGGGCTATCTTGCGCGATCTTGGAGGCCATCTTGAGCTCTTGGAGGCCCTCTTGGAGCCATCTTGGGCCATTTTGGGCGCCCTGACCGCTCGCGGCACCCTCCCTCCAGGCCCAGGGGGAGGAGGGAGGGGGAGGGGGAACCCCCTCCCCGAAGGGGAAGAAGGGGGTTTAGCAGAACGAGCTCCTTAGACCACTCACGCCCTGAAGGGCTGGCGGGATTGGTCTCCGGAGCCCTTCCCGGGTCCGTCCGGTGAAGTTGTTCACCCCGAATCGATTCTTACGACACCGCGGAGCCCGAAAGCGAATTCCAGAGGCCTAAAACGACGAGAAGCGTTTTCGAACTTCGATCGCCGAACCTCCTCGGAGAAAAAAACAAAGAACAAACAAATACGATCGTCGAGCCTCCTCCCGGCTCTGCCTCCTTCCCGTCCTGCATCCTTCCTTGCTCACGATCGGCCCCCAGACCCGTCCAGGTGTGCGCTTCAGGATTTCGTGGGGAACCCAGCCGCGGTGGCGACAAGAGCGCCCCAAGTCGAGTCAAATCACAGCCAATCGCATAGGCAAGGAGGCCCAACATAAACATTAAAAACGTAATAAGAACTCTCGCAGTTCAAACCTCGAGGTCCTTCCTCCCCCCTCCCTTCTACTGCCATCCCTCCCTCCCTCGGTGCCCGCAGGCGCGTGGAGCATGGTCATGAGAGAAGCGAGGCCGGCGATGATCCCATTCTGCTGCTGCCGCCTCTCTGTGTTTCCGTCATTGTTTTACAAATCAGCTGTCTGAGCGGGGTGCCTTTGCGATAGAAGCTAACCCCGGCCGAGGTCCCTAAAAAAATATGGTGGTCCGGGCGGTCTCGCTAGGCATCCTCGCGACTATCGTTTCTGCGTTGTCCGGGGCCGAGGGTGCGCGGTTCCTCGCCGTGCGAATAATATGCTGGCGACGGCGGCGACCAGGGCGATCGGGCAGCCCAGGGTGGCTGGAGGGGGGGGGCATGTTATTTCAGAGCCCCTCAGAAGTGACATCTCCATTGGGCGTGGCCTCATCCCACATCCCGCTGTTTTCCCCCGAAGCGGTGCCGTGCCATGTCGTGCGCCCCCCCCTTCAGTGCCGCGCCGCGCCCCGTGCCGTCCCGGATCTCTCTTGGGCCGGGTAGCACCCGGGCGGCGGGGGGCGGGAGGGGGGGGCATGTTATTTCGGAGCCCCTCAGAAATAACATATCCTTCGGGCGCGGCCTCCTCCCACATCCCGCCTTTTTCCTCGAAGCGGTGCCGTGCCAGGTCGCGCGCTCCCCCTTTCGGTGGCGCCGCGCCCGTGCCGCGTCGGCCTGGATTCCTCTTGGGCCGGGCAGCCCAGGGTGGCGGGAGGGGGGGGCATGTTATTTCAGAGCCCCTCAGAAATAACATCTCCATTGGGCGTGGCCTCCTCCCACTTCCCGCTCTTTTCCCCCGAAGCGGTGCCGTGCCATGTCGTGCGCTGCCTCCTTCGGTGCCGTGCTGTGCCGCGCCGCGTCGGCCCGGATCCCTCTTGGGCCGGGCGGCCCCCGGGCTGCGGGACGGGGGGGGGCATGTTATTTCAGAGCCCCTCTTAGAAATAACATCTCCAGTGGCGCGTGGCCTCATCTCGCATCCACCTTTGTTTCCCAGAAGCGGTGCCGTGCCGTGTCGTGCGCCCCCCCCTTCCGCGCCGCGCCGCGCCCCGTGCCGACCCGGATCCTCTCGGGCCGGGCAGCCCCAGGTGGCGGGAGGGGGTGTTATTTCAGAGCCCCTCAGAAATAACATCTCCATTGGGCGTGGCCTCGTCCCACATCCCGCCTTTTTCCTCGAAGCGGTGCCGTGCCAGGTCGCGCGCTCCCCCTTTCGGTGGCGCCGTGCCCGTGCCGCGTCGGCCCGGATCCCTCTTGGGCCGGGCAGCCCCCGAGCGGCGGGACGGGGGGGGGCATGTTATTTCAGAGCCCCTCAGAAATAACATCTCCATTGGGTGTGGCCTCATCCCTCATCCCGCTCTTTTCCCCCGAAGCGGTGCCGTGCCACGTCGTGCGCCCCCCCCTTCAGCGCCGTGCCGCGCCCCGTGCCGTCCCAGATCTCTCTTGGGCCGGGTAGCACCTGGGCGGCGGGAGGGGGGGGGGCATGTTATTTCAGATTTCAGAGCCCCTCAGAAATAACATATCCATTGGGCGTGGCCTCCTCCCACATCCCGCCTTGTTCCTCGAAGCGGTGCCGTGCCAGGTCGCGCGTTCCCCCCTTTCGGCGGTGCCGTGCCCGTGCCGCGCCTGCCCGCCGGACCCCTCTTGGGCCGGGCAGCCCTGGGTGGCGGGAGGGGGGGGCATGTTATTTCAGAGCCCCTCAGAAATAACATCTCTATTGGGTGTGGCCTCATCCCTCATCCCGCTCTTTTTCCCCGAAGCGGTGCCGTACCATGTCGCGCGCTGCCTCCTTCGGTGCCGTGCTGTGCCGTTCCGCGTCGGCCTGGATCCCTCTTGGGCCGGGCAGCCCCCGGGCGGCGGGAGGGGGGGTGCATGTTATTTCAGAACCCCTCAGAAATAACATTTCCATTGGGCGTGGCCTCTTCCTTCACCCCGCTCCTTTCCCCAGAAGCGATGCCGCGCCATGTCGTGCGCTCCCTCTTTCAGTGCCGTGCCGTGCCCCGTGCCGTCCCGGTTCCCTCTTGGGCCGGGCAGCCCAGGTGGCGGGAGGGGGGGTGTTATTTCAGAACCCCTCAGAAATAACATCTCCTTTGCGCGTGGCCTCCTCCCGCATCTCGCTTTTTTCCTCGAAGCGGTGCCGCGCCAGGTCGCGCGCTCCCCCTTTTCGGCGGTGCCGTGCCCGTGCCGCGCCGGCCCGGATCCCTCTTGGGCCGGGCAGCCCGGGGTGGC
>CAUYUJ010005247.1:384589-436016 GCA_963575745.1 Prorocentrum cordatum
CTATAGCCCAGATGGACCTTGTAGCTCGAAGGCGCGTGCCGGGCGTATTTCATGCTCAACGCAGTTGTCAGCCCTTCCCCCATCAACTCGGTGATCAGAGTCGCCCTCCCACTGTGCGGCCGCAATTTCCCCACCTCTGGTCGCGACTCGGACTTCTGGCTCTGCAGATGCTTCAGGAAACGGGGGGCCTCGCGCGCGACATGGGCATAAATTGCATGGTAGTGGAGGTGGGCGCTTCTAGATTTCTTCCGGCTTTTGAAAAGAAATCCCTTCCGGGGCGGGTGGTAAGAAGCAGTCACGGATATTGTCTTTCGCGCCCCCTTACCGTACTTGTGCCCCTTGGTCCGGACCGCAGAGATCCCGTTCGTCAAAGCTTCAGCCATGATCTGCTGATGCTGCTTGCGAATGTAAACTTCGCCTGGACTCTTTCGCGCCCCGGCCTGTTCGCCAGTGATGCGCACCCTGGGCTCGTCGCCCCCCATGGAGATGTCCTCCCTCTTGAGGGCCAGGGCTTCGGAGCACCGTAGGCCGAGGGCGCCAGTGAGAAAGATTACGAAGTACACGCGCGGCCCTGCATGCACCTTGAGCCACTCCAGCCAGGCCTTCCACATCGGAATTGACAGAGCTGGAGCTTGGCCCAACTTTTTTTTGCATGGCGGCGGTGCCTTTCGGTTGCGGGCCCGGTCTAGGCCCCCGCGGCCCATGTCGAAGATGCCAGCGGCCGCGGGGAGCAGTAGCAGCACCCCCCCGGGGCAGTACGAGCGAGATTTGCGGTGGCGAGAAGTGGTTCTGCATTGAGCCCGCAAATGGCAGAGGGGGGGGGAGGGGCTTGGGCGGGAGAGGATGGGAGAGGGGAGAGGGGGCGGGGGACAGGACGGGGGGCCAGGCGCGGGAGCCAGGGCAGGGCGGCGGGGTCGTTTGGGCGGAGTGCGATACAGCAGGCACATGTTGGATGCGCTTATCCAGGAATCATTCCTGGCCGCCCTCCCCCTTCCCTCCCTCCCTCCCTCCTCCACCACGCCTGGCCGCTCCCCCCCCCCCCCGTCCATCCATCCACCCTGGCCGTCCTTGCGCCGCGAGGTACCAGGGGAAGCCCATCCAGTACCTCTCCATGTGGGCGCGCCGCCCAGGCAGCTTCCCTGGGGTAGGCCGGAGATGAAGGAGGACGAGGAGGAGCGGGAGGGGGAGGAGGAGGAGGCGGAGGAGGAGGACGACGACGAGAAGAGGAGGAGGACGACGACGACGAAAGGAGGAGGAGGAGGGGAGGAGGACGCCCTCCGCCTTCTTTTTTGTCCGTCTTGCATCCCTCTATTTTACTTGCGGCCGTCTGAGGAGGAGGAGGTGGAGGAGGGGGGGGGGCAGGGGCATGAGGCGGCGGAAGAGCAGGAGGGGGCGTCCGTGGCGCCACGCGAGTCTCTCCGCGGGCGCCTCCACCCAGGGGGCGGAGGAGGAGGAAACCTCGCGAGGCGGAGGAGGCGAGGGAGGAGGAGGAGGAGAAGGAGGAGGTGAAACTGGTATAGGAACCTGTTCCCAGCACAAAGCAGCTGAGCCAAACGTCCAAGGAACGATCACAGCTGTAGTGAAGACGTGCGCGCAACTTCTACATATAATCGAGCGCCTGGCGCAATTCCAGCCGCGCGCGGCGACGGAAGTGTTTCCAAACGCATTGCGGCGCAAGCCACGCGGCGCAAGCTGTGGGAACCCCTTGCCGTTGACCTCAGGAGGCCGCCAGGGGGCCCCAGAAGGTCACCGACGCAAGCTGTGGGAACCCCAGGCCGGTGACCTCAGGAGGCCGCTTGGGGGCCCCAGGAGGTCACCGACGCAAGCAGTGGGAACCCCAGGCCGGTGACCTCAAGAGGGCGCTCGGGGGCCCCAGAAGGTCACCGACGCAAGCTGTGGGGCCCCCAGGCCGGTGACCTCAGGAGGCCGCTCGGGAGCCCCCAGAAGGTCACCGACGCAAGCTGTGGGAATCCCAGGCCGGTGGCCTCAGGAGGCCGCTCGGGGGTCCCTAGAAGGTCAGCGCGCCTCAGGTGACCGGAAAACGGTTCCCACAATTCGGTCCACAAGCGAAGGTCGGGGGGCTTGCAGGTGATGTAGTTTTGGGGGATGCCAGCCCATCCTCGTGGCATCGTCGAGGTCCCGCACAGGGGGAAACGTAACGAATTTCCCCCCTTCAAATCAGGAGCTAACCTATACTCATGCTTTGCAAAGCCCCCCACTGCGCCACACAGAGGGCCTGAGGACATGGACAAGGACGAGGCCAGCGGACCCAAACAACCCTTGTAACACTATACCTACTTCCCGAGAGCCCGTAAGCGAAGCAATATTCAAGACGTGCGCACAACTTCTACATACAATCGCTGTTGCTCCCAACGCCTGCTTCTGCCAGGCGCGGGGACAGGCGCGTTTGCACCCCCCTCGGCCCCATGGGCCGCAAGAGGTGCCGGCAGTGCATTAGCCGGCAAAGCAAAGTGCGCAGTGTTGTACAAATCAAGACTGAACAAATTAGACAGGTGATAGAAGTCAGAAAGCCAACTTTTCAAGAGAGCTATACGAGGCGAAAGGTACGCACAGCTAACCGAGTGAAATATATAATGATGGGCATGTAACATCCCCCTGGAAACAGGCTGCCTGGTGCAGCCCGGAGTGAAAACTGATGTTAGCACCGCGGTAGCGCCACCGCGCCTTCGGGATCGCGAGGGAGGCCCGAGCACCCCGGCAACCCAAGGTTGCAGGCGTTCGCGGGCAAGTTGGGCCAAGATGCCCGCGCACACCTGCAACCCAGGGTTGCAGGGGTGCTCGGGCCATCCTGGGCGACCCGACATCTCCGCCCGCCGCATCTTCGGGGTCGCGAGGGAGGCCCGAGCACCCCGGCAACCCAGGGTTGCAGGTGTGCGCGGGCATGTTGGGCCAAGATGCCCGCGCACACCTGCAACCCAGGGTTGCAGGGGTGCTCGGGCCATCCTGGGCGACCCGACATCTCCGCCCACCGCGTCTTCGGGATCGCGAGGGAGGCCCGGGCACCCCGGCAACCCAGGGTTGCAGGTGTGCGCGGGCATGTTGGGCCAAGATGCCCGCGCACACCTGCAAATCCGATGGCCAGGCGCGCCCGAGCATCCCGGCAACCCGGGGTTGCAGGCGTGCGCGGGCATGTTGGGTCAAGATGCCCGCGCACACCTGCAACCCAGGGTTGCAGGGGTGCTCGGGCCATCCTGGGCGACCCCACATCTCCGCCCACCGCATCTTCGGGGTCGCGAGGGAGGCCCGAGCACCCCGGCAACCCAGGGTTGCAGGTGCGCGCGGGCCTGTTGGGCCAAGATGCCCGCGCACACCTGCAAATCCGATGGCCAGGCGCGCCCGAGCATCCCGGCAACCCGGGGTTGCAGGGAAGGCCTCCTCCGGAGGGCCCGGCCCCCCGGAGCTTCCCGGCAAATCCCGGGCCGCGCGGGCCCGACCATCCCGGCAACCCGGGGTTGCAGGGAAGGCCTCCCCCGAGAGGGCCCGGCCCCCTTGAGCTCCCCGGCAAATCCCGGGGCGGGCAAGCCCGAGCATCCCGGCAACCCAGGGCTGCAGGGAAGGCCTCCCCCGGGATGGCCCGGCCCAGAGTCTCCCGGCAAATCCCGGGGCGGGCGGGCCCGAGCATCCCGGCAACCCGGGGTTGCAGGGAAGGCCTCCCCCGGGAGGGCCTGGCCCTCCTGAGCTTCCCGGCAAATCCCGGAGCGGCCCCCCCTCGGGCTTCCCGGCAAATCCCGGGGCGGGCCCTCCTGAACTTCCCGGCAAATCTCGGAGCGCCTCTCCCCCGGGCTTCCCGGCAAATCCCGGTGCGGGCCCCCCCTGAGCTTCCCGGCAAATCCGGGGGCGGCCTCCCCAGGGCTTCCCGGCAAATAGGAGGAGGAGGAGGAGGAGGGGCAGCAGCAGGGGGAGGAGGAGGAGGGGGGCGACGACGACGAGGAGGATGAGGAGGATGAGGCGCAGGAGGAGGAGGAGGATGATGATGAGGAGGAGGAGGAGGGGGAGGGGAGCAGGGGGAGGAGGAGGAGGAGGAGGACGACGACGACGGCGACGACGACGAAGCACCACGCAGGCACGGCACAGCGTTTCTCAGTCTCAAGCCATCAGCTCAGTCGAGAAGAGCAGTCGCGTCCGCTGCCCGCTTCCGGCCCGGCACGTCCTGCGTTGCCGGTCGCATGGCGCACCCGAGGCGCGCTTTGCGCGCAGCCCCCTCCGCTACTGAGGACCTGCGCCCGTGGCAGCAAAGTTTGCGAGCTGACATGAACAATCTCTATTCAAGTGGCTGGCGCAATTCTGCCGACCCCCATCAAGGAATGAGAGCTCCGACGCTCTTGGAAGGTGTCTAGTGCAGATGGGGGGCTCTTGAGGGCCGTTTTGGGGCCTCTTGGGATCTTTCTGGGGCCTCTTGGGGGCCTCTTGGAGCCTCCTTGAAACATTTTGGGGTGCCTCCTGGGACTTCTTGGGGCCCTCTTGCGGCCTCCTGGGGCTTTCTCGGCGGGGAAAGGTAGTTTGTTTTTTAATTGTTGGTTGCCCTCTTGGGCCGCTCTTGGAACCGTTTTGGGGCCCTGTTGGGTTGTCTTGGGGGCTTCTTGGCCCGTCTCGGGGCCCTCCCGGGGCGATATTGGGGGCCTCTTGGGTCGTCGTGGAGCGTCGGGGAGCCGAGAAAGCGAGATGGCAAACCAAAAAAATGGAAAAGTAATGATTTTTGCATCTTGGGGCCCTCTTGGGAGGCCTCTTGGCGGCCCCTTGGGGCGTCTTGGAGGCCTCTCGGCCCGTCGCGAGGCCATCTTGTGCGTCTTGGAGCATCTTGGAGCGATCTTTCAACCGCTCGGGGCCCTTGTGGAGCGTCTTGGGGGCCTCTTGGGGTTTTCTTGGAGGCTCCGGGAGCCCCGTGTGCCGGCGAGTTCGCGCCCCCCCCCCCCCCCCCCCCCCCCTTAAACGGCATTTTGGGCCCCAGGGGGGGGGGGGGGGGGGGGGCAGCCAAATGTCTCGCGCGCCTTTTCACCCCCGGCAAGCGGGGGTCGGCGGATTCGGAGCTGTACTATCGGAAAGAGAATCTCTCGGATTACTTGGCCTCGGTCACCCTACCGCGCGGGGAGTGCGCCGTCAACGACGTCGCCCGCGCCCTCCAGCAGGCTTCCGGGGAATCGATGGATCAAGCGCGGGCTCGCGCAGTCGAGGCGTTGGGGGCCAGCGACGACGTCGCTGATGGCTCGCGCCCGACCGCGATCCACATGTGGGACCTCACGCCGGGGGCGTTCTGGCGCGGGTCGCCAGATAACAGCAAAGTGATCATGATTGCCAAGTCCATCGTGGGCGGGGGCTACCAAGCCGATGAGCCCATTCGGGCGCGCCCACTCTTCTTCTCCGCTTGTCTGGTTGGCCATGAAACTTTCGCATCTCTCTAGAGGGGAAGTCGCTGACAGTCGGGGCGCTGTCCGGCGGGGGGAGGAGGGGGGGGTATACCCCGCAGGGGTGTCGACGCCGAGGCCCCCCCGGTTCTTGAAACCGACAGACCAACAGGTATAAATCATTTCGCGCGCCCCCATAGTTCGGAGAACATCGGGTGTTCGAGGCGGTGTCGGAGGGCGCCTTTAGATGCAGAGCCGGGTCCTTTTGGCACGCCCCCACCCTCGTCAACAGTGACGACGACGGACGACGACGACGGACGACGAACGACGACCACGCTTCCCTACAAAAGCAACAGCGACGACGACGAGGGGCGACAACGACGACGGCGTACGAAGCACGACGACGAGAAACCACGACTGCAAAGACGTCGTTGAACGACTGATGAAGGCGACGAAGATAACCTACAAGGACGCCAACGTCGACGACGATCTTCGACACCCTACGATAACAAAGGCGAAGAACGAAGGACGACGAATGACGACGACAACAACCACCACGACGGACGACGAATGATAAGTAGCGAAGACAAGCCGACGACGACGATGACGACGACGACGACGACGGCGACGACGACGACAGCCACGACGGCAGCGGCGACAAGGCTTGCACCTTGGCCAGGCAGTTGAGCGCGGCGGCCCCCGGGGTGCCCAGGAGCTGCTCGCAGTGGATCTGCGCGCCCTCCTGGCATTCGCTCCAAATGCCGAGCCTCGGACGACGACGACGATGATGCCGACGACGACGACGAGGAAAACGACGACGACGATCCTTTTGGCACGCCCTCTGTCCTTCTCTTGCTGTCTCCTTCTCCTTTTCTGCTCCTCCTGGCCTCCTCCGAACCTCCTCGTCGCGCGGCCGCCCGTCCGCCGCCTTTCCCCGTGCTGGCCCCCCCTGGCCAGGCGCGGAGCTGCAACCTGAGCAGCGCGGATGGCGTGCTCATCGGACAGATCAAGCCAGGCGATGGCACCGCCCGTCTGACAGCGGCCCGCCTGGTGTGGTTGTACGTCTGCAAAAAGCTGAACGAGCCCGGGGATCCGAATGGCGCTCCAGGGAGGGTAATTTTATATTCTTGCCTAAGGGCTGATGCTGCACGTCCCATCCGAAAACGCCCTGGGGCCCTGGGGGCACCGGCCGCGCAAGATTGCATGCAACAGTTGCGCGGGACCCTCGCGGGCATTCTCCTTCGGACATTGGGGGGCCACGGCGGGCCATGGGGAACCGTTCGTGCCAGCCGGCCCCCCTCGTGCCAGGGGCCCCCCCCCCTCTCGCGCAAGGCGCTAAACCGTTTACACGGTAAACGTTTTTTCGGTTTGGCGTGTAACAAGATTCGCCGGAATAGACGCGCTAAGCAAAACCGCCTGGCCGCATTCCTACTCCTACTTTACTTTCATCCTACTCTACTCTACTCGACTCTACCCCAATATACGCTATTCCTGCTCTACTCCTGCTCTTATTTCGCTCCTGCTGTACTGCTGCTCTACGCTACTCCTACCGTACCCAACTCTGCTCTACCTGGCGCCACTCCAGGCATGCTGGGCCACCCTGCCGTGGCGGAGCTGCTGAACCAGCTGCTGCACATCCCCACGATATTCGATGTACAGGGCGACGGCACGGACGAGGACCAGATCGTGGCAAGCGCCGTGCGGCAGAACGTCAAGGCTGCCACCCAGAAGCCCGTGAACACGGTCGAGTACGCGTGCATCGCTTTGTCCTTCAGCGGCTTGCCGTTGGGCCCTGCCCACGTTGCGGCCAACCTGGCCGGGTGGGATCGGTTCAAGTCGAAGTATTCGTCCCACTCCGAGGTCACCGCCTTCGCGGACCTCGTCCCCGCGGCCAAAAGGCCCCGCAAGGGGCGCAGGAAAGCCGCTGCTGATGGGCAAGAGATCGCAGGAGGGGACGCGGAAGACCGCGTCCACATCGGCACGCGCCGCGAAGCCGCTGTCAAGATGATCATCAAGCACTGTTCGCCCGAGACCCTGAAGCTGTTCCAACTTCACTTGCAAACAGTTGGGGGCGACTGGAAGCGCTCCGCCTTGTCCGACGACACCCTGCTGCTGAGCTGGCTCTGGCCTGGCTCGACACCGCCGCCAGCGGCGCAGCCTGGCGAGGACGCGCGTCTTGCGCGGGCCGCCGCAGATCGAGCCACCAGGGACGCAGTGGCAGCCCGTTTCAGCACCCGCGACTTCTTTTTCACGGAGACCCTGACCGCTGACCAGTGCCTGGCAGTACGGCGAAAGGGGCTCGCCCTCTTCGAACAGGACATGGAGGACATCAGGAACCCCAAGCGCCCTGTCGAGGCTGACTGGATGGGGCACCGTCTCTTGGTGCAGCACTGGGACCTCACCATCCGGGAGTGTTGCAAGGCCGACCTGGACGAAGACACGTTCGAGAAAGTTGAGGATTCGATCCTCTACAACACGGCGATGGATGCGCAGCTCCTGACTTGCCTCTACAAGTTCCCCACGCAGTTCAACATCTGCATGATACCGGACATGCGGGGCGAGTTGGACATGGCGTTTGAGCCCACGGAGCAGGAGCAGCTCCTGCGCGATACAGCCAACAAAGCATGGGATGCGCAGGCGAAGCTACTGGAGATGGAGGTCAAGGCGGACCAGCAGGTGATCCAGCGCACCAGTTTGGGAAGCGCCCGCCTCCAGGACTTGCTGGACTGGAACGCCATGTTGCACCGCCAAAAGCAGGGGGAGACGTGCGAGAAACTTGCACGTAGTTTCATGGAGCACAATTTCCCAGTACTGAAAGCAGCCGAATGGCCACATCTGGCAGGGGCGTTAGCCACCGCCAGGGCCACGGGCCGCACAGAGAAGTGGGGCCCTGCGCCTGGGCGCGAGCTCTTGCTGATGATTCTGGACCTGAATGTGCCGTACTCCCGCCTTCCATTGCAGCTCGGGCACATGCTTACCGCGCTAGGCAACTGTGCGAAGGCCTGGGGGTCCAAGGAGACGCTGCTGCTCGTCGTGTTGCCGAAGTACCCCAAGGAGGGCAGCGAGGACCTGTGGGCCGAGGTTGTGGAGATCACCAGGAAGCTCCGTGGCGTGGGTTTCGGAAGCGCAAAGGAAGCCCACATGCAGATGGCGGAGCCAGATTCGGCTGGCATGGGAGGGTGGGGCACGGACACGCACATGCCCCTGCTACTGATGTGCCTTGCGGAGGACGATGAGGAGGCCCTTGGGAGGGATGCGCCGCCGAATTTCTGGCGCGTCCACTCCGAGCTGATGCGCGTCGGCGCCATATGGGCCCGCCCAGCTACCGTCTCACAGCATGACCTGTTGACCATGTCCGAAGCCGACCCCAACGTTCCAGCGAGCGAACGGCCCGCTGACAGGGAGGCGAAGGCGGCCCAGCGAGGGCCAGGCGTGTGGCAGGAGATCCTGAAAGCCGTGCTGGCCCAGGCCCCGTGCCCGCCGCCGAAGGCCCGGGGCTCGCCCGGGGGCCCCCTCAATCAGAAAGACGAAGTGTTCATCCTCGACGTGACGCCTTACTTGGGCGACCGTTGCGTCGCTTCGCTGCTGGCGATGCCGAAGAGGGAGAGCGAGACAACCAACGGGCCCAAGCTGAGGCATTTCATAGTGGATTCGGGAGCGCGGCGCATGGCCGGGGCAGCCGACTACGCCGCCACCCGCGTCAAAGTCAAGGTGGGCGAGGAGTGGGCCCGCCGCGAGAGGCACCTGTTCGCAGAGCAGCGCGACCCGAACGGCAAGACGACTTGGGCAGCGGTGCTCCCCGACGACACGGCGCCGCCGCCAGAGGAACATATGCTCCGGTTGGTCGACGGCGCATGGGAGGCATGGAAGGGCCTCGCGGCCTTGCCGCTCAAAGCGTGCATCGTGTCAGGTGGGGCGGTGCAGATCAAGCCAGAGCGACTGGCTGAATTCTCGGCGGCCCCCCTGCACCACCAGCAGAAGATCAACGCGCTGGAGTCCGACCACAAGAAGAATTTCGAGAGCTTGCTGCTGCACATGGCCCCTACTGCGAATGACGGGGCGCCGCCGGTGAGCGCGAACCCCGACCCCCGGGAGGATCCCGACAACATTCCGCAGGAGGACGCCCCCGTTCACCCCGACGAGGCCGCTCTCAGGGCGGCGTGCGACATCGACGCCGAGTGCTCCTGCCAGGGATTCAAGCAGGCCTGCGCCGGTTGCACCGACCCTGGCGCCGCCTGCCAGACCCCGCCCAGTCTTCGGAGAATGCCCGCGCAGCTTTTGCGCGCAATCGGGCGGAGCCGGAGCGGCCGCGCGATTGCATGTAAAGGTTGTGCGGGGATGGTATCCGAAGCCGCCCCGCCCGCCGCTCTCTGCAGGTCAAGTTGTTCCGCGACAAGACGGGCTACAGCATCTGGGCCATGGCGGAGAAGGGCGACCTGACCGTCCCAGCCTACACGATCTGGGGCTCGTTCGGGGGCGGCACAGTGCGCGCCGCGGACCCGGGCGCGTCGCTCGCCGTCGCTTTCGACCTGCCGCTCGGCGACAAGACGTTGATGCAGCTCAACTACGGCAGCAGTGTCAACGAGGGCGACCAGAAGTCCGCGCCGGCCGCGAAGACGCTATATGCTCTGGCCAAGCAGTTGAATGCCAAGAATGCGGGCGCCGCTGGCAAGAAGCTGCAGCTCACGGCTTTCGGCGAGCTCACGCCCCAGGGGAATGCCGGCAGCCACGGCTTCGGCTTCCAGCACCCAGCGGGCACGTCGGGCCACAAGAAGCAGGAGTGCACCCTCAACGTCGCCCCGCCCAAGAAGGGAGATACCAAAGACGCACCCGTGACGGCAGGCAATTTGTTTCAGCCCCTCGCCACGAGGCAGCCCGTGCAAGGGGGGCTGGTATATTGCTGGAAGGTCGCCTACGAGTCCGTGCGCCACCACGTGCAAGCGCGGAAGCCCCTCCTCATGAACCCGAAGCCCATGGTGTTGAAAAAGGGGCAGCCTAAGAAGGTGTTCTGGACTGCGCCACCGCCGTCGCCCGCCCCTGCGGCTGCGTGATCAACTGAACAGTCGAATCTCAGGCGGGCAATCGCGGACGTCGCGGCCTTCGCCAATCTATTGGGCGTTATCGCTCTGCCTCGCTCCAGCCACGGGGGGCCCGGGCCAGGAGAGCGGGGGGGAGGGGGGCGAGGAGGGCGAGGCGGAGGAGGAGGAGGAGGAGGAGGCGCAGGGAGGGGGAGGGGGATGGGGAGGAGACCGCATCCACGTCGGACCACCCACCCATGGAGCATTGCATTTGTTCATTGGGCTTGAAATGCCAGATTTTCGCCGCAGTCGCTCGCTCGCTGCGCGGCTGCAGCAACGACGTGGTGTTTGAACACAGGCAAAACCACCGAGGGAGGTGGGGAAGGGGGGAGGAACGGGGAAGGATTGGTCAGCCCGGGCGGACGAAGCAGCATTCTTCCAGCTCGGGGCCCTCCCTGGCCCTCCCTCTTTGCTCCGAAGCCTTTTGCCACTGCTGCCGCTTCTCCTGCTCTTCCTGGCCGCCCCTTCTCCCCGCTCCTCCCCATTCGCAGGTCCCCCTCCTCCTCCTCCCGCTCCGCCTTCTGGAGTGGAGCGTGGGTCACTGACACGCGCACGCGTCGCCCCCAGCACGGGCGTCTCTTGGGATGCGAGGGGGGTCGTGGCTTCCTCAAGCATTATTATGATGCCCCCGGTTTCCTCGTTTATTCTCGGAGGCGTCTGGATCACCCAGCCCTGGGGGCGTGCTCCAACGGGCTCGCATCCGCGCCCCAGCGCAGGCGGACTTGCGTCGAGTTGCCCTGGCCTTCCACTTCCATCATTCACCCCGCGAAGTGCCGCGGCCAGTTTTTCCTTGGAGAGTATGCCCGAGCGAGAGCCCCGCGCGATTGCATGTAAAAGTTGCGCGGGCCTCCCGCCTTTTTTCTCGAAGCGGTGCCGTGCCAGGTCGCGCGCTCCCCCTTTGGGTGGTGCCGTGCCCGCGCCGCGTCGGCGCGGAACCCTCTTGGGCCGGGCAGCCCAGGGTGGCGGGTGGGGGGTCATGTTATTTCAGGGCCCCTCAGAAATCACATCTCCATTGGGCGTGGCCTCGTCCCTCGTCCCGCTCTTTCCCCCGAAGCGGTGCCGTGCCATGTCGTGCGCTGCCCCTTTCGGTGCCGTGCCGCGCCGCGCCCCGCGCCGCATCGGACCTCTTTTGGGCCGGGTAGCACCCGGGCTGCGGGAGGGGGGGGCATGTTAGTTCATAGTTCCTCAAAAATAGTATCTCCATTGGGCGTGGCCATATCCCTCATTCCGCTCTTTTCCCCAGAAGCGGTGCCGTGCCATGTCGTGCGCTGCCTCTTTCAGTGCCGTGCCGTGCCCCGTGCCGCCCCGGATCCTCTTGGCCCGGGCAGCCCCGGGTGGCGGGAGGAGGGGCGTTATCAAAGCCCCTCATAAATAACATCTCCTTTGGGCGTGGCCCCATCCCACCTCCCGCTTTTTTCCTCGAAGCGGTGCCGTGCCAGGTCGTGCGCCCCCCCTTTCAGTGGTGCCGCGCCCGTGCGGCGTCGGCCCGGATCCCTCTTGGGCCGGGCAGCCCAGGGCGGCGGGGGTGCGCGGGGGGGGGTCATGTTATTTCAGAGCCCCTCAGAAATAACATCTCCATTGGGCGTGGCCTCATCCCACATCGCGCTCTTTTCCCCCGAAGCGGTGCCGTGCCATGTCGTGCGCTGTCCCCTTCAGTGCCGCGCCGTGCCCCGTGCCGTCCCGGATCTCTCTTGGGCCGGCCGGGCGGCGGGAGGGGGGGGCATGTTATTTCAGAGCCCCTCAGAAATAACATCTTTTTAAGGCGTGGCCTCATCCCACACCCCGCCTTTTTTCTCGAAGCGGTGCCCGTGCCAGGTCGCGCGCTCCACCTTTCGGTGGTGCCGTGCCCGGACCGCGCCGGCCCGGATCCCTCTTGGGCCGGGCAGCCCAGGGTGGCGGGAGGGGCGTCATGTTATTTCAGAGCCCCTCAGAAATGACATCTCCATTGGGCGTGTGCTCATCCTTCATCCCGCTCTTTTCCCCTTCCGCTGCCTCCTTCGGTGCCTGCCATGTCGTGCGCTGCCTCCTTCGGCGCCGTGCCGTGCCGTGCCGCGCCGTCCCGGATCCTCGTGGGCCGGGCAGCCCAGGGTGGCGGGAGGGGTGGTCGATGTGCTAATTATGTTCGGTTCGTATGTATAAGTCTGGGCCGGCCCGATTGCGCGTCAAAGTTGGTGTGTTGTGTTTGGGCCAGGCGCCGCGGTATGAATGTTGAATCCCGCGCGTCGTACTCTGCAATGTTATGTTATATTATGATATGTTGTGTTATGTTGAGGCCTGGCGCGTAGTAGTAATTCTTCACGCTTCGCGCATCCCCACCGGCCCATCCAGAAACAATGCCCAGGAGAGCTGGCGGGAGAAGGGAGGAAGAGACGCACATAGTGAAACAGCGCGGGCAATACCGCCGAATTGTGAGGTCTTTGGTAGCGAAGGATGCGGGTGCTGCTGCTGCTGCTGCTGCTGGTGCTGTTGCTGCTGCTGGCACTGCTGCTGCTGCTGCTGGTGTTGCTGGTTCTCGTGCTGCTGGTGCTGCTGGTGCTTCTGCTGGTGCTGTTGGTGGTGGTGGTGCTGCTGCTGCTGGGCTGGTGCTGCTGGTGTTGCTGCTGGTGTTTTTTGCCTCTGGTGGTGCTGTTGCTGGTGGTGGTGGTGCTGTTGCTGGTGCTGCTGATACTGCCGGTGCTGCTGGTGCTGCTTCTGGTGTTGTTGGTCCTCGTGCTGCTGCTGGTGCTGATGGTGCTGCTGCTGGTGCTGGTGTTGCTGTTGGTGGTGGTGCTGCTGGTGCTGCTGCTGGTGGTGCTGGTTCTCGTGCTGCTGGTGCTGCTGATCGTGTTTTTGCTGCTGGTGGTGGTGCTGCTGGTGGTGCTGGTGCTGCTGCTGGTGGTGGTGGTCGTGTTGCTGCTGGTGCTGTTGCTGGTGCTGCTGGCGCTGCTGGTGCTGCTGGTGCTGCTGGTGCTGCCGCTGCTGCTAATGCTGTTGCGGGTGGTTGTCGTGCGGCTGCTGGTGCTGCTGGTGCTGACGGTGATGGTGGACGCAGGCAGTGCAACAACCGCCTCGGAAGCGTTTTCTCGGAGGTCTCTTGGAGCCATTTTGGGGCTCTTTTGAGGGTTCTCTTGGGGCTCTCTTGGGGCCCTCATGGGGCTCTGTTGGGGGGTCTTGGGGCTTCTTGGGGCTCTTTTGGGACTCTTTCGGGGGGTCTTGGGGCCCTCTTGGGGTTCTTTTGGGGGGTCTGGGGGGCCTCTTCGGGCCATCTTTGAGGCCACGGCTGAAAAAAGAGGGCGGCGTAAATTCGGATCGCCCCTTCGGAGGCTCAAGGCGGGCGTCTTGGGCCCCTCTTGGGCCGCTCTTGGAGCGCTCTTGGGCGCTCTTGGGGCCCTCTTGGGGCCTTCTTGGGCCTCTCTTGGGGCTCTCTTGGGCCATCTTTGGGCCATCTTGACGCCTCAGGAGCCCATCGGAAGCGAAAAGGCGAGATAGCAAAAAACATATGTTTTCTTTAGGTTTTGGAGCCATTTTGGCCTCTTGGGGGGCTCCTTGGAGGGCTCGGAGGGCACTTGAAACCGTGTTGGGGCCGTCTTGAGGCCTCTTTGATGCTTGTCGGAAGCTATCTGGAGCCATCTTGAGTTATCTTGAGCCATCGTGGAGGCAATCTTGGGCTCTCTGACGCCCTCTTGGAGCCATCTTGGGCCGAAAAGGACCTTCTGCCACCTCGCGGCCCCTCCCGTCCAGACCCAGGGAGAGGGGGTAGGGGGAGAGGTAAACCTCTCGCCCGAGCAGGGGAAGGAGGAGGTTTTGACAGAGAGAAGACATAGCTCCCTAACCACCTCAGCCCAGAGGGCTGGCGGGATTACGCGTGTTTCGGGCTGGCTCTCTGGCATGCAGCAGTTGCGCGGGTTAGCACTGGTTCCGTTCGGCCAGCCGGCTCGCGCACCCTGGCTGGATAGCAGGTTCGCGCGGGCATGTTGGGCCAATATGCCCACGCACGCCAGCAACCCAGGGTTGCAGAGGTGCCGTGCGACCCGACATTTTCGCCCATCGCATCCTGGGATCGCCAGGGAGGCCCGAGCACCCCGGCACTAGCAGTCGCACCGACCCGGGCCCGTGGGCGCCCGCGCGGGTGCTCCAAGATCGGCTCCGCGCCATGGCATCCAAGCAAAGCTTCGTGGAGCAGGTGATTGCCGCCTTGCCTGCCAGTTCGCTTGGGGCGCGGCAGGCAGCAGCGCAGCAAGCCCCATGGCTGTCGTCAGCCGGCCACCAGAGGATCGGGGACAGACCTCCTCTTCCAATTCCAGTTCGCCCCGCTGTGCCCCGCGCGCTGCCCGGGAATCCTGCCCCAACTCTGACAGGGCGCAGGGCGCGGCCGGGCGAAAGGATTGGAAACGTTGGCCTGCCTCGAGGATTGGAGACACACCGCGCAGCCCCTCCGCCATCACCCCGTCACCTGCGAAGGTGCCCCGTACGCTGCAGTTCCGCCACGCGGCGCCGGATGACGCTGCTGGATGTGAGGGGGAGGAGGTGGCCCCCATCCAGTTACAGAGCCTCTTCGGGGACGTGGGGCCCGGCTGGGAGGAGCAAATGAAGGCGGACGTTGCCAGTGCGGCAGCCGCCGAAGAGCCCCGCGCGGAAGTCACGATTCCCGTTACTGGCGTGTCCCCGACGGTACCCACGAAGACGCCCGCGGCTCCCACCTCGGAGGCAAAACCCGCCAACGGCGCCCCCCCTGGGGCCCGCTCCGAGCTCGCCGTCGCCCACGTCGAATCCGGGGCCCGCTCCTGGAATTTCTCCTGGGCATCAGCCCCTGCGGCGGCCGCGGCGCAGGAGGCCGTGGCGCAGGAGCCTGCAGGAGCACTCAGGGCGCCGAAAGCATCCGCACCCATTCTGTTTCAGGGGCGGGCGGGGATGTCCCCCCCTTCCCCCTTCACTGCCTCCCCCCCCCCTCTTTCACTGCCTCCCTCCTCCCCCCCCGCCCTCCCGCCCCCGCCCCTCCCTCCTTCCTCCCTCCCTCTCTCCCTCTCTCCCTCTCCCCCTCCCTCCCCCCCCTCCTCCCTCCCTCTCCTCCCCTCCCTCCCTCCTCCGCCCCTCTTTCCCCCCTTCCCCCCCTCCACCCCCTTCCCTCCCTCCTCCCCTCCTCCCTCCCTCTCCTCCCCCCCCCCCCCCCTCCCTCCATCCCTCCTTCCCTCCTTTCTCTTTTCTCTCTCCTCCCTGCCTACTCCTCCTCCCCCCCCCTTTCTCCCCCCCTCCCCTCTCTCCTCCCATCCCTCCCTTCCCCCCTTCCTTCGACCACTACGTGGGATAGCTGTCTTCGGAGTCGGCGTCGGCGTCGGAGTCGTCGTCGTCGTCGTCGTCGTCGTCGTCGTCGTCGTCGTCGTCGTCGTCGTCGCTCGTCGGCGTCGTCGTCCGCGTCGTCGTCGTTTTCTGAGGGCCTTTCTGCCCGCCAACGTGGGGGCAGAAATCCCCTCACCGTCTGGACGTCGTCGCCGTCGTCGCTGACCGTCGCCGTCGTCGTCGTCGCCGCCGCCGTCGTCGTCGTCCGTCGTCGTCGTCGTCGTCGTCGTCGTCGTCGTCGTCGTCGTCGTCGACTCTTAAAACATCCCTAAGGCAAAGCACGGCCCCTAAAGCACATCCCGAAAGCACGGCCCCTAAAGCACATCCCTAAAGCACGGCCCCTGAAACATCCCTAAGGTAAAACACAGCCCCTCAAACATCCTCGAAGCACGGCCCCTGAAACATCCCTAAAGCACGGCCCCTGAAAATCCCTAGAGGCGGCGAGGGCCAGAAGCAGGTCCCGGGCGACCAGCAGCCGGCCAGGCGCGGGCGCGAAGCCGCACCCGTGGATGCCAGGGAGGCCCCGGAGGCCACCGTGGAGGCCGAGGAGACCAAGGAGCCCGCGGGCGACCAGCGGCCGGCCAAGCGCGGGCGCAGAGCCGCGCCCGTGGAGGCCAAGGAGGCCCCGGAGGCCACCGCGGAGGCCGAGGAGGCCAAGGTGGCCCCCGTTGAGGCCGAGGAGGCCGAGATGCAGAAGCAGAAGGCCGAGGAGGTCAAGAAGGCCGTGGAGGCCGCCAAGCAGGTCGTGCTGGCCAAGATGCAGAAGCAGAAGGCCGAGGAGGCCAGGAAGGCCGAGGAGGCAAAGATGCAGAAGCAGAAGGCTCAGGAGGCCAGGAAGAACGTGGAGGTCAAGAATGGATGGACTGTCTACACGCACACGACGCCATCAGGGCGCGAGTACCCAGTGTACCAATCGCCGGGCCCGAACGGCAAGAAATATACCATGGTCTACGACGTGACCGGCACTAAGTTTTGAAGGCCCGTGGGCTTCGCAGGGGGTGCTTCGGGACTTATTGTGAGGCAGGCCCCCGGCATGATCCCAAAAGGCCCCGACAAGGCCCTCACGAGGGCCACAACGAGCCTTTGACGGCTCACGAGGTCCACCATATGCACATGACGGCAGACTAACACGATAGGCCAGCGTGACAGACCATCATGGCAGGGTTATACCTCGAAGTTGCATGGGGGACAAGCATACATGATCCTATCGCATATGTGTTGGTCTGCTGTGGTGCATGTCTGGCAACGGAGTTGATATGGCAGTTTCAAACAGACAGTCTCTCACAAGCGCGGTGGACAAAGCGGCACTTCCCGTTCTTGTCCGGACAGGTTACAGCGTTCCCACGGCGAAGAATGCCGGCTACAGGCAGTGAGCGCGGTGGCGGGATCGCGGCACGGTCCCCTCGCTCCTCGGTGCTCGAGCTTCGTACCTCGGCGTGGGCCCGCCGGAATCTCCTTCCGTTGCGAGCCTCGCGGGCGCGTGCCCCGGGGCCCGTAGTGCCCGTGGCAAGGCCGGGAGCGGGACTGCTCGGGCGTGGCGGCGCGGGGCGCGGGGCGCGCCTCGTTCCTTCCACCCTCTCTGTGTTATTTCGACGATTGCCACTACAACTTGCGTTCGTGGTAGATCACGGCGCGTTGTGATTTTTACCATGTGCATACTACCTCCTACGCTGATCCCATCGCCAGAACATCCTCTCCCTTTTGCTCTCTGTCTCGCCGCAGTCTCCCCCTTTCTGGCCCCCTCCCGTTGTCTGGGTCGTTCCTCGGGGGGCCCATGAACAATCGCCGCTGCTCTCCCCCGCCCGCGGGGGGATGATGGGACAAGGGCGGGCGGAGCAGGGGCGGGTGCAAGCTCCAGTTTGCAGTTGGCCCAAGCCAGAGTTGAAATTGGATTTGTAAGAGTGCCCTTAAACTATATATTTTCTATTGCTGAATCTGCCGATCATCCCCATCGCCCTCCTGCCTTCTGCTGTTCTCAGATAGGGCCGTGAAGAGGCCCAAGGCCAAGCGTCAACATGTATAAAAATATCGAAGACGCCTACGGCGAATCACCGCCGCCCCCTGCCTTTGTGGAAGCGCCTATGTGGCCGAACGTTGAGGCCAGACCTGCCAAGCCATCGGACCATGTGTTCCCCGAATCGGTTTGGAAAGCCTTCGGGGAACACGTGGGCGTCTTGATGGTCATCGTCGCCGTCTTGGAGGCCTCTTGGGCGATCTTTCGGCGATCTTTGGGGGCTCTTGGGCCGTCTCGGGCCGTCGGAAGGCCGAAAAAAGGGAAATGCCCAAATCCATCAAAAACCTTGGAAAAATCAGTGATTTTGGCATTTTTTGGCCTTCCTGGAGGCCCTCTTGGGGGCCTCTTGGGCCCTTTTGGGCCAGCTTCGAGCCAACTTCGGCCATCTTGGTGGGTTCCTGGCACGTCTGACGCCGTCGGGAGCCGTTTTGGGGGCCTTTCTGGGCCAACGGGGGACCCTCTTGGGGCGCTCCAGGGCCGTCTTGGAGGCCATCTTGGGCGTCTTGGAGGCCATCTTGGGCGTGTTGGAGGCCTCTTGGGCCCTCTTGGGGCCCTCTAGGGGCCATCTTGGAGGCCACTTGGGCCATCATGGGGCTCTCTTGGGGGCCTCTTGGGCGATCTTGGGGGCTTCTTGGGCCGTCTCGAGCCGTCGGAGAGCCGAAAAGGCGCAAATGCCAGAATCCTTCAAAAACCAAGGAAAAATCAATGATTTTGGCCTCTTCGGACTCTCCTGGAGGACCTCTTGGAGGCCTCTTGGGCCGTCTGGGAGGCCTCTGGGGGGCCTCTTGGGCCGTCTTGGGCCGTCTTGGACTCTCTTGGGCCGTTTTGGAGGCCGTCTTGGACCATCTCGGGCGGACTTGGAGGCCATCTTGGGCCATCTTCGCGATTTTTTGAGGATGTCCCGAGCGAAACGGCCGTTTTTTGGAGGATTTGTTGCGGTCGTTGAGCACGTTTGGGGATTTTCCGGGTGGCCGGCGGGTTCTGCCGGAGCCCACTGGGGAGTTCTTTTGGAAAAAGAACCAAAACCAAAACCTAACAGCTCATCCAGCACGCCGTGCACCCCTGCAAGCAGGGGGCGGCGGATCCAGCTGCCTGCGGCAAGTCCCGCCACCGTGCCAGCCAAGCATGCTCGGCGGCGATTGTCCGGGAGGGCGTTGGAGGCATCTTGGATGTTCGTGGGGATCCTTATTCTGAGATGCCTGTTGGGGGTCTGTTGGAGGCAGTTTTGAGGTCTCTTGGGGGCTGTTTGGGGGCCTCTTGGGGGCCTTTTTGGGGGCCTCTTGGGGTCCTCTTTGAACTTCTTGGAGGCCCCATCGGGGCCTTCTGGGGGCCTCTTCGGGCACAAGGATCGAATTGCCGGTGTTTCTTCCCCCTCTTGGACTTCTCTTGGGGCTGTCTGGGGGGTATCTTGGGCTGTCTTGGGCGCCTCTTAGGCCGTTTCGAGGCCCTCCGGGGCCGTCTTGGGGCCCTTTTGGGGGCCTCTCGGGACGTCTTGGGGCGTTCTTGGGGGCCCCTGGAGGCGTATTGGAGCGTCGGAAGCTCGAAAAGGCGATAACATGAAAAAAAAACATTGAAAACAATATGAAAATCGTTTTTTTGGCCTCTTGGGGGTCCTCTCTGAGCGCTCTCGGGTCTTCACCGGGGCCTCTTAGGCCGTCTTGGAGGCATCTTGGGCCATCTTGGCGGCTTTGGTGGCCTCCCAGGTCCGTCTTGGCAGCCATGTTGGGCGTCTTGGACGCCTGGGAGAGCGCCAGGGGCGCGCTTGGGCGCCGACAGAGCCCCGGGAAGAGGGGGCGATCCACGCAGCGCGGCGCGGCCGGGGGGGGGGGGCCCTTAGAAGATTACAGAAACCCTGCAAGACAGCACTTGGCATTCTAGCACGCCTCAGTTCCTCACTTGTAGCGGCGCGCGACGCGCGTGCGCGCGCGCCCGCGCGGAGCTCCGCCCAAGGCGCCAGTGGCACCGCCCGCGTGGTGGCGGCGCCCCGTTTCGCGCTCAGATTTCGGATGACTCGCCCGCGCGCGGGTCCCTTGTGCGGTGCGCGGTACCCAGGGAATCGCATGGAGTGGGACTGCGCCAACTCATGTTGAGGCTCGAAGCTCGAACTTTAGAGTTGGCTTTTCCCAGCAAGCTATCGGATGACCCAGCCGCGCGTGGGTCGCTTGTGCGGTGCGCGGTACACAGGGAATTGCATGGAGTAGGGTTGCGCGAGCTCATGTTGAGGCCCGAAACGTACATTTTATAAGTGGCTTTTCCGAAACTGTTTTCGGGTGACCCGACCGCGCGCTGGTCACTTGTGTGGTGCGCGCTTGGGAACTTCGTATATAAACTTCGTTGGCCTGGAAGTTGAAATAAACCGTTAGCCGTGGCCGCTTGGAGCTCCAAGTTAAGATGCATGTTTGTTAGTTTCCTCTCAGTCAGACGTCGATGCGCTGGTTTGCAAACACAGCGGCCCCTGAGCGCACTCCGAGCGGTGGCCGGGTCACCCGCGCGGGGGCTGGGTCACCCGCCCATGGGGATTTCGTATAGCGCGGAATTGGAAAATCGCAATGTTGGCCTGAAAAAGGCACATGGAGACTTTAGCGGTGTTCTATTAAATTCCCCCTTCAACGAACATCCATTTTGATTTCCAATCAGAGGGCCTTCGGCAGGTTGGCTTGGAAAGCGCAGTGAGCCCCGACCCTGCCCCGAGCGGTGGCCGGGTCACCCGCGCGGTGGCCGGGTCACCCGCCGCGCGCGCATGAGAAGCGCATATTCCGCAAATGGACAATGGCCATGTTGGCTTGGGAACTATCATGAACCCTGGGCGGTGCCCGATTGGAATTCCAAGTTGAATTGCATTTGCGTGGTTCCTGAACCATGCCCAATTCGGCGCGTCGGCTCGGAAAACGCAATGGCCCCTTAGCCTGCTCCGAGCGGTGGCCGGGTCACCCGCGCGGTGGGTCACCCGCCCCGCGCGCGCATGGGGAATTTGTATAAAAACGCAAATGGAAACTGGCCGTCTTGGCCTGGAAACTAAAATGGACCCTTTAAGATGGCCGGTTGAATTTCCAAATATACTTGAAATGTTGCGCGTCTCCAGTCAGGAAGAAGTCGGCGCGTCGTCTTTCGAAAGCAAAATGACGTCTAAAACGCCTATTGAACATCACATGTTTTTCAAAAAGGCTTTGGCTGATTGAAGGTTTTTTCGGGGAGTTCGGAGGGCACTTGGAGCCGTCCTGGAGCGATCTTGAGAGCTTTTGGAAGCACGTTGCGAGCTTTCTTGAGCCAACTGGCGCTATCTTGCGCGATCTTGGAGTCCATCTTGGGCTCTTTAGGTCCCTCTTGGAGCCATCTTAGGCCATCTTGGGCGCTCCAACGACCCGCGGTCCACCCCCTCCAGGCCCAGGGGGAGAGGGGGGGGGAGAGGGGGGCCCCACTCCCCGAAGAGGAAGAAGAGGGTTTAGGAGAACAAGCCCCCTAGACCACTCACGCCCTAAAGGGCAGGCGGGATTCGGCGCATTGACATGGAAAGCACAGCGGCCGCTTAGCGCGCCCCGAGCGTTGGCCGGGTCACCCGCGCGGTGGCCGGGTCACCTGCCGCGCGCGCGCATGGGGGGGTTGTATACCCCGCAATTGGAAAGTGGACCAAGGTGGTGCTCCCTTGGCGCCCTGTTGGGTTCGTCGCGTGGCCCTCGTGGGCTCGTCTTGGAGCCCTCTTGGGACGCGTCGGAGCCATCTGGACGCCTGAAGAGCCCGTGGGCCGCGAGAAAGCGAGAACGCGCAACAGATTGAAATGCGCAGTGGTTTCCTAGCAATTTTGGACGCTGCGCGTATCCCGACCAGCCCATCCAGAAACAACGCCCAGGAGAGATGACGGGAGAAGGAAGGAAGCGACGCACATAGTGAAACAGCGCGGGCAACAAAGGTGAATTGGGAGATCTCTGGTAGCGAATGGTTCGGGTGGTGCTGCTGGTGCTGTTGCTGCTGCTGGTACTGCTACGCTGGTACTGCTGCTGGTATTACTGGTTCTCGTGCTGCTGATGCTGCTGGTGCTGCTCGTGCTGCTGCTGGTGCTGGTGGTGGTGGTGCTGTTGCTGGGCTGGTGTTGCTGGTTCTTGTGCTGCTGATGGTGCTGCTTCTGGTGCTGCTGCTGGTGGTGGTGGTGCTGCTGTGCTGGTGCTGCTGGTGATGCTG
Organism: Prorocentrum cordatum; assembly: GCA_963575745.1. Classification (NCBI taxonomy): domain Eukaryota; class Dinophyceae; order Prorocentrales; family Prorocentraceae; genus Prorocentrum; species Prorocentrum cordatum. Next base: position 406,537 of record CAUYUJ010005247.1, read on the forward strand.
GTGCTGCTGCTGGTGCTATTGCTGGTGGTGGTGGTGCTGTTGCTGATGCTGCTGGTGCTGCTGGTGTTGCTGGTTCTCGTGCTGTTGCGTGGTGCTGCTGGTATTGCTGGTGTTGCTGCTGGTGCTGCTGCTGGTGCTGTTGCTGGTGGTTGCGGTGTTGCTGCTGCTGGCGCTGACGGTGATGGCGGAAGCAGGCTGTGCAACAACCGCCTCGGAAACGATTTCTCGGAGGTCTCTTGGAGCCATCTTGGGTCTCTTTTGGGGTTCTCTTGGGGCCCTCTTGATGCCCTCTTGGGGCTCTCTGGGAGGGCATTCGGTCCATCATGGGGCTCTGTGGGCCATCTTGAAGGCTACGGCTGAAAAAAGGGGGCGGCGTTAATCCCCCCCCCCCCCCTTCGGAGGCTCGAAAAAGGCGTCTTGAGCTCCTCTTGGGCCGCTCTCGGGGCGCTGTGGGGCGCTCTTGGGGCCGTCTTGGGGCCCTCTAGGGCCTCTCTTGGGGCTCTCTTGGGCCATCTCGGGGCCATCTTGACGCCTGAAGAGCCCATCGTAAGCGAAAAAGCGAAAAGGCAACAAACATAGGTTTTCTTTAAGTTGTTGGCCCATTTTCGCTTCTTCGGGGGGTCCTTGGAGGGCTCGGAGGGCACTTGAAACCGTCTTGGGGACATCTTGAAGTCTCTTGGATGTGTGTCGGAGGCTATATTGAGCCATCTTGGGCTATCTTGAGCCATCTTGGAAGCCATCTTGGGCTCTCTGTGGCCCTCTTGGAGCCATCTCGGGCCATCTTGGGCGCTCTAACTAGCCGAGCCCCCCCCTCCCAGGCGCAGGTGAGGGAGTCGGGGGAGGGGTTGCAGGGGAAGGAGGAGGTTTTGGCAAAGAGAGAAACTCACCCGCTAAACCACCCACGCCCAGAGAACTGGTGGGATTTGGCCGTTCTGTGGGCCAGAGGATTTCTGTTTGGAAGACAGCTGGGCGGCGCGGGTGCGTCCCGGAAACACCTGGTCGGCGTTGACGCTTCGGCGTCGACGCGCCGTTGACGCTGCGGCGTTGACGCGTCATATTGATATTCCGAGAGATGTTTCCCAGACGGCCCAGGGCGCCCCGTTGTTGCGCGCGCGGCCGAAGGCCCCAAGAGGCCCCAAAACGGCCCCAATGGGCCCAAGGCCTCCCAGAGGCCTCACAGGGCCCCAAGACGGCCCAAAAGTTAGCTCCATCCAGAGCCATTATGGTTCAAGTCATGGCGGGTTTGCGCAAGTCGGGAAACTCGCGGCGGCCCCGCAAGCGGGACCGCCGCGGCCTTCCCGACGTGCGCAAGCGGAACCGCCAGCGCACGTATAAGAACGGATACGGCCGCGGCGGCCGCCGCCTTCGGCGAGGCCGCACGCGTGGGGGCGCCCACCTGCCGTCTGCGCAGGGCTTCGGCTTCGACGGGCCTCCGTCGAACGCTCGGCGGAGGCCCGCCGCGGCCGAAACCTAGCGCAGACGGCGGGCGGAGGCCCGCCGCGCCTGCCGCCTCGCCCACCAGCCGCTCGCCGCCTCGCAGGCGTCTTTGGGCGTGTCGCAGGCGATGCCGGAGGAGATCGAGAGTTGCCCCCACAACTCGCACAACGCCGCGGAGTACGCGCACGACATCTACAGGCTGCTGGAGAAGCGCGAGGGGCAGCACTCGCCGCGGTGCGACTACATGGCGAAGCAGCCCGACCTCAACGCCACAATGAGGGCAATTCTTGTGGACTGGCTGGTGGCGGTGGCGGCGGAGCACGGGCTGAAGGTGGAGACGCTATTCCTTACTGTCAACATCATGGACAGGTTCCTCGACCGGGTGACGACGGCGAAGCAGGGGCTGCAGCTTGTTGGCATCACGGCGATGAAGATCGCGGGGAAGTTCGAGGAGCACACGGGGATCTGCACGGCGGCGCTCGTGCACAGCGCGGGCGGCGCCGTCACGAGGGACGACATCCACGGCATGGAGGTGCGCGTGCTGACAGAGCTGGACTTTGCCATTTGCGTCCCCACGGCGGCGCACTTCATGCGGCGGTTCCAGCGCCTCAACCAGTGCCCCGATGACTCGGCGCATGGCCACCTGCTGCAGTACCTCCTGGAGCTCACCTTGATGGACAGCCAAATGACCAGGTACGAGCCCTCTCGCCTTGTGGCGGCGGCCACCCTGCTGAGCAACAAGCTCATGAAGCAGCAGCCCTCGTGGCCGCCCAGGGTTGCGAGCCACTGCAACTTCGACCTGCCAGCGGTGAAGGCTTGCGCGCAGGAGATGTGCAGCATCTTCGAGGCCGCTGCGACGAGCCCGTTGCAGGCGGTGCGGAGAAAATTCTCGCACCTCGTGGCCGCCCAGGGTTGCGAGCCTTGGCGTTGAGACCTTCTCTCGTCTCCCTCTCCTCTTCTTCCTCCTCCTCCTCCTCCTCCTCCTCCTTCTCCTCTCCCTTTCATTATTCCCTTTTTGTCTTCCCCCCTCCTCCTTCCTCCTCCTCCTCCTCCACCTCCTCCTCCCTGTCTATGCTCCTCCTCCCTGGTCCTCCCCCTCAGCCTCCTCCTGGTTGTAGCTGTAGCGCCGCTTGCTACATGCTCAGACTGCCAGACAGTCGGCGAGGGCTCTGCGAGAGACTACGCGTGGGGCGCGGATACAAGGAAGCGACAGCCCACGTCATTCGGAGGAGGAGGGGGAGGGGGAAAAACAGCATTGGGAAAAGGGGCTGGGAAAGGGGGAGGGGGGCGAGGAGGCGGAGGAGGAGCAGGATTGGGACGAGTTGGAGGGGGAGGAGGAGCAGGAGGGGGAGGAGGAGGAGGAGGAGGAGGAGGAGGAGGAGGAGGAGGAGGAGGATTATTATCATCAGCATCGCCATCATCATCATCAGCATCAGCATCATGATCATCATCATCACCCTCTTCCGCCTCCTTCTCCTCGTTCTCCTCCTCCTTCCCCTTCTCCTCCTGTGGCTGCTGCTGCTGCTGCTCCTCCTCCTCCTCCTCATGCTCTTCCTGCTCCTCCTGCTTCTCCTCCTCCTCCCTCCGCCCACGTTGGGAGAGGGGTCCGAGAGAGGCCGCCTCTGTCTCATGTTTTCGCTTCTTGCGGGTTCGGTTAGTTCGACCAAGCGGTTGATTTCGGCGCTGCCGAGATTGAAGCCAGGGAGTCGCGAGAGCGCAGGGACGACGACGAGCGAGCACGCCGTTCGGACAGAAGCCCGGCCCGCTGGAGGAGGGGATGCGGAGGAAGAGGAGGAGGAGGAGGAAGAAGAGGAGGAGGAGGAGGAGGAGGAGGAGGACCCCTGCTAGCGTTTCTTCTGCTGCGTTGTGGCGGTGGTGGCACTGCTGCTGCTGCTGTTGTTGCTGGTGCTTCTTTTGCTCCTCTGGCTCCCCCTCCTCCTCCTCCTCCTCCTCCTCCTCCTCCTCCTCTTCCTCCTCCTCCTACGCCTCCAAGGGGGAGGAGGAGGAGGAGGGGGAGGAGGGGGAGGAGGGCTTTTTGCCTCCGAGCTCCAATGTCCGACGGGCTGTTCTGTGTTAGCGTTTGCTTTTGTTGTCGGAAGCATGGAGCTACACATTCAGGATTGCATTGTTTTGAGGGTGCTCGACGGACAAACTATCGCTAATGCTTGTGATATGCTTTTCTGTACTACTCCGCCGTGTAAAAGCAGCTGTCCATTCGCATTGCTTTGCTCCAGAGGTGCTGCGTTGCTCTAGAGCTACCGCAATGTGTTGTATAATTATCATTGCCTGTGTGTTATATGGCCCGAGCTTCCTGCGACGCCGCGTCTACAAGCGTGCGCCGGCCATTTTCCTAAAACGCATTGTCTGTATTGTTTCCATGAGTTGGCCAGAGCTTCCTGCGACGCCGCGTCTACAAGCGTGCGCCGGCCATTTCATAAAACGCATTGTCTGTATCGTTTTCACGGATGGGCCCGAGCTTCCTGCGACGCCGCGTCTACAAGCGTGCGCCGGCCATTTTCATAAAACACATTGTCTGTACTGTTTCCATGAATTGGCCCGAGCTTCCTGCGACGCCGCGTCTACAAGCGTGCGCCGGCCATTTTCATAAAACGCCTGGTCTGTATTGTTTTCTTGAATTGGCCCGAGCTTCCTGCGACGCCGCGTCTACAAGCGTGCGCCGGCCATTTTCATAAAACGTATTGTTTGTATTGTTTTCCAGAATTGGCCCGAGCTTCCTGCGGCGCCGCATCTACAAGCGTGCGCCGGCCAGTTCATAAAAGCACGTTGTCTGTAATGTTTTCAGGGATTGGCCCGAGATTCCTGCGACGCCGCGTCTACAAGCGCGCGCCGGCCATTTTCATATAAAAAAGCATTGTGTGTATTGTTTCCATGAATTGGCCCGAGCTTCCTGCGACGCCGCGTCTACAAGCGTGCGCCGGCCATTTTCCTAAAACGCATTGTCTGTATTGTTTTCTTGAATTGGCCCGAGCTTCCTGCGACGCCGCGTCTACAAGCGTGCGCCGGCCATTTTCATAAAACACGTCGTCTGCATTGATTTCACGAATTGGCGGGGGCTGCCCGAGCCCCCCCGCGACGCCGCATCTACAAACGTGCGCCTGCTATTTTTCTTTCAACACAGTGTGCACTGTTAATGAAGAACTCTACTGGGCTTCGCCCTCTGCCGCCAGCCCCCTTGCCCCAGGCGTCGAGCAGCGGAGATGGACAGAGAGAAAGGGGGAAGGAAGATGAGGAGGAGGAGGACGCGGAGGAGCAGGGGGGCGAGGGGGAGGAAAAGGAGGAGTAGCACGATGATTGTGATGACGATGATGATGGGGATGATGGTTGTGATGACGATGGCGCTGGTGACGATGATGATGAGTACGGTGATGATGGTGATGATGATGGCGGTGGCCATGGTAATGACAACGACGACGGGGATGATGATGGTGATGGTAATGATGACGCTAGTTATGACGAGGACGAGGAAAAAGGAGGAGGAGGACCAGGCGGGGGAGCAGGAGGAATAGGAGGATGAGGAGGAGGAGGAGGAGGAAGAGAGGGAGGGCGAGGAGGAGGGAAAGAAGAGGAGAGAATTACGAGGAATCGCGTCGCTAATCAGTCGAATTTTACGGGGGATCGTGGCCTTGGGAAAGCGAATTCCGTTTATTTTTCTAGGGGTCGCGGCCTTCCGATCGCGAACCCGCATTATTTTGCTGGGGATCGTGGCCTTCGGAACGCGAATTCTGCGCATGTTACTAGGGATCGTGGCCTTCGGTGCGCGAATCCATAGTGTTTTACGTGGGGTCGTGGCCTTCGGAGCGCGAGTCCGCCGCATTTTACAGCGGATCGTTGCCTTCAGAACGCGAGTCCTTTGTATTTTACGTGGTTTCGTCGTCTTCGGAACGCGAGCCCTTCGTATTTTACAAGGGGTCTTGGCCTTCGGAGAGCGAGCCCGCAGTTTTTTTACGCGGTTACAGAAGATGTGTTTCACGCTGTTCTTGCGTGTCCGAATGCGAAAAACCATATGTTTTCTTGTGTTGTTGGGGTTCCCAGTGCGCGACACCCTTATCTCATCAACGTTTCGACGGGGCCGGGAGCTGAGCGAATGCGGTCCGGGCGTAGTAGAAAGCCGCTCCGAGGGGCCCCCTCCCGCGCGGACCACAGATAGCATGCAGTTGTAGGCTTACTTACATTCACAAACTCATTATTACTTATTGAGCGGTGACGCATTCAACGAACTACCCACTGTAGTTGCCAGGTGCTGTCGCTGGCGCAGCTGCTGAAACATACCCCTCGCAGCCTGGTGGCCCCGCAAGGGGGCCGGCGGATACGCACAGCGAAACATATAATATAATGTTAGTCAGCGTGTGCCGTAAACATTTAGGCTCTGCCAGAGGCGTCGCACCATGGGCGGAACGCCATGACAGAGCGGCCGGCCGGCCGTGCGCGGCGGCCCCGGGGCCCGGCGGCGACTCGGCGGTCGCCAGAGGCGTTCCTGGCAGATTGGACGCAGAAGTTATTGAATCGCTTCGCTCATTCCGCCGGCCCATACGGTCTCATGTCTGCCGTTTGCCCGAGGGCCTGGTGTCAATGCGGCGCTTTGGGGGTTCCTGGGGCCGCTTGGGGGACTCCTGGGGCGCTCGGGGGGGCATTTGGGGGGCCTCTTGGGGCCGCTTGGGGGACTTTTGGGGGCCTCCTGAGGGCCTCGTGGGGGCCTCTTGGGGCCTCTTAGGGGGCCTCGTAGGGGTTTTTTAGGGCCGAGGGCGCGAAATTTTGTTTCGTGTTCCCTCTCTGGGGCCCCTTTGGGGGTGTTCTTGGGGCCCTCTTGGACCGTCTTGGAGGCTTCTTGGGCCGTCTTCGAGCCCCCTTGGGCCATCTTGGGGCCCTCTTGGGGGCCTCTTGGGCCCTCTTGGGGCGATATTGGGGGCCTCTGGGGCCGTCTTGGGGCGTCGGGAACCGAAAAGGTGGAAGCTCCAAAATCTCTCAAAAACCTTAGGAAAAACAATGAATTTTGCCTCCGGGGGCCCTCTTGGGGGTGCTCTGGGAGGCCTCTTGGGGCGTCTGGGGGCTATCTTGGGCGTCTTGGAGCGATCTTCTGGCATGTCGGACCCCTCGTGTACCATCTTGGGGGCCTCTTGGGGGCCTCTTGGGCCTTTCTTGGGGCTCTCGGGGACGTCTCGGAGCCCCGACCCCTTGAAGCGTCATTTGTTTGGCGCATGCGCCATCTTTTCCCCGCGTGCACCATCATAGATCCCGCGCGCGTGGTTTCATAGAGCGCGCGCGTCATTTCTGCAACGCACGCGTCATAATGCCGCTCAGAGGGCGCCATTTTACATAAAATGACGCCCCGAGGCGTCGTTTTTGCTTGGGCGTCGTTTTGGTTGTTTCGTTGTTTCTCGTTGTTCGTATCGTTCGTGGGTTTATTTGTTTCTAGGCGCGCGCGTTGGTTTTGCATCGTTCGTTTGGTATGTTCGTGGTGGCGCTTGTTTGATTGAGGTTGTTCGTTTGCCCGTTTGCGTGTGTGTTGTTAGTTTAAGCTTACGTGATGCATGTCGTGCGTGATTGCGTGATTGTTGTGTTCGTTTGTTAGCTTCCTTTGTGTGTTGCTTGCTTGTTTGTCTGTGTGTTTGGTTGTTGTGTATTTTATTGTTAGTTTGTGTATTGCCTGCCGAGCGCACGCAACCCAGAAGCTATAATACGGCCGATAGCGATCAGGAGACCGTTGCGAAAGCAATGAGATTACCATACTTGCAAACGTAATCACGTGTAACGGGTATCAAACTTATCTTCGACATAAAAGGTGAATTTTGAACGCCACAGGTTATCGGCTTCGCCGCCGTGGGCCATGGAGAACAAACATCGGTTTCGCACCTTCGATGCAATGGCCAATGGCGCAAACCATCGGCTTCCCACCTACGGGGCCGTGAACCATTGTTGACGCAACACGGCTATCGTATTCACAGCCTCGTTCGGTTGCGCAAGCCCTCGGGGTATTATATATTATATGCGTGGCCGCATTCCATTCTGGATTCAATAGGGCTGTCACCAACCGCTATCCTATACGAGTCGTGCTGGACGTGGGACCTGGTACGCAGAGGCGAGCAGCACCGTTGGCGTGGCGATGATATCCGCCGACGTCTGCGATGCGGCCGTTCATCTTAACAAAGCTCCTCTTCCTCCTCATCCTCATCTTCCTCCTCATCCTCCTCTCAGGTTCCTTCTCCCCCCCGTCCCTTTCCTCCTCGCCAACCCTCCCCCCCCGCCTCCCGTTCCCAGGGACCCGACCAGCCCCCCAGGGCCAGCCCAGGGGCCTCCAAGAGGTCCAAGAGGAACCCCACGCGTGGCGGTGAGCCGAAGGCCGCTGGACACGTGCCCCTGGAGGACTCCACCGCCTCCCAGCCCTGCACGTCAGTCAGCTAGGCGACGAGCCCCGTGAGGCTCGCCAGGAACTCCCCCGAAAGGCGGCCCATGGGCCCGTTGGGCGCCGAAACACGGCGCCCAACGGATGGACCAAATGTCATAACCAACGGATGGAGAGGCACGATCGAGTCGGCGGGTTATATTTTCAAATCGACGTGTGGAGCTTGTTTGGGCTATTTAGTGGTCCGAGCCTGGGTTTTGTAAATCACTGTTCTGGGTCCGTGGTGCATTGTGTTACGCACTCGTAGGCTAAGTCACAGTTTTGAGCATCACTGTAACCGTGATATACACATACATATGCATATACCTACATCACTGTTCGGGATCCATTTTGGAGACATTCGTTGGGTCCGCGCTAGATAGGGGAACTTGCAATTTGGGGTCCACACTGGAACACTTTTTGCCTCTCCATAAGCACGCCTCCATTAACAGTCGAATTGGAGCACCAACCACTTTAACAACACCATATGGGCCAAATTGCTTGGGTGGAGGCTCTTCGCGATCTCTTTCATGATCCGTTGCAGGTCCTCGTCGCTGTAGGTCCAGTAGAAGCGAGGGTTGATCACGTTCTGGTGTTCGCTCATGTGAACGAACATGTGGAATTTTGGTGTCATTTTCCATGCCCTGATTCCGTTTGCAATTGCTTCCACCGAAAGTCTCCCATACACATTCATGAAAGCACGGGCCAGTTGCGCCATCTCGTCCTTCACTGGCTGGGGTGGGAACATGTCATTCTCGTATGCCAAATCGTAAAAGCGCGCGAGGAGCTCGCACGCAGCAAGCCGCAACCGATCGTGCTCGGAGCCCGAATTGTAGCGCTTGGCCAAATCCGCCGCGTATGGGACGAGGCAACGGGTGGCAGCAGCTTTTGCCTGCTGGGTCGCACGCGCATGTATCATAGATATGTGTGCGTGTGTTTTTTTTTTTTTTGGGGGGGGGGCTAGATGCACCCAACATGCCCAACGATGTTAGACCCCAAGAGGGACCACGAGGTCCCCAAGACCCAAGAGATCCCCAAGGGGCCCTCAGGAGGCCCTAAAGGTACCCAAGAAGCCCATAGAAGAGGTTTCAGGCGACCCAACAGAACATCAAACCAGCCTCTGGCCCACAACCACAGGCACGGTGGCGGGATGGGCCGACGGCCACATAGCAAGTCCTTTCGTATGTGCACGTGCAAGTACAAGTACACACACATATGAATACATGTTTTATTGTGCAACATGAAAATATGACTCCATCCACGTCGCACGGATACACATGATGTGCAATTACAGCTTATTGCAGAGCAAGACAATGTGATGTTGCATGTATGTCTGCAGCTGCGTTTCTATAGATGTAAGCTAGCTGTTACACACAGGTGCGTATCTAAATGTGGTTAGATTTGTTCTTGTGTGCGCAAATAGTATATATATACATCACAGCGTTCGTGAGTGTGTATTTTGTATGCGTATTGTTACATGTAGTTCTGCGTGTGCATGCATGCACGCGCATGCAAACGAAGGCTCAGTCATATGCACGCGTGTGCTGTTAAACATGAACACGTGCAGGTATGCGTACTCGGGCACGACTTGCACTCTCATACGTGTGTGTAAGGGTAAGTGCGTATGCATGCTCATACCCGTACAAACATATACACGTACACATGCCTATACATGCATAGCGTGTATCCGTGTACGTGTACGTGATGATGGGTGAGCGCGTGCGCGTGGATATGTTTGCATGTATGCGTACACGTGTTTCACAAGTATGTGTGTATGTTAGCGTGTATGGGCAACCATACGAACTGCGAGGTTCATGTGTGTGCGTGCGGCGTTCATGTATAGGGGCCCGTAAGTGTATATGCACACGGCGTGCCAATGCATGCACAGTACATGCCCATGTCTGTCTATGCACATACATGCACATGTACATGCACATGCGTATGCACACGTGTATGCATATTCACGTATGTATGCACATACGTCGTGAAGAGTTGCTCCCTTGCAAATCCCTCCACCTCGGCTCCTCCACCCATCGTCCCTCCTTGGTGGCCCGTCCGACCCCCTCCCTCCCTCCCCGCACCTCTGGGAAGGGGCGGAGGCGGGAGGGGGCGGTGGTGATTGTTGGGAGATTTTTTTCTACCATGCTAAGGCGCCTTTAGCTTCGGCCAGTCGGCCTGCGTGCGAAGCCTGGTGAAGACAAGCTCGCCCTGCAGCTTGTGGGCGAGCTTATGCGAGCGGTGCCACTGCTTAATGTCGGCCACAAGCCCTTGCATGTGTGATTCCCTGTTCGGGCCCCATTGCCCACGCACCATGATTTCGACGAGCACGTTTGCTATTAGGTGGCTGGACACGCCCAGGTCCAAACAATGGAGAATATCTACCATGATGCCCTCAAACCTGAAAGATATGATCTTGAAGAAGTTACTGAGACGCCTGCCGCCACGTCGACAGCCCAACAGGTGACTGTTATGCGTGACAAGTGTTGCTCTCCAGCCCGCCCCAAGATCAGCCCGAGAGAAGCACATGTCGCCTCCTGCGAGGGTCGCACCGCACAAGTAGCAGCACTCCGCGCTGTTCCACCTGTTGAGGTGCAAGAAATCCGAGTAGTACTCCCAATCACCTCGCATCTGAATGGTAGCGAAGGTTCTCCCATAGCACAACGTTCTGCCTGCCTCTGGGTGAGGCACGCCGTTGTGCTGAAGAGCGGGCATCACGCCTTTGAACAATGCGTTGAAACTCCAGGCAATGCGATCCACCATCTGCTCGAACATGTCTAAGTCGAGATCCGACTTCTTGAATACTGTGACGATATCTCTCGTAGCAATCGTGTCGCCATGGCCTAACAGGCTATTGAACTGAAGCGTGAACAGGCCGTCGGCTTTCGACGTCGGGGCAGCATCGCCATGTAGGCCCAAAGGTACAGTAGTGGACGATATACGCGAAGCATTGCACTTGTAGGTCGGGTGATCCCGAAGGGCGTGCCAGAATTGGGCGGTCTCGCCATCTTCTCCAGTGATCCGTTGTTTGAACACCAAAGGGCCCTTACGGTACCATGCCTCCAACGTGTCGATCGGGTCGACGAACGGGTGGAAGATCACGTCGCCGTTGGTGTTCTTCAGCTCTGCCCAGCTGATCTGCGGTGCTCGAGCTGGCGTGCCAATGGCGCGACACACTGCCCTGAACGCGTGCTTGGATTGCAGGTTGGATGTGCCAGCGTAAGCGCCGATGTTCTGCGCTCCCTGGGAGGCCGCGGCCTTGGCGAACTTGATCACGTCAGGGCTGCTGATGGATCCCATGGCCCATCTCCTCCGCAAGAGGTCTGTGAATTCACGAGCGTCTCCTCCGCAAGGCGTCGCACCCTCAAGGTCTTCGACGCGGCGCCTGATGCCCCTGCCCTCGGCGGGCGCAGCGCTGCTGGCCTCCTCGTTGCACCGCTGAGGCGCCATCCGCTTGCGAAGCCCACCGTGCGCCTCGGGAACTCTTGGGACGCCATCTGCATGGCAAGGCTCAGGCACCAACCTCTGGCGGATGCCGTGGCCTCGTGGAGGCATGAGTAAGCACACGGTGAATAGAAGCATCTGGGCGCATAGTCCACCCAGCGCCGACGGCGCTGGGGTTTGAGCCAAAAAGGCTGCAGGGTAAAGCGGGGGAGGAAGGGGACGGGAGAGGGACAGAGGGAGCAGCAATGACGTTCTGCATGTGTTCCAGTTTGCGAAAAGCCGTGGCTCGAGGGGCGGGGGGTGGGCGGGTGGGCAGGGTAACCATTTTGCATTGCCCCCCTGCTTGCCCCTCGCCCTCACGAGTGCACTCTCTCTCGTGGGTAGCTCTTTAAGTCAGTCAGCCCAGTCACTCAGTCAGTCCAATCAGTCAGTCAGTCCAGTCAGTCAGTCTACTCGTTGATGCATCAACCAGGCAGTTCTTTTAGCCACCATTAGATGTATACTCAGTAAGTCCAGTTAGTCAGCCCAGCCAGTCCACCAGCCAGTCAGTCCAGTCCATCAGCCAGTTAAGCCAGTCAGTCCAGTCAGTCCAGTCAGCCAGTCAGTCAGTCCAGTCGGTCAGTCCAGTCGCTGATGCATCAACCAGCCAGTCCAGTCAGTCACCGTCGGGTGCCTACTCACTCAGCCAATCCAGTCAGTCCAGTCAGTCCATCAGCCAGTCAACCCAGTCAGTCAGTCCAGTCAGTCCAGTCGGTCACGAGTTTGATGATGTTGTGGATGATGATCACAGTTGATAATCTCTCTACGCTCGCTCGCCGCCCCGTCCAGCGAGCACGCCGACGCATTGCCATGTGTCCCTGCACCTGGCTATCACCCCCGTCTGTGTGACTGGCCGTCGAGACGGGCCGAAACGCATGCAGGACATCAGATCTTCTGCTTTTTCTGCTGGCTCTCCTTCGGGTTGAACTTATTGAACCACTCGACAGAAGAGTTCAGCGCATCGAAGGCCGTGTCGACTTTCATGCTCAGTGCCAACATCGTGGCCTCGTCCGCCCCCTGCAAGACGGCGTCTTCGACCGACACAAAGATCTGCGTCATCTCCTTGACGTTGTTGGCGATCTCCTTGTTGAGCTCCCCTAGGAACTTCCCGCCCTTCGAGTCGATGAACATCTGCTTGGCGATCGTCAACGCTTTCCCGATGTTGAACACTACCTTCTTCCCGTCCGTCTTCAGTGCCTTGAAGGTCGCGCTCTCCTCGGGCTTCACCTCCGTTGGCTCGCCTTCCTCCTGCTTCACAGCGACCAAGCCCGCACCCGCAGCCGAACTTCCAGCGTTGCATGCCCTCATGGATGCGAATGATGCCTCCGCTTCCATCTGCCTCTCCTCGGTGTCAAGGTCAGCCTCGGTGCCGAGCTCGTGCGTGTCCCGCTCCTCGTCGCCCTCCTCGCGGCTGTCCAGGTTGACGGCGTGCTCCCTGCTCCACGGCCCGTCCTTCCCAGTGTCGCGATCGGGGCGCCATTTGGTTGGGTCCTTGTCGAAAACCTCTGCCTTCTCCTTCGCCTTCTGCTCTCCGAATTCCGAAATCATTTTGTTGAGGCTCCACCACACGACCTTGATCGTGTTCTTCTTGAGAAGGGTGACCGACTTCTTGGACTTCGCCGTGCCTCCACTCTTGAGCTTATCTGCGAACCATGTTTGGAAGTACTCACGCCTTTTTCCAATCGGCCACCCGTCGTACGTCTTCTTCGCCCCGTTCGTCTCGAGCCAGTGCACCATGGACGCGCGAGCTCTCTTGGCCTCGTCGGCGTCCTTGAGGAGATCCTTTGCCTTCTCGAGCTCGTCAGCTGACACCGTCGGCGCCTCCAACGTGCGCTTCTTCGGCGGCGTCGGAGGTTCCCACGGAGCGGCTGGCCCCAGCACTGAGCGCGCTCTTGAGCCAAAGCGGCTACGGCCAAGGGGCCCTTCCCACGGGGGCCCCCTGGGCCCCTGGGGCCAACAAAAACCAGGTGAAAAAAAAACAGAAAAAAAAACAGAAAAAAAACAGTCTGTATTCCATCCCGGTTTTGTGCCGGCTAGGCGGCCCTGGGTACTCTAACGGACACAAACACAGGGTGAAAAACAGTCTGTTTTTTCTCTGTTTTTTCTGTTTTTTTGGGGTGTTTCTCCCGGGGGGCCGGGGCTCGGCGCGGGACGGATGGGGGAAGGAGGACACAGGGGGGGGGTGGGGAGGAGCTCGGGGAGCTCAGAGGGGGGGTGGACGGGAACGAAGAGGGGTAGGAGTAGGACGTGGGTGCAATCCGAAAGGGCACACCGTGTACGTGCGCTAGCAACGGTATGCGATCCCCAAACAGCGCTTGCATTCCCCAAACAGTGCTTGCGTTCCCCAGGCTGCTATATATCATCCCCATAACAGTGCTTGCACGTATTCCCCAAACAGCGAAACGGCATTATTCAAACAGTGCTTGCGTTTTTGCATGCTTGCCTAAGTGCCCTCGGCTGTTACTTCACCTCTGAGGTGCATAAGGTGCCTAAGGTGCCCAACCCTGCAACTGCTTCCATTCTCCAAACAGTGCTTGCACCTTGTAGCGGGCTCCCCAAACAGTTACGCTCCCCAAACATTGATTGCATTCACCAAACAGCGCTTGCACTCCCTAAAGCGCACAGCCGCAATGCTTTTCCAGACTGTAGTCTCCAAGCACTTTTTTCCCGAGCACGCGCTGCTGAAGAGCGACCGTCTGCCACGCGCGCTGAAGTATCCTCGCAGTGGTGCCTTCGCACCGCTGGGCGAGCCTTGTGACTCGACGACTTACTCATGGCACTCCTTGGCCACGATCACGGCTGGCCACTCGTCGAGGCTGGCGCTGCTGCTGGAGGCGAAGGCTCTCTGGACGAGGTGAAGGTGCTCTGTGGGTTCCAGGTGCTCTCGTCGACGACCTCCTCAGACATCTTGCGAACCACCTGTTTGGACGCGAACTTGATGTAGGCCTTCTTGTACTTGCGCTGGGCCATACCACCGCCCGACCTCATGTTAGCCTCATTGATGTCTAGCTGCGACCGTGGATTGCGCAACGCCCTGGAGAGACAGCCGATGTTGGGGAGAATCGAACGGCCATCTTCGCGAACTCCATGAATTACTGCGTCCGAGTAGGCGTTCACGAACGAGAGGGCCTGCTTGTATTGGATCTTGAGAGACGTAGCAATTCTCTGGACGAAGGCACGCTTGTTGCCACGCTTAGGCTTCCTACCCATCTGGAGGGTGGAAGCTCTGGGGATCAGCTCGGTGGTGCTGGCTCGAGCCTAGATGTCTCCAGTTGTGGTGACGTGGGGTGCTGGTGATAGTGCAATGGTCACGCTGGCGATGGTGATGATGGTCATGATGCAGACGATGCTTTCACCCCCAAATGGGGGCTGAATTCCCTAAGCAATGCTTGCATGCCCAACACAATGAACAGACCCGTTCCAAACAGTGCTTGCACGTATGCGTTGTGCTCCTAGGGCGTCCTCGATTGAACGTTTTACTCCTAAAGCATCTTAGTCTTGATCGCCCAAGACGGTCCACCATTTCCTATGATCTCTTCTATCGACGGCTGCAGTCCCCAAGCAGTGCTTGCACCTTCGTGCACTTGTTGTAGTTCTCCCATCAGCGCTTGCACTCTCCAAGTAATGCGTTTGTTCCCGAACCAACGCTTGCATCCTCCGTGTAGTCCGATGCGTGGATGGTGATGATGATGCTGACGATGAAGACCACTGTGCACGCAACCGCGTCAGACCCGTCTACAGCGGGCTAGCGGCTAGAGTATCCTTGAGGTGGCGCCGTCGCGCCGCTGGACAAACCGAGAATGGCGGATCGCTCTCACTCGACCGAGTCCTCGACCTGCACGACCTCGTGATCCGCGACGGCCTGGCTCTCTTCTTGCAAGGTCTCTTGCAAGGTATCTACCTGCTCGAGCGCCCTGTCGTAGGTGTCCGCGGGGTCAGACGCAGTGCGGCGCAACTTCTTGACCCCGACAGGCTGCATCAAGTTCTGGACAACCTCCTTGACTTCCAGGAAACGTACCGCCAACGGGTCCAGCGTGTTGTCGACGAACGCATCGAGGTCGAACGCACTCTCGGGAGGTGGGCCTCCAGGGAATACCGACTCGAAGGTGCTGTAGGCGATGGTAATGGCGTTCGACAGCGCATCCACTTCCTCAGCCACGGACCTTGTATACTTGGTGTCCAGCTGGCCACCCGACGCCCAGGCCCCGAGGAGAAACATCATGTTCTTGCACTGGTTGGCCACCTTGTCTGCGCGGAGGTCGCCCCACCGACTGTCGGGCCCAGGCGGACCCCAACGGCTTTCCGCGCCAGGAGCCACAGGCACGGTGCTCTCGACATCAATCGTCGTTGGAAGCCGCGGTCCGAGCGAAGAGCTAGCACCTTCCTCCACGAAAGAATCACCCTGCTGCTCTAGCTCCAAGAGGTGCTCACGTTCGAGGTCAGACATGCTTCGTAGTATATACTTCTACTGCGTGGGAACGTGAGCCAACATGGCTATGGATGGCAATGGCAATGATGGTGATGTTGCTGCGTATGACCTCACCCTCGTCATCATCATGGTGATGATGGTGATGATGATGATGATGGTGATGATGATGATGCTGCTGCTGATGATGATGATGATGATGAACATCATCATCATCATCAGTTGTTACGCTCACTATCAGCATCACCGTCACCGTTAACATCATCACACTCCTGATCACAGCCGCCCATCATCTTTACCAGCCATAGGCGGAAATACGAGGAGGACAACATGAAGAGGTTTGAGGATGAGAGGGCTAAGGGTGAATGCGAAGGGCGAGGAGGGCGGATGGAAGGAGGAGGCCGAGGACGAGGATGGTTAGCGTGATGATCTTGGGGGGCGAAGTGTGTTCATCTTCGGAATTGCCCCTAGGAAGTCGAACCGTTGCTGGCTCCTCGGAGCCGAGCGCCCCAGCGTGTCAACGCACGCGTGCAATCAAAAGATGCCTGTGACGCCATGCCTACTGCCTCATTTTCTTTTTCGGACGCTGGTACTTGTTACGGAGCTCGTCCGTCCACGCAGTCGCTGCCGCCTGCGCTGCCTCCCTGACCTTCTGCGGCGACACGCCTGTTTTCTTCATCTGGGTGATCTGTTTGCCGTAGACCCTGCTGTGCTCGCGGTTGAGGAACTTGCGCCACTCATCGTCCGACATGCTCGCAGGGTCAGGCCGTGTCGCAGGGGCTGCTGCGCCGTCGGACTTCTGCTCCTGGGTTGCTGCGTCGACGGGTGCGACGTCGCCGATGGCCTCGGTGCCCTGCTCAGGAGGTGCGGCCGATGGACGCTTCTTCGCAGTAGCTGGCCTCCTCTTAGCAACCTTCGGCTCCTTACCCGCCTTCGCCTTCTCAACCGCCTCCTCCTTCTTTCTCTTCTGCAACTCCTTCCAATCCTCAGTGCCTGGCGGCGTGAGGGACTTCTCCAAGAGCTGCTTCGCGCCCGTGTCGGCCAACGGCGACGCGGCTGGCAACAGCTCCTTGGTGTTGGCCTCCTTGGTGTCGGCCTCCTGCGTGCCGACGTCCTTGGTGTCGGGCTCCTTGGTGTCGGTGTCGGCCTCCGCGTCGAGCTTCTTGGCGTCGGCATCCGCGTCGGCCTGATGGTTCACCTGGACATGTGGTTGGAGAAGTGCGACCAAGTCAGCGTCGGTGCTCGTAAAGAGCTCCGAGCGATCCCAACTGTCGGCGATCCCCTCATCGTCACTGCTGCTGACGCTGACTGTGCTTTGCCCTGGCGCGCGTGTCGCTGTCGCTGGCCTCGGGGACGTTGGCGTGACCACGATCAAATCCATGGCGACGCTGAAGCTCTCCACGAACGCGGCTGGGATCCCGCGCCCCTTAGCCTTCTGTGAGGCCAGCTGGGACACCAATGCGCGCAAGCGGAATGCGCAAGCCTCCGCCTCGTTCTTCCTCACCTGCATCCCGTGCTGCTCGAAGTACGCCTCCACGCCCGCCGCGAAGGGCACCTGGAGTGCCTGCAAGCCGCCTGTGCGCTGCAGCATGCGCGAGACGGCCTTGGCCAAAGGCTTGGCCGCGGCCCAGTTCGGGCTTCGCCCGAACGTGAGCTTGTCGCACAAGACGAACTTGCCGTCTACGAACTGGGAGGCAGGCACAAGGGACATCACCTCCGCCACATCATCCTTCGACAAGGTGGCCCCCCGAGTGGCTGGCATGGCGCTCCAGGTCTTCTGGAGCCTCGAGCCCAAATGGGCTACGGATGTTGGCTCGCAGTTTCTGTTTTGTTTTCGTAGCGCCCCAAGATAGCTCAAATATCCCCCTAGGTCGGCCCAAGATGGTTTCAACACGTATGGGGGCGACCACCGACGACCCAAGATGCCTTCAAGAGAGCAGGCCGCCAGTCCCCACAACTGCTACCTCATACGTAGTCGCAGCTGACAACAGACTATGGCCCGCAAGGCTTCTTGTCTTGTTTGGTCCTCATCCACCTACAAAGGGGACAATAGGAAATCTATATTTTATGAGGGTTCTCGTCTGTGTTGCTGGATTGGGTCCTCGTTTATCTTCTGGGGTTCGGTGCCTCTTTAAGTCATTCAGTCCAGTCAGTCAGCCAGTCAGCCAGTCCAGTTAGTCAGTCAGTCCAGTTAGTCAGTCCAGTCAGTCCACTCGGTGATGCACCAATCAGTCAGTCCAGTCAGTCACTCTTGGATGCATGCTCAGTCAGTCAAGTCAGTCAGTCCAGTCAGTCCATCTGCCAGTCAGTCCAGTCCGTCGGCCAGCGAAGCCAGTCAGTCCAGTCAGCCAGTCCAGTCAATCAGTCCACTCGTTGATGCATCAACCAGTCAGTCCAGTCAGTCACCCTTGGAAGCCTACTCGCCCAGGCAGTCCAGTCAGTCAGCCCAGTCAGTCCAGCCAATACATCAGTCAGTCCAGTCAGTCACGCGTTTGATGATGTTGTGGATTTTGATTACGATGGATGTCTTTTTTCATCCCTGAACGCGCCCGCGACTCCGTCGGACAGTCTAATTCGTCGGGAGTGTGATCAGAAACGCTGGCATTTGTGGCCACGGGCCCGAAACCTGATGAGACCTGGTTGCAAGTGAGTCCCACCAGCCATCTGGGCGACAGGTGGTCTAGGGAGATTTCTCTTCCCTCTTCCAACAATCCCTTCTTCCCCTTCGGGGGGGGGTGCTTACCCCTCCCCCCACCCCTCCCCTGGACCTGGACGGGGCGTTTCGCGGGGAGTTGGAGCGCCCAAGATGGCCTAAGATGGCTTCAAGAGGGCCTCCGAAGTTCCAAGTTGGCCTCCAAGATGGATCAATACGGCTGAAGAATGTCAAGGCAAGTTTCGACATGCCTCCAAGAGGCCGCAAGAGGGCCACAAGACAGTTCCAAGTGCTCTCGGAGACCCCTCAGGGCCTCCCCAAGAGCCCACATGTTTTTAACATCTGAGGGAATCGCTGATGTTTGCCTTCTCTTCGCTTCCGATGCGCTTCTGAGGCCTCAAGATGGCCCCAATATGGCCCAATAGAGCTCCAGTAGGGGCCCAGGAAGCCCCCAAGACGGCCCCAAGATCGCCCAAGACCGCCCTAAGAGGAGCCCAAGAGCGCATCAAGATGCGGGCCCCAGGGGGGGGCGCCGATCGGAACTCACCCCTCTTTTGACCGATAGCCTCCAAGATGGCCCCAAGAGGCGCTCCAGGGCTCCCAAAAGAGTCCCAGGAGGGTCCCAAGAGCGCCCAAAGAGGCCCCAAGATGGCCCCAGAAGCCCCCAAGACGGCCCTAAGACGGCCCAACTATGGCTCAATATGGCTTCCAAGACGCCCAAGACGGCCTCCCAAGAGAGCCCGAGATGCCTCCAATATGTCTCCAAGGCGGCCCAAGATGCACCCAAGACGGCCCAAGATAGCCTTAGGATGGCCCACGACTGCCCAAGACGACCCCTGAGGGGCCTCCAAGGCGGCCCTTTGATAACGAGGAAGTCTCATGCGGGAGGATCGTGCCTGAAAGGGCTCAGGCGGGAGGTTCTTGTTTTCTCTGCACACCTGCACACCCCACGCATTCCTTCCTTCCTCCCCTCTCCCTCCTTGTCTCTCACACGTTCTCATGATGATGATCAGCATCATCATAATCATCATCACTCCACACACCCACCCACTCATCATCATCATCATCATCATCATCATCATCATCATCATCAACACCGTCATCATCGCCATCGTCGCCATCACCATCTCGCGCAGTTACGAAGCCATTCACACACTCTCGCGCACACACACACACATTCACACATACGCACCTTGAGGAATGCGGGAGCCTCGTCTGTGAGAGCATTTCGAGGAAGTCTCAGGCGGGAGCCCCCTCCCTATGGGGCCGCCACCTCCCTGTTCGAATCCGAGTGGGGTCATCGGAAACTTGTAGTATCGTCATTTTTGGGTTTCTGGCCTGGAATATGGAAGAAGTCTCAGGCGGGAGGCGCCCGCTTAGGATGTTCAGGTTAAGACGGCTTCTTAAGCTTCGATGGATAGGGAGTGGCCATTTTGGGTGAATATAAAAAATGGCGCGGCAGCGTTTTTCAAAAAAAGACGCCGCAGGGCGTCGTTTTTCTTGAAGGCCCTTCAGGGCCAAGTCGGAAATGACGCCTTTAGGGCTCGGGGAGCCCTGTTGGTGCGCTCATGGAGCGCTCCTGGAGCGCTCTGGGGGACTCCTCCCGGGACTCTCTCAGGACCTTGCCGGGGTATTTTTCGTCCGGGGACCCCCAGGGGCCGCCCCGCGCGCGCGAACTAGAGAATTCTTAACCAGTTACCGGAGATCTTAGCACGCCTCTGGCCCGTTGGGCCGGCGAATTGCACTGCCGCGCTTCTGACAGGGGCTGTCATTTCTGCACGTTCGATTGCATGGAACGGTTGTGGTCTTGCCGCGAGAGGGTTGCGCAGGCGCGAGCTGCTCTTCGTGAGATGGCGCCCGCTGCCGTGGACCGACTGCTGGCTCTTTGCCTCAGCGGCGATTTCTTCCTGGGCGGCGATGTTCCCGATGTGCCAGGCATTGGCGCCCCCGCTGGCGAGGTCAGGCAGTTGCCAGAAAGGGCCCCCTAACCTCAACCCCATCCCTTGGCCGGGTGTAAATTTTGGGTGGCCCCGCGCCTAGCTGGCCACGCCCCCCTCTTCACTCGCCCGCCGAGAGGTGACGGCAGCGGCGGCAGGAGCGCACGAGGAGGCGGCAGCGGAGGTGACCAGCCCGGACGAGGGGGCGGCGTCGCAGGTGACCAGCCCGCCGCCGAGCGACGATGAGGCACCGAGGGCGATTCGAGAGGTGACGACGAGTGGCGAGGGGGAAGCTACCAGTCACGGCGCCGCGGCACAGGAGGGCCCCGCCCCAACCGCAGGTGACGCGATGGAGGTGACAAGCCCCTCTGCGAGTGGCAGCCCACCCCTGCAGGTGCGGAGCGACAGTAGTGCGGCAGGCCAGCCGGGGCAGCGGCGGCGTCAGAGGCGACCAGCTGGGTCTCGCAAGCAGCGGCGCCAGGGCGCGGCCCCTGGCGACCGCCCGGCCGCGCCGGGCCGAGGTCGCCACCAATTGCCCACAGTGCCAACGCAGGGGCTATTGACTACTGGGGTGGACTACATTTGCCAGCGCAGCTTCAAGTACTTCGTCGGCGTGGGCTCAGGGAGGGCGCGCCGCGTTCGCATGGGCCAGGGCGACGGGCGCCTGCGGGAATGCGGTGGCGGCCTCCGCGCCCGTGAGTCAGAGACCAAGGCGGGCCTTTGCAGACGGTTCTTCTGGCACAAGTACACCTTCGCCGCGGAGGGGCTCCCAGACCGCTGGGCGTGCGGCGTGCCCACCAGCAGACCGGCCCGCCCCGATGCCGACTTGGGGCCCCTCCCGTCACAGGTCCACTTGGAGGAGGAGGACGACGACGACGCCGAGGAGCGCAGGATCGCAGCTGCTGCTTTCATGGCCGATGCATCGCTGGAGCCCACTGCTGCGGTGCTACTGGGGCCTGGCAGCTCTTGGGGGCCCACGCGCTACTTGGGGGTCATGCGCCCAGCCCAGCTGTTCTTGGAATTCGGCCTCTGGTGTGGGGAGCGGGGCGTGGACTGCCCCAGCTGGTGCACCTTCCTTCGCGCGCTCAAGGCGACGCCGTGCCTTCGGTTCCGGAAGCGCACCGGACAGCATGCTTGTTGCGACTATTGCCTCTACTGCAAGAGACGACTGCGTCGACGAGACCTCAACATCCAGGAGCGTGCTACTGCGCTAGAGGAGTACTGCCACCACTTGCACGACGTGATGGCAGATCGTCTCGTGGACAGTAATTTCACTGAGTTGTCCTTGAGCTGCTCCCGCGCCATGCGCGAGCAGGGCCTGCGACTGTCCCAGGTGGCCCAGAACTTGAGCGTCCTGGTCCTCCGCGTCGACGGCGTGGACCAGGCGAAGTTCCGAGTCCCGCGGACGCACTCGCCCTCGCACGCCTTCGAGAAGCTACTGAGGCCAGCTTTGCACGTCACTGGTGCCTGGAGCCACGGTTTCGGTTTCCACCTTGCCGTGTCGGATTGCGACATGAAGAAAGACAGCAATAACACAATCGAAGTCATTGCCAGGATGCTGGAGAGCATCTACGATGCCCAGGGGGCCTTGCCCCTGAGCCTTTACACCGTCCTTGACAATACGTGTCGGGAGAACAAGAACAACATCGTTCTCAAGTTTTTTACCAAGCTGGTGCAGCTCGGCGTCTTCCGCAGCATCACTGTCGCTTTCCCAGAGGTGGGTCACACGCATGGCCCCCTGGACGGCGCGTTCGGGTGGCTGTGCGTGCGCTTGTCCCTCGCGGAGTTTGACGACGCCGATGAAGTCGTGGAGCTACTGCAGGGCTTCCTGGCCAACTTGCAGGTGGACCCGGGGAGTAAGGAAGGGGCAAAGGCGTACAAACTTGACCAGGCTGCTGACTGGGTGACTTGGCTCTCGGGGCTGGATTACCACCTCACGAACATTACTATGAACACGGGCCCGCACTCTTTCCATTTGCGTCGTCGGAAGGATCTCCCACACTCTTCTGCCGAGGGCGCCGTCGCAGGCTGGCCGGGGGCCCCCCCCGCGCGCGCCGACGACCTCATCCTCACACTCAGCCGTCGCATGAGCAGCCGCGCGGCAGAGCAACGCTTACTGCTAATGCCAGCCCAGGCCGTCGCTACCGAGCAGCCCCGCGGCATCCACGCCAGGAAGATTATTCCTGACGACATGCGCAGGGACTTTGAGAAAAGAGCGCGTGTCGTCATGCAGAGTGGGGGGATATCCCGGCGGGCTTACGAATACATCCTGCATTGGGTCAGCGGCCAGCTCAGGCAACACCCGCGCTTGGACGAGTACACGTTCCTCATCCATAGGGCCTCTAGCGCAACGCCCGTGGCACTCAGCGGGCCAGTCTGCGAGCGCGGGCCATCTCGGGCTTCGCAGCCCCGCCCACTGGCAGAGCCGCTCCGCCAGGTGGGCCGGGCCCCCCGGGGGCCCCGGGCCGCCGCCCTTGCAGCCGCGGAGGGGGACGAAGATGTCAGCCCGTTGATAGGCCAGTAGGTCGCCGCTCTGCTCCCAGGCGCAGTGCCATCCAGCGCGGGGCCCTGGCCCGCACTTCTGATCACCAGCCACTGGCGTTGCAGGCAACTCAAAAAGTAAGGTTTCGCCTTAATTCTTGACCCAAGAAGTACGCCTTACACCTATTTCCTTACTTCCCTGCCTCTCCCCCGCCCCCCCGCCCCGCCCCGCCCGCCCAAAGCTTACTTCCCTGCCTTCCCCTCCCCAGGATTGCGTGCCGATGGCCGCCGCCCGTCACTTTCCCCAAGGACCGGATCCGTTTTTGACGGCCCCAGGGCCCGAAAACGGCCACCAGGTGCCGAAATCGAGGAGATGTTGACGAGGATCGACGAAAAAGCGTCGGCCGGCGCCCCTTCCCTCCGTCACGCCTCCTCTGCGATTCCTCCCACCCGTCCTCCCTCCTCTTCCTCTTTCCCTCCTCGCCGCCCCCTTCCCCGCTCCCGCTCCCGCCCCCTCCCCCCCCCGCGCGGCAGGCTCGCCTCGTGGTGTGGTCCACGAGCGCCACGCCGCGCCGCGCCGCGCGCGCGGCGGGCGGCGCTGCCGGCAGGACGAGGAGCAGCAGCAGCAGCAGCAGCATGGCAGCCCCCTCCTCGTTATATTCCTCCTCCTCCTTTCCCCAAGGACCGGATCCGTTTTTGACGGCCCCAGGGCCCGAAAACGGCCACCAGGTGCCGAAATCGAGGAGATGTTGACGAGGATCGACGAAAAAGCGTCGGCCGGCGCTCCTTCCCTCCGTCACGCCTCCTCTGCGATTCCTCCCACCCGTCCTCCCTCCTCTTCCTCTTTCCCTCCTCGCCGCCCCCTTCCCCGCTCCCGCTCCCGCCCCCTCCCCCCCCCGCGCGGCAGGCTCGCCTCGTGGTGTGGTCCACGAGCGCCACGCCGCGCCGCGCCGCGCGCGCGGCGGGCGGCGCTGCCGGCAGGACGAGGAGCAGCAGCAGCAGCAGCAGCATGGCAGCCCCCTCCTCGTTATATTCCTCCTCCTCCTCCTCCTCCTCTCCTCGCTCCTCCTCCCTCCTCCTCCTCCTCCTCCTCCTCCCTCCTCAGTCCCCCCCTCCCTCCTCGTACCTCCCCGTGTGAGCCCTCCGGGGGGGGGTCCCGGGGGCCGCCTCCTCCTCTCTCCTCCTCCTCCTTCCACGCCGCGCGTCGGGCGGAGTCCGGCCGCGGCGGAGGTACGGCCACGCCGGCCGCCCGCCACCGCGGCCCCGTCGCCGCCGACCGTCCCGCCGTCGTCTCGTCGTCCCTTCCTCCTCGTATTTTCCTCCTCCTCCTCCTCCTCCTCCTCCTCCTCCCTCCCCTCCTCCTCCTCCGCCTCCTCCTCCTCCCTCCTCAGTCCTCCTCCCTCCTCGTACTCCGGGTGGACCCCCGGGGGTCCCGGGACCGGCCTCCTCCTCCTCCTCCTCCTCCTCCGTCCTCGCGCGCGTCGGGCGGAGGTGCGGCCGGCGGGCGGAGGCGCGGCCAGCGCCGCCGCCGCCGCCACCGCTGCCCGCCGTCGCCGCCGCCGTCGTCGTCGTCGTCGTCCGTCCTTCCCCTCCTCGTTATATCCTTCCTCCTCCTCCTCCTCCTCCTCCTCCTCCTCCTCCTCCTCCTCTCCTCCTCATCCTCCTCTCTCCCCTCCTCGTACTCCTCGCCCTCTTCCTCCTCCTCCTCCTCCTCCTCCTCCTCCTCCTCCGTCCTCGCGCGCGTCGGGCCGAGGTGCGGGCCGGCGGGCGAGTGCGGCCAGCGCCACCGCCGCCGCCACCGCCGTCGTCGTCTCGTCGTTGTCCTTCCTTCCTTGTGATATCCTCCTCCTCCTCCCTCCTCCTCCGACTCCTCCTCCTCCTCCTCCTCTTCCCTCCTCCCTCCTCCCTCGTCCTCCTGCTCTTCCTCCTCCTCCTCCTCCTCCTCCTCCTCCTCCGTCCTCGCGCGCGTCGGGCGGAGGTGCGGCCGGCGGGCGGAGGCACGGCCGCCGCCGCCGCCGCCGCCGCCGTCGTCGTCGTCGTCGTCGTCGTCGTCTGCCCCTGAAAGAGATCGGATCGGAGGAGGGCGAGCCGAGACAAGGATTCGCGTCTTTTTTGGGCCCTCGGGGGGCTTCATCGTCGCCGCGGCTGGACGCGGTTCGGAAAACTGATGCGTCTGGACCCTGGGAGGGCTCCGGGGCGACGACGACGACGGCGGCGGCGGCGGCGACGACGACGACGAGGGGGCGAAGCTCCAGCATGAGGGATCAACGCATGGGGGCTAAAACCCAAGGGAGGAACGTACGAGGGGCCAAAACCCCAGCATGATGTGTCCACGCATGAGGGGGGCAAGCCCCAGCAAGAGGGGCCAACGCACCAGGTAAAAGGGGCCGAAGCCCCAGCATGAGGGGTCGACGCATGAGGGGTGCAAGCCCCAGCATGAGGGGTCGACGCATGAGGGGTGCAAGCCCCAGCATGAGGGGTCAACCCAGGAGCTGAGCGGGACCAAGGCGCCAGCATGAGGGGTCGACGCATGAGGGGCGAAAGCCCCAGCATGAGAGGTCGACGCATGAGAGGCCAAAGCCCCCGCATGAGGGGTCAACGCATGAGGGGTGCAAGCCCCAGCATGAGGGGCCGACGCATGAGCTAAGCGGGACCAAGGCGCCAGCATGAGGGGTCAACGCATAAGGGGCAAAAGCCCCAGCATGAGGGGTCGACGCATGAGGGGGGCAAGCCCCATCATGAGGGTCAGCGCATGAGCTAAGCGGGACCAAGGCGCCAGCATGAGGGGTCAACGCATGAGGGGCCAAAGCCCCAGGATGAGGGTTCGACGCATGAGGGGCACACGCCCCAGCATCAGGGTTCAACGCATGAGGCAAGAGGGCCCAAGGCCCAAGCACGAGGGGTCGACTCATGAGGCGACAAAGCCCCAGCATGAGGGGTCGACGCATGATGGGTGCAAGCTCCAGCATGAGGGGTCAACCCATGAGGTAAGTGGAACCAAACTGTACAAGCCCCGGCATGAGGGGTCAACCCACGAGGGGTATAACCCCCAGCACGAGGGGCCAACGCACGGGATAGTAGGGGCCGACGCCTCAGCATGAGGGGTCGACGCATGAAGGGCCAAAACCCCAGCATGAGCGGTCAACGCATGAGGGGTACGAACCCCAGCACGAGGGGCCAACGCATGAGGTAAGAGGGGCCAGAGCCCCAGCATGAGGGGTCGACGCATGAGGCGCCAAAGCCCCAGCATGATAGGTCGACGCATGAGGGGTCAAATCTCCAGCATGACATGAGATGTCAACGCATGAGGTAAGAGGGGCCGAGGCCCTAGTACGAGTGGTCAACGCATGAGGGGCCAAAGCCCCAGCATGAGGGGTCGACGCACGAGTTTTCAACGCACCAACTCCCCAATACCCCCAACCCCCCGACACGCGAAACCTCCAACAGGCGTGGGCATTGCATGCGAGCAGCAGCAGCAGCAGCAGCAGCAGCAACAGCAGCAACAGGAGCAGGATCGGGACCAGGAGAAGGAGCAGGAGGAGCAGCCTCAGGAGCAGGAGAAGCGGGAGGAATACGAGGAGGAGGAGGGAGGAGGACGAGGACGAGGAGGAGGGATGAGGAGCAGGAGGAAGAGGCGGAGGAGGAGGGGGATAACCAGGGGGCAGGAGGAGGAGGAGGAGGCGCAACAGGAGCAGGAGCAACGAGCAGGAGGAGGAGAAGAAAGAGGAGAAGCAGCAGCAGCAGCAGCAGTAGCAGGACTCCTCCTCATTATCATCATCCTCCTCTCCTCCTCCTCCTCATCCTCCTCCTCCAACCCTGTTTCCCTGTCCCTTGCCTCCTCCTCCGCCTCCTCCTCCTCCTCCTCCTCCTGTTCCTGCCCCTTCTACTCCCTCCTCCTGCTCCTCCTCCCTCGCTCCCCCCCCTCCTTCGCTCCCTCCCTCCCTCCCTCCCTCCCGTCCCTCCCGCCCTCCTCCATCCTCCCAATTCCCTCCCTCCTCGCCGTCCCTGTCTATCTACTTCCCTCCTCCTCCTCCTCCGCCTCCCCCTCCTCCCCCCGCGATCCTAACTCCTCCCGCTTCCCTCGTCCCTCCCCCTCCTCATTCCTCTCACTTCCGCCCCCCCCCCCATACCCCGCCTGGTAGGAGGAGGAGGAGGAAGAGGAGGAGGTGGAGGAGGAGGAGGAAGAGGAGAAGGAGGAGGAGGAGGAGGAGGAGAAAGAGGATGAGGAAGAGGAGGAGGATGAGGAGCAGGAGCAGGAGCAGGAGGAGGATCGCTATGAAGCACCCGAATCTCTATGAAGCACCCGAATGCGTTGAGACTGGCTTGCTGGCAGTCAGGTTGGCCGCGGGGCTGGCCGTCGGGCTGGCCGTGGGGCTGGCTGTAGGGCTGCCCGGGTTTGCTGGGAGGCTGGCCGTGCGGCTGGCCGTCGGGCTGGCCGTCGGGCTGGTCGTGGGGCGGGCCGTAGGGCGAGCCGTGGGGCCGGCAGTGGGGCGGGCCATCGGGCTGGCCACGGGGCGGGCCAACGGTCTGGCCTTCGGGCGGGCCGTGGGGCTGGCAGCAGGCTAGGCCGCGGGGCAAGCAGTCGGGCAGCAAGGGGGGCAGGCCGCCGGGCGGGCCTGGGGGCTGGCCGTGGTGCTGGCAGTCAGGCAGGCCGGGGGGCCGGCCGCCGGGCAGGCCGCGGGGGAGGCCGCCGTGCAAGCGGCGAGCCGCCTCGGCGGCGCCATCAGCCAACGCGCCAGCCGCCGCCGCCGCCGCCGCCGGCGGGGGGCCGGCAGCGGCGGCGGCAGGTGCAGCCGCCGCGACAGCTGCCGCCACGTGCCGGCCCGCGGCCCGCCGGCCAGGGGAGCCGGCGGCGGCGGCAACAACGGGGGCGGCAGCAGCGCCGGGCAGCGGCGACGGCCGCGCCGCTGGCGGCGCGGGGGCGGCCGCGGCGGCGCCGGCCACCGCGCCCTCCGCCGCCGCCGCCGCCGGCGGGGAGCCGGCAGCGGCAGCGGCAGCGGCGGCGGCGGCAACCGCCGCCAGCCAGGGCGGCGGCGGCCGGGGGCCGCCGCAGCAGCGGCAGGCGGAGGACCCAGGAAGGGCGGCCCGTCTTGGGCGGCGGCGGCAAGGCGCTGCCGCCGCCGCAGGGCGGCGCCAGTGGGGCAGCAGCCGCCAGAAGCCATCGCGACGGGGCGGGCCCGGCGCGTACCTGGGCCGGGGGCGGGCTCGAGCCGAGACGGACTGAGCCATTTTTGTTTGAGCCAGGCTACGGATAAGGCGAGACACAGAAGAAGGAGGAGGTGGAGAGGGGATGTGGGGAGGGGAATCGTGCGAGAGAGGGATGAGCATGGAAAAGGAGGGAAGAAGGTGGGTTTGATGAGGGAGCAGCGAGGAGGGAGGACGGAGGAGGAACAGGAAGGGGACAAGGAGGTAGCGAGGAGGACGGAGCGAGGAGGAGGGAGCGAGGCGGGAGCGAAGACAGGAGGGAACGAGGAGCGAGGGGGGAGGAGCGCGGGAGGAGCACAAGAGGGGGAGCATGCGCGGGGGGTCGACGGGGCGGACAGCGGAAGAGGCGGACGGTGGAACGAGGAGAGCAGAACGGTGAGGGGGAAGGACGAGGGAGGCATGGTGAGGACAAGCGAGGGGCAGAAAGAACAGGATTGTGATGAGGAGGAGGAGGATATGGAGTAAAATGACGGGAAGGTGAAGGGGAAGGGAGTTGACATTGGATGTGAGGGGTCAAGGTGAGAGGGAACGTCGAAACCTGACCAGGAGGACGAAGAACCGAGGAGGCGAAGGAATGTATTTGAGAGGGTGAGGAGGAGAAGAAGCGGGCGGAGGAGGAGGTGGGACGGGGGAGTGAGTGGCAACGCGAGCAGGAGCAGGAGACGGAGCAGGCTAGGGATGATGACGACGATGAGTAGGACGGTTTTGGTGTGCTGTTTTGTGTGTGATCAGATTCGGATGGGGATGAGGCGGGAGTCGGAGGGGAAGGTGGGGGGGATTGGAATAAGTGGTGACGGAGG
The DNA here is from genome assembly GCA_963575745.1 of Prorocentrum cordatum. Lineage (NCBI taxonomy): Eukaryota > Dinophyceae > Prorocentrales > Prorocentraceae > Prorocentrum > Prorocentrum cordatum. The sequence goes on from CAUYUJ010005247.1 coordinate 435,356, forward strand.
ACCGCAGGGCTGATGGAGGAGCAGGGCGGAAGGTTAGTAGGAGGTCCAGCGGTTGCGATGTTCTGCACCCTTGTTGTTTTCTTGTGTGTCTCCGCCTCCAATGCATCTACCATCAGTTATTCTAGCTGTGTGGGTCCGGATTCCTGATGCTAGGTTGATGCTGTCTGGCAGTGAACGGGCGAGTAGCCGAAACCGTGATGGGTCTGCCGGGGGGGCGACAGGATGCGAGCATCTTATATATTTAAAGTGTCCACAGCGCGCAACATTTGAATTGCCATCGCCAGTTTTAGTCACTTCGGATCCGCGCTGCCGCACTGAGTCGGTGCGCTTGCCAGTCAGACGCCTCGCTGTCCTTCCCGCTGCCCTCGTCTTCCCAGGAAGGCGATGGGTGGAAGAGGGAGACTGGGGCCTTCCTCCTTTCTCCGCCTCCTGGGAGTACAGAAAGAGGGTAGAGGGGAGCGATCAGAGCGTGAATTACCTACCCCGCTTTCGCTTCCAGGCAAAACCAAGTCATACCACGCGCCTCCTCGTCAGGCGGCCTGACCAGTACAGGCCGTTGTTTGGAGCAGTAGTAGTAGTAGTAGTAGTAGTAGTAGTAGTAGTAGTAGTAGTAGTAGTAGTAGTAGTAGTAGTAGTCGTAGTAGTAGTCGTAGTAGTAGTC
>CAUYUJ010005247.1:436116-451116 GCA_963575745.1 Prorocentrum cordatum
CCTCCTCCTCCTCCTCCTCTTCCCTCCTCCCTCCTCCCTCGTCCTCCTGCTCTTCCTCCTCCTCCTCCTCCTCCTCCTCCTCCTCCGTCCTCGCGCGCGTCGGGCGGAGGTGCGGCCGGCGGGCGGAGGCACGGCCGCCGCCGCCGCCGCCGCCGCCGTCGTCGTCGTCGTCGTCGTCGTCGTCTGCCCCTGAAAGAGATCGGATCGGAGGAGGGCGAGCCGAGACAAGGATTCGCGTCTTTTTTGGGCCCTCGGGGGGCTTCATCGTCGCCGCGGCTGGACGCGGTTCGGAAAACTGATGCGTCTGGACCCTGGGAGGGCTCCGGGGCGACGACGACGACGGCGGCGGCGGCGGCGACGACGACGACGAGGGGGCGAAGCTCCAGCATGAGGGATCAACGCATGGGGGCTAAAACCCAAGGGAGGAACGTACGAGGGGCCAAAACCCCAGCATGATGTGTCCACGCATGAGGGGGGCAAGCCCCAGCAAGAGGGGCCAACGCACCAGGTAAAAGGGGCCGAAGCCCCAGCATGAGGGGTCGACGCATGAGGGGTGCAAGCCCCAGCATGAGGGGTCGACGCATGAGGGGTGCAAGCCCCAGCATGAGGGGTCAACCCAGGAGCTGAGCGGGACCAAGGCGCCAGCATGAGGGGTCGACGCATGAGGGGCGAAAGCCCCAGCATGAGAGGTCGACGCATGAGAGGCCAAAGCCCCCGCATGAGGGGTCAACGCATGAGGGGTGCAAGCCCCAGCATGAGGGGCCGACGCATGAGCTAAGCGGGACCAAGGCGCCAGCATGAGGGGTCAACGCATAAGGGGCAAAAGCCCCAGCATGAGGGGTCGACGCATGAGGGGGGCAAGCCCCATCATGAGGGTCAGCGCATGAGCTAAGCGGGACCAAGGCGCCAGCATGAGGGGTCAACGCATGAGGGGCCAAAGCCCCAGGATGAGGGTTCGACGCATGAGGGGCACACGCCCCAGCATCAGGGTTCAACGCATGAGGCAAGAGGGCCCAAGGCCCAAGCACGAGGGGTCGACTCATGAGGCGACAAAGCCCCAGCATGAGGGGTCGACGCATGATGGGTGCAAGCTCCAGCATGAGGGGTCAACCCATGAGGTAAGTGGAACCAAACTGTACAAGCCCCGGCATGAGGGGTCAACCCACGAGGGGTATAACCCCCAGCACGAGGGGCCAACGCACGGGATAGTAGGGGCCGACGCCTCAGCATGAGGGGTCGACGCATGAAGGGCCAAAACCCCAGCATGAGCGGTCAACGCATGAGGGGTACGAACCCCAGCACGAGGGGCCAACGCATGAGGTAAGAGGGGCCAGAGCCCCAGCATGAGGGGTCGACGCATGAGGCGCCAAAGCCCCAGCATGATAGGTCGACGCATGAGGGGTCAAATCTCCAGCATGACATGAGATGTCAACGCATGAGGTAAGAGGGGCCGAGGCCCTAGTACGAGTGGTCAACGCATGAGGGGCCAAAGCCCCAGCATGAGGGGTCGACGCACGAGTTTTCAACGCACCAACTCCCCAATACCCCCAACCCCCCGACACGCGAAACCTCCAACAGGCGTGGGCATTGCATGCGAGCAGCAGCAGCAGCAGCAGCAGCAGCAACAGCAGCAACAGGAGCAGGATCGGGACCAGGAGAAGGAGCAGGAGGAGCAGCCTCAGGAGCAGGAGAAGCGGGAGGAATACGAGGAGGAGGAGGGAGGAGGACGAGGACGAGGAGGAGGGATGAGGAGCAGGAGGAAGAGGCGGAGGAGGAGGGGGATAACCAGGGGGCAGGAGGAGGAGGAGGAGGCGCAACAGGAGCAGGAGCAACGAGCAGGAGGAGGAGAAGAAAGAGGAGAAGCAGCAGCAGCAGCAGCAGTAGCAGGACTCCTCCTCATTATCATCATCCTCCTCTCCTCCTCCTCCTCATCCTCCTCCTCCAACCCTGTTTCCCTGTCCCTTGCCTCCTCCTCCGCCTCCTCCTCCTCCTCCTCCTCCTGTTCCTGCCCCTTCTACTCCCTCCTCCTGCTCCTCCTCCCTCGCTCCCCCCCCTCCTTCGCTCCCTCCCTCCCTCCCTCCCTCCCGTCCCTCCCGCCCTCCTCCATCCTCCCAATTCCCTCCCTCCTCGCCGTCCCTGTCTATCTACTTCCCTCCTCCTCCTCCTCCGCCTCCCCCTCCTCCCCCCGCGATCCTAACTCCTCCCGCTTCCCTCGTCCCTCCCCCTCCTCATTCCTCTCACTTCCGCCCCCCCCCCCATACCCCGCCTGGTAGGAGGAGGCGGAGGAGAAGAGGAGGAGGTGGAGGAGGAGGAGGAAGAGGAGAAGGAGGAGGAGGAGGAGGAGGAGAAAGAGGATGAGGAAGAGGAGGAGGATGAGGAAGCAGGAGCAGGAGCAGGAGGAGGATCGCTATGAAGCACCCGAATCTCTATGAAGCACCCGAATGCGTTGAGACTGGCTTGGGGGCTTCCTGGGAAGCCTCCTTGCCCTTTTCCGCCGCCCCGCCGTCCTCTGAGGAGGCCCGCCCCCCCCCCATGCTGATGCTTCGGGCCCCCCCCCCCCGCGCGATGGGTTCTCCCCCCCCCCCCCTGCGCCAGCCAGCCAGAATGTGACCCTGTCCACTGCCGCGGGGTCGTGTCCCGAGAACCTCGGGGAGCGCCGGACGTGGCGTGGACATGCGGTGGGGGCGTTCGTTGGGGAACGCGCCCGGGAGGCTGCAGACACTGGAGGATTCCACGTGGGGCAGGCGCGGAGAGCGCGAGCGCGAGGAAGGCAGGGGGGGCCATGGGGGCGCCCCGCTGCAAGGAGCACTTGACTGGCGCCAGCGCATGAGAACAAGGGGGCGTCCACCTTGGAGGACAGACGCCCCGGCCAGGGCACCGAGGTGAATCAGCCAGACGGGACAACAGCGAGCGTGCCGCCCTGGGGGGCAGCACGCGCGCCAGGAAAACCTATCTGATGAGGGCGGCGGTGGCATACACGGCCAAGCTTCGATTGGAGTTCCACCGGCCTCCAGACCCTGGGTTCCTTATCTGAGGGTTCCTCATCCAATGCCCCCACCGTCTTCTGGCGGTGGATCCCTCGCGCGATGGGTCCCGCATGGCAGCGGGGGCGCACGCCGATCATCGCTTTCACCGATCCCGATCCCTGCGTTGGAGGCGGCTGGAGGGTCTGAGCCAGTTGGGCCTCGGGAAAATCTGTCAAGAGGGGGCCCCGAGATCCTGGCGACTCGGGTTTTTCGAGCCAAGCGTTTTCGCCGTGTTTCGGGCCCTGGGACCCCCACAGATCGATCCGGCTCGAAGGATGACGCAGAAAGACGGGGTCGAGGGCTCTGGGCGTGATTGTTTACGATGTTGCAACTTTTGTTGCAACGTCGGATCTCAGGGGGGGAGAGAGCCAAATCCGTTCAGATCGCTCCCTGGACCCCTCCCAGGGTCCGTCCTGTGCAGCCTATCACCCCGGATCCGTTCTTGATGGCCCCAGGGCCCAAAAGCGCGCCCCGGAGACCGCGAAAAGAAGCCATGATGGACCCACGCACCCAGAAAGGCATATAGAAATGTGCGGCACGGCAACGTTTTCGAGACGCCTCATTGGGCGACGGGGGGGACGTGTCAGGGGACGTATCAGGGCACGTGCCCTGGACGTGCATGGGACGTGCCGAGGCGCGTGCCTTTGGGCAGGCCAGAGGACGTCATACCAGGGGATGACAAGGGGCGCTCCACGGAACGGGCAGGGGAAACGCCTGAGGAAGAGCCAGGAAACGCGACAGGGGACGAGCCAGGGAATGTGCCACGCCGAGAGGCGTGCAAGGGGACGTGCCAGGGCAAGTCACGCCAGAACGTTGGAAATGACGCGCCAGGGAACGGGCCAGCGCGCCAGGGGACGCCCCACGGACGGGTGGGGTTGGGCTGTGACGCATTTTACTGCAACAAGTGTTTCACTTGAGACATCCTCTACACATCCTCATGTTAGACATCTGGGCGACCTGGGCACGTGAAAACAAGCGTATCGCTGAAGACATCTTGAACACATGTTCCATGCCAGACATCTGCCTGGGCGACCTGGGCACGTGAAAACAAGGGCTTCTGAACACGTGAAAACAAGCGTCTCGCTTGAGATCTACTCAACCAATCCTCATGTTAGACATCTGCCTGGGCGACATGGACCAGAGAACACAAGCGTTTCGCTCGAGCCTCCCCCAACTCTACAAAACGAGCGTTTCACTTGGGACATCACCAACTAATTATGTAAACCAAGCGTTTCACTCGGGCCATCCTCAGAAACAGATCCGCCAGCCCACCCTTCCCTCGTTATTCATCACACCAAATTTCCGCCGGCCCACCTCAAGTCGGGGCCCGGAAGAACATCTAAACGAGAACCCTGGGCCAGCGCTCTTTCCGGGAAACAACTTACCGAACCCAGAACCTCGAACCTCCCACCCCTCTTGCTGGCCAGAACCAGTGCTAGGCCACCTCAGACCCTCAACCACCTCCAAGCCCCACTGGCGTGGCATTGTCCCCGTTCGCTGGCCTACTTATCCACGTAGGTGTGGAAGAACATGATCGATCCACGAACCCAGAAACGAATATAGAAATGTAAGGCATGGCAACGCTTCAAAGACACCTGGTTGGGCGACGGGCAAATGCAATGTTGAGTGTATCGATCTTGATCTACGGTGCCGAGGGCTGCGCTGTGCTGCACCGTGCTGAATTGCGTTGTGCCATGCCGAGGTTGTGTCCTATAGCGTTGTGGATCGAGTCCTTCTTTGCATCCGAGTCCTGACCGAACTGATCTGGATCTTAAGCTCGAGCTGCCTAAGCACATAGTAGCTGCCCCAGAACTAATTGACAGGGGGGCATGCCAGGAGGACGCGCCGCGGAACGTCCCATGGGACGCGCCAGGCGACGTGCCAGGGGACGTGCCATGGGGACGCACCGCGGGTGCCAAGGGGACGCGCTACGGAACGTGCCAATGGTCGTGCCACGGGACATGCCAGGGGGCCCATGTGTTCTCAGGCTTGCCCCGCCCTGGGGCGTTCGGAACCCGCCCTGGGACGTTCGGAATCCATGTGTTTTCACGCTTCTTCCGCCCTGGGGCGTTAGGAACGCATGTGTTTTCGGCGTGCTCCGCCCTGGGGTGTTGGGAACCCATGTGTTTTCATACTTGTCCCGCCCTGGGGCGTTAGTCACCGATGTGCTTTCGCGCTTCGCGAGCCTCCTGGGGCCTCCTGGGGGGCGGGGGGGAGCGAAAAGCGCTCCCCGAACACATGCCCAATACAGAAAAAGACATCCTGGGGCCTCCTGGGGCCTCCTGGGGGCGGGGGGGTCGAAAAGCGTCACCCAACCATATATACCATATATATATATATATACACACACCAATACAGAACAATGCCTCCTGGGGCCTCGTGAAGCCTCCTGGAGCCTCCTGTGGCGTTCGGAACCTACGTGTTCTTGCGCTTCTCCCGCCCTTGGGCGTTGGGAACCCATGTGTTTTCACGCTTGTCCCACCCTGGGGCGTCAGGAACCCATGCGTTTCCATGCTTCTCCCGCCCTGGGGCGTTAGGAACCGATGTGTTATCACATTTGTCCCGCCCTGGGGCGTTAGGAACCCATGTGTGTTCACGCTTCTCCCGCCCTGGGGCGATAGGATTCCATACGTTCTCACGCTTGTCCCGCCCTGGGGCGTTGGGAACCATGTGCTTTCACGCTTCTCGAGCCTCCTTGGGCCTCCTGGGGGGGCGGGGGGGGAAACGAAAAGCGCTTCCCGAATACAGATCCCAATGCTGAACATACGTAAAACAAGCATTTCACCTGAGACATCCCCTGAAGTGAAAAACGATGTATAACACACAACAAACGTTTCGCTCGAGACATCATCAACAAATTCTGACAACATGCGGTCGTCTGGGGCGCGGGAGGGCACAGGAACGCCCGGAGGCGCCCAGAGGCCAAAAAGTCAATGGACCGATACCGGATACGAATGAACTCTCGACGTTCCGTTCCCGGCCCCAGGAACACCTCAGGAGGCCCATGTTAGATACCCCCTGGGTGGCCTCGACACGTAAAAACACATGGTTCCAGCGCGAGACCACCATGTTAGATACCCCCCTGGGTAGCCTGGACAAGTGAAAACACACGGTTCCACGACAGGACCACCATGTTGGATACCCCCCTGGGTGGCGCGAACACGTAAAAACACGTGGTTCCAGCGCGGGACCACCATGTCAGATACCCCCCTGGGTGGCGTGCACACCTGAAAACACATGGTTCCAGCTCGGGACCACCATGTTAGATACCCCCTTCTGGGCGGCCTGGACATGTGAAAACACTTGGTTCCAGCTAGGGACCACCACGTTAGATACCTACTTGGGTGGCCTGGACACGTGAAAACAGCTAGGAACCCATCTGTTTTCACGCTTGTCCCGCCCTGGGGCGTCAGGAACCCATGTGCTTTCATGCTTCTCCCGCCCTGGGGCGTTAGAAACCCATGTGTTTTCACGTTTGTCCCGCCCTGGGGCGTTAGGAACCCATGTGTGTTCACGCTTCTCCCGCCCTGGGGCGATGGGAAATCATATGTTCTCACGCTTGTCCCGCCCTGGGGCGTTGGGAACTATGTGTTTTCACGCTTCTCGAGCCTCCTTGGGCCTCCTGGGGGGCGGGAGGAAGCGAAAAGCGCCTCCCGAATACATATCCCAATGCAGAACATACGTAAAACAAGCATTTCACCTGAGACATCCTCTGAGTTCTGGCCCCCAGCAGAGGAACAAGCGCGTCGCCCTGGACATCCTCAACAAAAATAAAATCTGTAACGCAAAACAAGCGTCTCGCTCGAGACATCCTCAACACATTCTGAAAAACAAGCGTTTCGCTCGGTACGTCTGCACAAATAACTCCGCCGGCCTTCTTCCCGCCCCTTTATCTACCGCAGAATAATTCCGCCGGCCCTCTTCCCGTCGGGTCTGGGGGGAAACGGCTAAAAGAGAGCCCTGGACCCAAGTGCTTACCGGGAAAAATCCAAGGCCCAGGCCCCCCTCCTCCAAAGGCTGTAGTACAGTCGAGGCGTTGACCTAAGGAACCCTAAATAAGGAACGAGGCCCTTTTTTTCCCATAAGTTAACCTTCGATTTCCTGACGAAAACATGAGGAAAGCCTGAGGCAAGCTGTGAAACACTGAAGGAACGCGGAGCCCCTCCCCAACGAAAAGGGTTCCTTCTTCAGGGCCCCGACTGTAGCTTGGCCAGACGGAGGGCCTCCCCCCTCCCCTGTGGGTGTGGGGTGGCGCTGCTGCGGAATCCGCTTCGCCGCCGCCGTCGTCGTCGTCGTGGCGTTGCGTTGCAGTGCTTCAGGGAGCAGGAGGTCGTCGTCGTCGTCGTCGTCGTCATCGTCGTCGTCGTCGTCGTCGTCGTCGTCGTCGTCGTCGTGGTCGTCGTCGTCGTCGTCGTCGTCGTCGTCGTCGTCGTCGTCGTCGTCGTCGTCGTCGTCGTCGTCCCCCCCCATCCCCCACCTGTGGGGGGTGGGGCCCTCGAGGCCATGGGACGCATCCCATATGGGTTGGGGGGGGGGCGCGGGCCCGGAGCCCTGGAACAGACGCGCTGTTTCCTTCGGAATTTCGCAGGGCCTATGCCCGCCGAGGCTGTTGGGGCTGCGGTGCCATGCCAAGTGGGGGTGGGGACAGGCCAGACGATGCTGGCCTGCGCGAACAGGGTGCCGCTGGTGCCCAGCGACACCGCGCAGCGGCCGGGGGTGCAGCAGCCGCAGCCCAGGGCGCTCATCATGTTGTCCCCGCTGCCTCGGTGAGTCAGAGATGAGGCCCTGAGGACTGTGGGGCCCTGAAGACAGGCAGGTCTCCCAGGTTGATTTTCTCCAAACAGGCTTGTCCTTCAGGAGTCCTAGCTCAAACCCTCCTGATTGGTCCGTTGCCCCCCCCTAATTCCCGTGCCCCCTCCTAATTCCTATGGCTATGCCTATGTCTAGGCCTATCATCCCCCCCTTTTTCCAATGCCCCCCCTCCTTTATGTATGCTTGCTTGCTTGCTTGCTTGCTTGCTTGCTTGCTTGCTTGCTTGCTTGCTTGCTTGCGCGCTGAGTTGCGGATTCCAGGCATGCGCGATTCCTCCGCGATTCCTTGGCTTGAGTCCTCTCACCTATTTGGAGCCAGGGCTGGCCGATACTCTGCAATGCCTGAGGCTCCTCGTGCTCCGGGCCCCGCCACTCGGGGCCCCACCCTTTGAAGGAGAACGAGCTGCATGAGCACATGCACACGTCGTTCGATTTCTAGCCGTGCTCACTTCTAATTGTGCTCGCTTCCAACTGTTCCTGGCCCCCCAGTGGCCAGGAAGAGGCTCAGGATGGCACAATTAGGAATGACAGGATCCTGGCCCCCAACAAAAATCCAAAGAACCTTCGAAGAATTAGACCTGAACCAATGTGTACACACGTTCGGAGCTCCGCGCGGATTTCTTGGGCCGGCGCTGGGCCTCCCCGGCGGCGCCTCCAGCGCGGCCCCTGGCGCGCTCCGCGCGCAGGGAGGGGGGCCCCAGCGCACTTCCAAGGAAGCCGTGCGGAATCCGACAAACTATGTTTGTGCGGCTCTTCCCGGGGATCCGATGTCTTGGTTTCTTCGATGCGGCCCCCCGTGAGCCCCGACCCACTCTCGGGACCAGCTTTTCACCCTGAGTCGTGTTTGGACGGCCCTGGGGCCTAGCGAGGGCCTCTAGAATCCGAAAACAGCCAACAACCTCCGTCCTGATTGTTCTTTTTACCCTCCTAGGTGGAGTCCGAGAAGATGGGGTCGAAGGAGCGCGCCGCATCGCCAATGCATGACCGATGCATCGGCGATGTGTCGGCGACGTCGGCGACTCATCGGCGACGTCAGCAGGGAGCACATCGGCCTCCACATCGAGCCGCATCGTCGATGCATCGTCCATGCGGGGCGACCCTTCGACCCCGTCTGTTGGGATCCCACATTTGGAAGGCCTGGGACCTTCGCCCGTTTTGTTTCTGATTCTTCTCCTAGAAACAAACATGATCGACCCACGAACCTGGAAAGGAATACAGAAACGTAAGGCATGGCAACGTTTCAAACACACCTGATTGGGCGACAAGCAAACGCAATGCTGAGTGTATCGATCTTGATGTACCGTGCCGAGGGCTGTGCGGTGCTGCGCCGTGCTGAACTGCGATGTGCCATGCCGCGATTGTGCTCTATAGCGTCGTGGATCGAGTCCTCCTTTTCATCCGAGTCCTGACCGAACTGATCTGGATCTTAAGCTCGAGCTGCCTGAGCAGATAGTGGCTGCCCCACAGCTACTTGACAAGGGGGCATGCTAGGAGGACGCGCCGCGGAACGTTTTTAAGGGATGCGCCAGGCAACGTGCCAAGGGACGTGCCATGGGTACGCACCGCGGGACGTGCCAAGGGGACGCGTTACGGAACGTGCCAGTGGACGTGCCACGGGACGTGCAAGGGGACGCGCCGCGCGACGTGCCAGGGGGACTCGCCACGGGACGCGCCACGGAACGTGCCAGGTTACAATGCTGAGTGTATCGATCTTGATGTACCTTGCCGAGGGCTGGCATGTGCTGCGCCGTGCTGAACTGCGATGCGCCATGCCGCGGTTGTGCTCTATAGTGCTGTGGATCGAGTTCTCCGTTGCATCAGAGTCCTGACCGAGCTGATGTGGATCTTAAGCTCGAGCCGCCTGAGCACATAGTAGCTGCCCCACAACTCACTGACAAGGGGACATGCTAGGAGGACGCGCCGCGAAACGTGCCAAGGGAGGCGCCACGCAACGTGCCAAGGGACGTGCCATGGGTACGCACCGCGGGACGCGCCAAGGGGACGCGTTAGGGAACGTGCCAGTGGACGTGCCACGGGAAGTGCAAGGGGACGCGCCGCGCGACGTGCCAGGGGGACTCGCCACGGGCCGCGCCACGGAACGTGCCAGGTTGCAATGCTGAATGTATCGAGCTTGATGTACCGTGCCGAAGGCTGTGCGGTGCTGCGCCGTGTTGAACTGCGATGTGCCATGCCGCGATTGTGCTCTATAGCGTTGTGGATCGAGTCCTCCTTTTCATCCGAGTCCTGACTGAACTGATCTGGATCTGAAGCTCGCTGCCTGAGCACATAGTGGCTGCCCCAGAGCTCACTGACAAGGGGACATGCTAGGAGGACGCGCCGCGGAACGTTGTTTTAAGGGAGGTACCAAGCAACGTGCCAAGGGACTGCCATAGGTACGCACCGCGGGACGTGCCAAGGGGACGCGTTACGGAACGTGCCAATGGACGTGGCACGGGACCTGCCAGAGGGCGCGCCGCGCGACGTGCCAAGGGTACTCGCCACGGGACGCGCCACGGAACGTGCCAGGGAACGTGCCAAGTTGAAATGCTGAGTGTATCGATCTTGATGTACCGTGCCGAGGGCTGTCATGTGCTGCGCCGTGCTGGCCTGCGATGTGCCATGTCCCGATTGTGCTCTATAGTGGTGTGGATCGAGTCCTCCTTTGCATCTGAGTCATGACCGAACTGATATGGATATTAAGCTCGAGCTGCCTGAGCACATAGTGGCTGCCCCACAGCTACTTGACAAGGGGGCATGCTAGGAGGACGCGCCGCGGAGCGTTCCAAAGGACGCGACAAGCGACGTGCCAAGGGACGTGCCATGGGGACGCACCGCGGGACGTGCCAAGGGGACGCGTTACGGAACGTGCCAATGGACGTGCCACGGGACGTGCAAGGGGACGCGCCGCGCGACGTGCCAAGGGGACTCGCTACGGGACGCGCCACGGAACGTGCCAAAGCATGTGCCAAGTTGCAATGCTGAGTGTATCGATCTTGATGTACCGTGCCGAGGGCTGTCATGTGCAGCGCCGTGCTGAACTGCGATGTGCCATGCCGCGATTGTGCTTTATAGTGTTGTGGATCGAGTCCTACTTTGCATCTGAGTCCTGACCGAACTGGTGTGGATCTTAAGCTCGAACTGCCTGATAACATAGTAGCTGCCCCACAGCTCATTGGCAAGGGGACATGCTAGGAGGACGCGCCGCGGAACGTGCCATAGGACGCGCCAAGCGACGTGCCAAAGGACGTGCCATGGGTACGCACCGCGGGACGTGCCATCGGGGACGCGCTACGGAAAGTGCCGATGGACGTGCCCCCTCATGCTAGACATCCGCCTGGGCGAACTGGAAGGGAAAACAAGTGGTTCGCTCGAGACACCCTCAACACATCTTCATGTCAGACGTCCACTCCAGGCCCCCAGGGAGGCCCCACGAGGCCCATGTTAGATACCCCCTAGGTGGCCCGCGCACGTAAAAACACGTGGTGCCAGCTCGGGACAATCATGTTAGATATCACCCTGGGCGGTCTGGACATGTAAACACACATGGTTCAAGCTCGGGACAATCATGTTAGATACCCCCTGGGTGGCCTGGACACGTAAACACACGTGGGACCAGCTCTGGGCAACCATGTTAGATACACCACTGGGTGGCCTAGACACGGTGAAACAGGTGATCCTTGCTCGGGGCAATCATGTTAGATATCCCCCCTGGGTGGTCTGCACACGTAAAAACATGTGGTGGCAACTCGGGACAATCATGTTACGTAGATACCACCCTGGGCGGCCTGGGCACGTAAAAACACATGGTTCAAGCTCGGGACAACCATGTTAGGTATCCCCCTGGGTGCCCTGGACACGTAAACACACGTGGGACCAGCTCTGGGCAACCATGTTAGATACACCCCTGGGTGGCCTGGACAAGTTAAGACACGTGATCCTTGCTCGGGACAGCTATGTTAGGTATCCCCCTGGGTGGCCTGGACACGTAAAAACACGTGGTGCTAGCTCGTGCCAATCATGCCAGATACCACACTGGGCGGCCTGGACACGTAAAAAACGTGGTTCCAGTTCAGGACATCCATGTTCGATATCGCCCTGGGTGGCCTGGACACGTAAAAGCACATGGCGCCAGCTCGGGGCAATCATGTCAGATACCACACTGGGCGGCCTGGACACTTTTTAAAAAGTGGTTCCAGTTCAGGACATCTATGTTAGATATCCCGCTAGGTGGCCTGGACACGTAAAAACACTTGGATCCACCTCTGAGCAACCATGTTAGATACACGCGTGGGTGGCCTGGACACGTTATAACAGGTGGTCCTGGCTCGGGACAACCATGTTAGACACCCGCCTGGGTGGCCTGGACATATACAAATTACGCAGCCCCCGCACTCCCAGGGCCACGATCCCTAGTAAATTACGCGGCATCCGCGCTCCCAGGGCCAGGATACCTTGTTAATTACGCGGCGTCCGCACTCTCAAAGCCGCGATCCCTCGAAAATTACGCTGGGTTTGAGCTCCCAGAACCCCCTGGGCATCCTTGAGCGCCCAGGCCCGTCAAATGTTGCAAAAAGAGCGTTTCGCTCGAGACGTACCCAAACTTTCTCCGCGTAGGACGCGCCATCCTCGAGCGGGCACGCAACAAGTCAACATTTTCCATGTTTTTGTGTCCTGGTCGGGGCTCCAGACCTCGGTTTTTGTTCGAGGATTCAGCTAAAAATGCCCCGCACCTTCTTTTTCACAAAGGAAAGCGGTGGTCCGCGGACCCCCGTTACTTATCGAGGATCCGAGATGGGGGGCAAATTTTCCTCGGGCGGGCACGGGAAAAAACGCTCTTCTTCAACTGACAAGTCACACTTCACCTCGAAATTGATCGCGGAATACCTTTCGCTGGCCCTCTTCCCGTAGGGGCCGGGGGGGTTCATCTACGAAAAAAAAACCCTGGGCCCGCGCCCTTTCTGGGAAACAAAACAACAAATCAAAACAAAAACGCGTTGGATCTCTGGGCTTTTCGCTCGAACCCTGCCCCCCGCTGCCGGGCGCCACGGCGACGCCAGCCGGCAACCCGAGCCGGGCTGCCGCGGCGCCGCAGAGGTGGCCCACGACCTCCGTGGGCCCGACTAGCCGGGGCAGCTTGCCGAGGACCGGGGGTTGCTACAGTTGAGGCCAGTCCTAGGTCCCCCTACAAGCGCAAATTTGACGAAAAATTAAACATACTCAAAATACATCACGTAGCCAAAATAAATTCAAAACATCGTCCCCAGACATACTCAAAAAATCGTCCCCAGACTCTTTTTTTACTATTTTTGATTATGCTCCTGTAGAGGGACACGCCCGACTTAAGGCCAGTCCACAAGAAACCTTCCACTGGAAACCCAACCTTGTGATCCCAGGACGTCCATTGAGTTTTGGTGTGGGGGCGTCACGCTTTCCATCGCAGAACCATCGGAACCAAAGAAACCCAGGGCACCCTGGAGGCAAGCAGGATGTTTCTTGGCATGGGTCCCCACTGTAGAAGTGCTACTGGCCCAAGGTGCCTCCAGGATTTCCACGGATAGAAGAAAGAAAAAACTGCATAAACATAGACTTGTGGCGCTCCGCGCGGATTTCTTGGATCCGCGCTGGGCCCCCATCTGATTTTTCCCTCTTTCGAAAGGTGCCTCCAGGGCCTCCTGAGAAGCCCGCACGAGGCCCACAGGGCCCCCAGGGCTCCAAAATGAAACGAAAAGCTAGGGGCACCTTGGGCCAGGGGCACCCTCAACAACCCCCGAGAGGAGGGCGGGGTCCACCAGGTTGGCGCTCGTCGCATCCCATTGCCGGCTCACGACGTCCAGCATGCCAGTGCCGCTGGCGTCGCCGCACTCCTGGAGAAGAACACCCACGCATACGCACACGCATACCCACACGCACACGCACACGCGTTTAAGTCGGCGGCGCAGAGGGTCCTCAAGCGCGGGCAGCAGATGGAAGTGCTAATTGCGATCGAGCAGTGTCGAAGGCAGTGTACGAACACGCGAACGCACGCGCACACACACACACACACACACACACACACACACACACACGCGCACACACACACACACACACACACGCACGCACGCACGCACGCACACGCAAACGCACACGCACACGCAAACGCACACGCAAATGGCACACGCAAACCGCACACGCAAACCGCACATGCAAATCGCACACACCCAAGCCGCACACGCAAACCGCACATGCAAATCGCCCACACAAACTGCACACACACATATACACACAAGCCGCACACGCAAACCGCACACGCAAACCGCACACGCAAACCGCATACGCAAACCGCACACCCACACCGCACACGTAAACCGCACACGCAAATCGCACACGTAAACCGCACACGCACAGGCACAGGCACACGCACATGCACACACACACACACACAAACAGGCCTGGCGCCGCAACCTCCCCGAGGTGGCGGCGGCGTGGGCGTGGCGGCGGCGGCGCCGTGGCGGTCGTCCGCATGGAGATGGACGCCACGAACAGCCCGCGGAGGCCGCCCCGCAGGAGCCTGCCCTCCAGTCTCGGCGGCGGCGACGCCGAGCGCGGCCTCGCCGCGCAGACGTGGAGACAGAGGGACGAGAAGGAGTCGGCGACGATGGAGTCGTCGTGGCGGCCGAAGCGAGCGGGGCGGGCACCGAAGCGGGCGCTGCCGCGGCGGGTGGTAGCCTCGCCGACGACTCCCCGGCAAACGTGGCCAAGAACGGCGGCGGCGGTGCAGCTGGAGGTGCACGCCTGGGCCTTGTGCTCGTGCACGCGCCCGCGGCGGCGGCGGCCGCCGCCGACGACGACGAAAAGATAAGCGACTTGAACGACGAGTGGGCCGACGCGGCCTCCGCTCGGCTCGCCAGGCCGCCTCCGCAGTGCTGGGCCCAACCTCCAGCGAGGCCACGGCGCTCGCCGAGCCGCTGGCGATGACCGAGGCACGCGAGGGCATCTGATGCTGCTCCGTGCGCGGTCGTCGGACCTGGCCGCGGACGAGGCGCGCAGGGCCCTCCTAGACCACGCGAGCCCCAGGCGCGTCATGTTCCGCGCGCTGGGGCTGCTGCGGCCCGCCGAGTCGACGTGAGACCAGTGGGCCAAGTCGGCGCGAGGCGGGAGCTCCAAGGGGAGCACACCGCTGTGGC
>CAUYUJ010005247.1:456116-478616 GCA_963575745.1 Prorocentrum cordatum
CGTCCGCTCCCCCTGGGCCAGGATCACTCGTAAACTACGCTGCGTCCGCGCTTCCAAGGCCGCGCTCCCTTGTGAATGACGCAGTGTACACGCTCCCAGGGCCACGACCCCTTGTACATTACACTGGGTTCACGCCTCCAAGGCCAGGATCCTTCGTCAATTGCGCTGCGTCCGCGCTCCCAGGGCCAGGATTGTTGCACGACAAGCGTTTCGCCAGAGAGATCCCCAGATAATCGGCACGCAGGGTTCGCGATCCTCGAGCGGGCACGGAAAAACGCCAACCCCTGTTCTGCAAAACGTGCGTGGGGCCAAAGACATTCTTGACATTCCTGCGTGTGGAACGCCGAGCGGGCACGCAACAAGTCAACGTTTCCACGGTTGTACAGTGAATGTCTCCCTACCTCGTGTATTATCGTGAATTCTGCGCAAAAAGCTCCACACCCGTTTTTTGCTATGGAAAACGTGCGTCTGCGGGCACAACTATTGATCGAAGACCACAGATAAGGGGCGCATGGTCCTCGAGCGGGCACGCGCGAAACGCATTTGCTCGAAACCATGATCGGCCCACGAACCCGGGAAGGGAGTATGGACATATGAAGCATGAACACGTTTTCAAGACACCTGAATGGACGACTTGCACTTGCAATGCTGAATGTATCGATCTTGGTGTACCGTGCCGAGGGATGTGCTATGCTGTGCCATGCTGAACTGCGATGTGCCATGCCACGATTGTGCTCTACAGCGTTGTGCACCGAGTCCTCCGTGGCATTCAAGCCCTGACCGAACTGATCTGGATCGTCAGCTCGAGCTGCCTGAGCACATCGTAGCCGCCCCAGAGCTAGTTAAAGCGGACACGTGGTCACGTTCAATCAACGCGACCTCAAAATCCGACTCAGCGCCGACAAGGAACGACACGACACGGGGCACAGGCTCGCGGACGGGCCACAGGATGTGCCAGGGGCGCAATAGGGGATGCGCCAAGGGACGTGTCAGGGAACGCATCAAGGGACGTGCCCTGGACGTGTCAGGGACCTGCCACGGGACTTGCCAACGCGCGTGCCATGGGGCGGCCAGAGGACGTCATGCCAAGGGACGCTGCAAGGGGCCCGCCACGGAACGGGCAGGGGGAACGCCTGGGGACGAGCAAGGAAACACGAGAGAAGACGAGCCAGGGAACGTGTCACGCCGAGTGGCGGGCTAGGGGACGTGCCAGGGCACGTCACGCCTGAACGCCGCAAGAGACGCGCCTGGGGGCGCGCCAGGGCGCCAAGGGACGCCCCACGGACGGGCGGGGTTGGACTGCGACGCACTCTACTGCGACAAGCGTTTCGCTCGAGACATCCTAACACATCCTCATTTTAGCCATTCGCCTGGGCGACCTGGACACGTGAAACCAAGCGTCTGGCTCGAGACGTTCTCAACACATCCTCATGCTAGACATCCGCTTGGGCGACCTGGACATGTGAAACCAAGCGTCTCGATCGACACATCCTCAACACATCCTCATGCTAGACATCCGCCTGGGCGACCTGGGCACGCGAAAACGAGCGATCGCTCGCGACATCCTCCGAACATATCCATCTGAGACATCTGCCTGGGCGACCTGGGCACGTGAAAACAAATTTTGCGCTCAACACATCCTCAACACATCCTCGTGCTAGACATCCGCCTGGGCGACGTGGACACGTGAAAGCAAGCGTCTCGCTTGAGACATCCTTTAGACATCCTCGTGCTAGACATCCGCCTGGGCGACGTGGGCACGTGAAAACAAGCGTTTCGCTCGAAAACTTCCCAACACATCCTCATGCTAGACATCCGCCTAGTCGACCTGGACACGTGAAAGTAAGCGTCTCGTTCGAGACGTCCTCAACACATCCTCATGCTAGACGTCCGCCTGAGCGACCTGGGCATGTGAAAACAACCGTTTCGCTCGAGACCTTCTCAACACATCCTCATGCTGGACATCCACCTGGTCGACCTGGACACGTGAAAGCAAGCGTCTCGTTCGAGACGTCCTCACGAAATCCTGGTGCTAGACATCTGGCCTGGCAATCTGGAGGCCTGAAACCAAGCGTCTCGCTCGAGACACCAGACCTGGGCACGTGAAAACAAGCATTTCACCCGAGACATCCTCTGAATTCTGATCCCCGGGAGAGGAACGATCTATAGCACAAAACAAGTGTTTCGCTCGAGACATCTCTGACAGATTATGCAACACAAACGTTTCGCTCGAGACATCCGCAACAATGAAAATGCTGACTTCACCTTGCGTTTTATCGATCGGAACTTCAAAAACCAGGGGCTCGCTCGGGACATCTTCAAATCTTAATCTGCCGGTCCTCTTCGACCCCGTTGTGTACCAAGGAAAAAATCCGCTAGCCCTCTTCGAACTTGGCGCCGGGGACAGGTTTACATACTAATAGAAAACGCCTCTGCCCTTCCCCAAGAAAAATCACACCTTACCTAGCTATTTATCGCCAATAATTCCGCTCCTCGAAATTCCTGCGCGCGGGACGCGCCATCCTCGAGCGGGCACGCAAAAAGTCAACTTTTCCAGATTGTCTGTAAACTTGGTGTCTCCAACCCTGTGTTGTATCGTGGATTCTGCGCAAAACGCTCTGGACCCGATTTTTTACAAGGGAAAACGTGTGTTTGCGGACCCCGTTATTTATCGAGGATGCGAGATAGGGAGCACATGTTCCTCGAGCGGGCACGCGCGAAACGCATTTGCTTAAAACAAGGAGTCAAACTGCACCTTGTTATGTATCGTAAAGAATCTCGCCGGCCCGCTTCAAGTCGAAACCAGGAGTAAAACTACTAAAAGAGAACCCTGGGCCGGCGCCTTTTCCGGGAAAAAACAACGCTTCTGGGACAAGGAGTCGCTGCAGGGAGGCCAGCCAGACATCGGGGAGCCTTCCAGGCCGATGTACCCTTGCTGGCCGGCTTCTGATCTGAAGCCCTTTTTGGCCCTCCCAGGAGCTACCCGGGAACTGCCAGCGTCTCACGCGGCCCTCCGCCGACTATAACGCTGCCCCGGAAGGCCTGGTAGCTCGCGTCGAGCGCCACCAGCCCGTGCTGCTGGCCGCTGACGCCGATGCCCCGGACGCGCGCGGCGGCGTCCGGCCCGCCCCGAGGCGCGTCGCGCGCCATCTGCAGGGCCTCCGCGGAGGCGCGGAACAGCGCCTCCACCCAGACCGCGGGGTCCTATATCGAGGCAAGGGTTTCTCCCCTGGTTTGCTGGCGCCGTGGAGAGAGCAGCGGCCGTAAGTGTGCTTCCGTTGCTCGCCGGGCCCGGGGACCGTCAAGAAACGACTCGCTATGAAAAACCGGCCCCTGGGAAAAGGGTCGGGACACTTCCTGGGGCCGCGCATTGAAAAAATCACTACGACAGCACATGTCTGGGTCCATATCCACCGCCCGGGGAACATACGTCCTGGGAACACAGGGGGCCGGTGGACATGGATATATGTGTTGGCCCCAGGGGCTGGAATATATTCATATCCACCGCCTGCCGAGGTGTCTGAAGATCAATCCTCCAGGCGGCGGCTATATGAGTAGATCTCCGCCTCGGATCCTGCTCTGCGCAGCCCACGCCGCCGCCGGGGTTCAGGCCGTAGCTCACGGCTCCACGCCCGATCACCTCCTTTCGGGGGGGGCGGACGTGGACCCTCAGATCCGGACAGGGGAAAAAACAACAAGAACAACAAAAAACGCGACGTCCAATATTTGAACGCTTTCGACCTCTGGAAGGCGTTCCCTGGCCCTGGGGCCAACTAGAAAAACTGCTCGGGCTGAAAGGCCAGCCCTGATGAAGGGGTCGGCACCCCCAGGGGGCCGGGAAACATTGCGTCGTCGGAGGTGCAGACAGCACGACCCAGCCCCACTCCCAGCCAGGACCCCGTCTCGCGACGCGAGGGCAGGACAGCCCAGAATCGAATCGACAAGTCGCATGGGCGATCGAAACGAATCGAATCGGCGGAAATCGGCAGCCAAGTCGGGCGAAGTCGAATCGGCAGAAATCGGCAGGCTAGCAGGCCTCCATTGAGGAATCGGAATGAGCCCTGCGAGGGTGGATTTCTGGCTCCCCCGCCCCACCCCCCAAAACCCTAAACCCTAAACCCGAAACCCGACACCCGAAACTCTAACCCCCCCAACAAAAAACACCCCAACCGTGGCCCCCTCGATCACCAGAGGCCAAGAGCGGGCGCGCCCTGCGTCGGGGGGGTAGGGGGGCTGTACTGCCATGAGGGGGGGGAGAGAGGCCCAGACCTCCGACACCTCCATGTTCTCGAGACACAGGCCTCCGACCTCCCGACCCCTTCCCCCGGACCGGCCGGTCGCCCCGAGTCGTCTTTGACAGCCCCGATTTGCCCAGTAGAAGGGCCCCGAGAGGCCGAAGAGGCTGGGAGAAAAAAAAATCCGTCCCGATCTTGTTCGGGACGCCGGGAGTCTGGTAGGCGGACAGCAGAGAAGGGAGGAGGAGGAGGAGGAGGAGGAGGAGGAGGAGGAGCAGGAGGAGGAGGAGGAGCAGGAGAAGGAGAGGAGGAGGAGAGGAGGAGGAGGAGCAGAAGGACGAGGAGAAGGAGGAGGAGGAGGAGGAGGAGGAGGAGGAGGAGCAGGAGGAGGAGAGGAGGCAGCAAGAACGGGGGGGGCGCCAGCGAGCCAGCTCGCAGGGCCAGGACACCCAGCGCTCCCTGGCGCCAGAGGCCGCGAGCGGCACGCCTGGGAGAGCGGCCCAGCGGCGGTGCGCGGCGGTGCTGGAGCCAGCTGGCACGCCCTCCCACTCCTCCTCTCCTCCTCCTCCTCCTCTCCTCCTCCTCCTCCTCCTCCTCCTCCTCATCCTCCTCTCCTCCTCCTCCTCCTCCTCCTCTCCCTCCTCCTCTCCCTCCTCCTCCTCCTCCTCCTCCTCTCCTCATCCTCCCTCCTCCTCCTCCTCCTCCTCTCTCCCTGCTCTCCTCCTCTCCTCCTCCACCTCATCCTCCTCCTCCTCCTCCCCTCCTCCACCTCCACCCTCCCACCTCCTCCTCCTCTCTCCTCTCTCCTCCTCCTCCTCCTCTCCTCCTCCTCCTCCTCCTCCTCATCCTCCTTCCTCCTCCTCCCACCTCCTCCTGCTCCTGCTCCTCCTCCTCCTCCTCCTCCTCCTCCTCCTCCTCCCACCTCCTCCTCCTCCTCCTCCTCCTCCTCCTCCTCCTCCTCCTCCATCCTCCCACTCCTCCCTCCTACTCCTTCCTCCTCCTCCTCCTCCCTCTCCTCCCCCTCCTCCCTCCTCCTCCTCCTCCTCCTCCCCTCCTCCTTCCTCCTCCTCTCCTCCTCATCCTCCGCCTCCTCCACATCCTCCTCCTCCACGTCCTCCCCTGCCCCCTTTTCCCCACCCCCGTCCTCCAGCAATGTTCGCACCCCTTCCCCCAGACACCCTCGGGTCATGAAAAAACACGACGGA
This sequence comes from Prorocentrum cordatum, assembly GCA_963575745.1. NCBI lineage: Eukaryota > Dinophyceae > Prorocentrales > Prorocentraceae > Prorocentrum > Prorocentrum cordatum. The sequence goes on from CAUYUJ010005247.1 coordinate 461,557, forward strand.
GGTCTTTGACTAGTTTCGGACTCTGGGGGCCCTTATCGGGCCTCGGGACCATCAACAAACGACTCAGGATGAAAAACTGGTCCCTGGAAATGGGTCGAGACCTCTGTGGGTCGACGTTATGAAACATCAGGACGTTGGGAGTCTGGGCCCCATTCCCCCTCAAGTTTCCCCTCCCCCCCGCCATTGTTCGTCCCCCCCCCCCTCCTCTCGTTCCCTGGCAGCGTTTGACCAAAGATCCTCGCCCCCCCGCTGGGAGAGCCTTGGCCCTGGTGCCCGACCTATACCCCCCGAGGTGGGAATAGCTGCCCAGCCAGATGCCTAATCCGTCGGTTTCGCTGCCTCCGTCCCCACCTCGAGGGGGGCAGGCTGGTGGCTGGTGGCGCTCAGCTGAGGAATCCTGGCCCACTGGGGATGGGGATAGGTCTGACGATGCTGACAGTCACCTCCCCTATCTGAAAGATCGTTGCCGTTGCCGTGCCAGTGCATCGTTGCCGGGCCAGTGCAGTGCATGATTGCGATAATTCCCCGCATGGTTTGCTGCAAGATTGCACGTGTACATGCATGCATGTTTTGCGCTTCCGTAGCCGCCGAGGCTCGAAACTTGTAGGGACACTTTTCCCATGAGCTAGAGTCAGACAGTATCGTAAGAATCGCGCATACACAGCTTGAGAGCTCTTTGGTTTCATCGAGGCAAAGCAAAAAGCATAACCTTTAGAAGGTTCGCGCGGGCTCCTTGGATCGGCGCCAGATGCCCCGGCCCCTGGCGCGCGGAGCACGCCATGGGCGGCTTCGGAGGCGCCGCCGGTGGGGTCCTGCGCCGACCCGAGACATACGCGCGGACCTCCGAAAGCTTCTGCGTGTGACGATGCTAATTGCAATTACTACACATTGTTCAGTTATATCTATTCGAGAAAGTTCTTATATATGTTTGGGGGGCCAAGATCCTTTCATTTCAAATTGTTCTATCCTGGGCCTCTTCCTGGCCACTAGGGGACCAGGCACAATTAGAAACGAGCACAACTAGAAATGAGCACGATTAGGAATGAACGACGTGTATCCGTCGCATGCATCTTATATTCTTAGTCGTGTTGAAAACCATGTCCTTCGTCTTATAAGCACGAGCAGTCTTATTGTGTGTCTTCGCGCTGGTCCTCGGATTCTTCGCCTGCCCATTACCCTCGGTCTTATTATTCTCATGACTGTCCTTATGTTTCCTCGTCTTCTTCGAGCTCGTCCGGGCAGCTCCTTGGCCTCGACGTCGTACACCAGAGCCTTCAGGCCCTGCGTGCCCGCATCCACGCCCAGGTAGAGGGCGCCGCTGCCGGCCGTGCCCGCCATCGGCGGCGCCGCGGGGGCCCGGCGGGGCGAAGGACGGAGCTGCGATGCGCGAATGTATCCAACCAGACCGCGGGGTCCTTGCGAGGCGAAGGTACAAACACAGACGTGCTCGCGTCTTGCATCACATCGGCCTTTGTCAGTGTTCAGCCTCCCAGGGCCCCGTCAAAGAACGGCTCGCGACGACGAATTGGCTCTCGGGGAGAGGGTCGAGACTTCCGGGGAGCGCGTCTGGGCCCATATCCACCGCCTGGGGAACCTACGTCCTGGGACCACAGGGGGCGGGTGGACATGGATATATGTGTCGGCCCCAGGGGGTGGAAAGGGTCGGGACTTCTGGGGACAGGGTCGGGACTTCCGGGGAGCGCGCATGGAAACATACAGAATCGCACGTCTGGGCCCACATCCACCGCCTGGGGAACCCACATCCTGAGACCACAGGGGGCCGGTGGACATGGATATGTGTGTTGGCCCCAGGGGGCTGGAATATTTTTGGAGGCAAGGCTAGACGGAAAACCATCTGTGCCGACGAAATAGAATTCAGAGCATGCAAGGCCGCCTCAGCAAGCCTGGGCCTGGCTGAGGGCGACGGCGGCGAGGCTGACCTTCCCTCGCAGACGCTTTCGCGGTCTCACCTCCTCCCACTTCATGGCGTTGGGGGGAGGAAGACGGCCGCCCTCCAGGTACTTCAACCCCCCTCCCTGGAAGATTTATTTGCCAAGGTTCTCCGAGAGGTCACAAGTCTCCGAGAGGTCACAAGTCCGAGAGGTCACAAACCCCCCTCCCTGGAATACACTCATGTCCGCCGCCTGCCGAGGTCCCCGAAGATCGATCCTCCGGGCGGCGGTTCTATGAGTAGATCTCCGCCTCGGATCCTGCTCTGCGCAGCCCACGCCGCCGCAAGGGGAGGAGGAGGAGGAGGAGGAGGAGGAGGAGGAGGAGGAGGAGGAGGAGGAGGAGGAGGAGGGGCGGGGGAGGAGGGTGGAGGAAGAGGAGGAGGAGGAGGAGGAGGAGGAGGAGGAGGGGGAGGAGGAGGAGGAGGAGGAGGAGGGGGTTCAGGCCGCAGCCCACGGCTCCACGCCCGATCGCCTCCTTTCGGGGGAGGGGGGGGCGCTCGACTCTCCGCCTCCGGAGGTCCCAGGACACAGGGCCCCCCCACGCCAGGTATTGAGAAATCCTCGCCTCGGAGGGGGGGGGGGTCATCGGAGAGGGCTGGCGGCGCGCTCACCATGGGGGCGGCGCGAAGGGGGGCGGCCTTTCTGAGGAGGCGGACGGGCTCTCTGGAGGCGGGGGCCTTCGTCGGAGCGCTTGGGTGAAGGCCTCCTAGATGGGGTCCGATCGATGTGGTCGCTGGATCGCGCCGCACCGCCAGTGCATCGGCGATGCATCGGCGATGCATCGCCGAAGTTGGCGACGCAGCGGCGACGCCGGCGTGGAGAAAATCGGGCTCCGCATCGATCCGCATCGCCTATACATCGGCGATGCGGCGCGATCCTCCGACCCCTTCTACTCCAATCCCATCTAGGAGGCCTACTAGATTGGAGGCTTCGGAGAAGGCTTCTCGGAAGCCAGGCGAGCGTTTTCTGCCAGGCCCCAGCCCGCCTTCTGCTTTTCCCCCCTCACACACAGAGGCGGTGCCCAAAGAAAAGCCGGTATCGAGTAACATTTCCGCGGCGCGAGCTCAGGGGAACAAAGCCGGTCGTAAGTAACATTTCCTCGGCGTGTCAGCGCGAATCGAACAGGTCACGAAATTCAGCCTGAAAGTCTCACAAAACTCGAGCCCCCCCGGCCTTCTCAGAAGGCGGACGGGTTCTTCGAAGGCGGGGGCCTTCTTGGGAGCGCTAGGAGGCTTCTGGGAAGGCTTCTCGGAAGCCAGGCGAGGAGGAGGAGGGGGAGGAGGAGGAGGAGGAGGAGAACTTTTTGTTACCATGTCCCCAACCGCGCCTTCTCGGAAGGCCTGCTTTAGAAGGCCACACCAATCGCGCTCCTCCGCCCTGTTTCAGTGCGCGGCGCCGGAAGCGGCATGTTCGTGCCGTGGCGAGGTCAGCGTAGTCTCCTGGCAAGTTCAGCCTTGAGCGACTGCTCGGCGGAAAAAGACGGGGTCCTAAGGGATAGGGGTCAAGGGGGTAGGAGGGGATCCAAGGGTGGTTTTACATTGCTTGAGGCACCACGTCCTCAAGACCCCATCCCTCAGGTCCCCATCCTTCAACCACCGAATCGCGGCCTTCCGCCACCTCGGCTGCTCCGATGCCGACCGACTCCGGCACACGAACGGCGTTCAATCCAGGACGCCCGCGCAGGGGTCGCCGCCGCGTCAACGCGGAAACACTGCCTGTGACAGCGATATGCGCCAACCTTGGAGGCGAGCTTCCGCTCGGGATATATGGTGCAACAGTCCTCTAGTATATTCGGCGGTGGACAAACCTCCCTTTAGTAAACCTCCCCTTAGTGGAAACGGCCTGGGACCGAAACCGTCGGACCTGAACCCGCAGAAATGTCGGCCGCGACGCCCTCTCGCGAACCGAAAACGGCCAATTCCTTAATCGACGTGTCAAGGCAGGAGGTCTATCCACCCCCGATATATTGTCAACCAGGCGGTGTAACCAGAAAGCGCCTGCCACGAACCTACACCATACGGTTTTCCCCTGTGCGCGTCGGCCCTGCCGCGCACATCAGAAATGTGTCCGGGCGCTGCCGCAGTGGAGGCCTGGCTGGCAATTTGCACCTGGGCAGCTGGGGTCAGAGGATCGCGCGGCATCGCCAAGGCATGGTCGCTGCATCAACGGCATCGGCGATGCGTCGGTGCCGGCGTGGAGAAATCGAGCTCCACGTCGAACCCCATCTCCGAAGCAGCGGCAGCACGGCGCGATCTTCCGACCCAACTTACTCTTATCCGACTTGCGACCAACTTGCCATCGCTAGGACGCCCATCCCCCGTGCATGTGTTGGTTTCGTGCGTGTATTTTCCCCAGAATGACCCATAGTGGTCCTCGATGGCCCTTGCCGAGAAAAGCGCACACGTCCGAGCTAAGCCAATCCAAGGGAGGGAGAGGAGGAATCGAACGCGGGGTCAGGCCCTGCTCGAGCCAGTGGCTAGACGGACCCCCGCTGCGCATCTGATCTGCATCGAGGCGGATGCTGGCAGTGCGCCTGCCAGAGGCGTGCAGTGGCTGGGAAGGCCTCCGCATGCGGCCACGTGCACAACATGTGAAGGAAGAGAAGGGGGGATCATCTTCCAACGTGTAAGCCGTCACGTTGAAGACCCCCCGCCCCGAGAAAGACGAGAGCCCCTTGGGCATGCCATTTCAGCAAGGGCCCGATCTTGAAGAGGAGCACCCTCAATGCATGTAGCCGTGGCGCGACGCCATGGAATCTCTATCGTAAAGCTTGAGTGGTGTCTCAAGCGGGAACCCCGTTTTGAACAGGGACCGCCATCCATTCGTGTAAACGTTGCGCTGAAACATAATTGTGGTCATACCATGTGAGGGAGTGTCCAGCGAACACCTCGCTCTTCAAAGGAATCGCCCAGCATGTTTGCAGTTGGCGGGAACTTTTAAAACGAGCGTTCACGCCACAGGGGCGAGAACAGCACTTCGCACACGGCCTGCCCTCCGTCCCTGTGATTCTTGGAATGTGTCAAGCTTCAGCGCCCTGCATGGTGAGGAGGTCTCAAGCGAAACGCCGGGCCCCCTCCTCCTCCTCCTCCTCCTCCTCCTCCTCCTCCTCCTCCTCCTCCTCCTCGCCCACACGTCTCGTGGTTCGGCGAGGAGGGGTTATCAGGAAGAGGGGCTGAGGAGAGCAGGGTATGCGGTACGCGCAAGGGCGTGGCGCGGGGGAGCGGCCCTCTGAGAAGGCGGGGGCGGCTCCTGAGAAGGCTGGCGGCTCCTTGGAGGTCCTCACAGCTTCTCGGTGGGCTTCTATTCTCAGAGGCACGTCCCCAGAGGCCTGGAGCCCATCACCGGGGACAGCTGCTCGTCCCGGCTAGATGCTTGGTGGTCCCAGGGCCCGATGACGGACCCCAGGGGCCGACATCGAGGAGAGCATCCAGGACTGACACAGACAGATCGTCGGAGATGCATCTGGGTTCTAAGCAAGTCCCCCATCTTCCTAGACTCGCCATCGCTCGGACGTCCTTTCCCTGTTTTTTTTCGGTTTCGTGCGTGTTTTCTTCGCCAAATGATCAAGGATGCTCCTCGATGGTGCCCGCCGAAGGAAAAATGCACACGTCCGAGCGATGCCAAGTAGAGGGCAGCGCGCCGCCAGAGGCACGAGGCGGGGACTCACCCACAGCTACCACCCCGGGGGGATCGACCATCGGGGACCTGGGCAGGCGGTGGATATGGATTTGGTGTTGCGCTCCCCTCCTTGGGCCCGAACACACCCAGATCCACCGCCTGCCGAGTGCCGAGGTCCCCAGAGAGCGACCCCTCGGAGGAAGTAAGGCATGAGGAAGCAAGGAGGAGGAAGCAAGGAATGTGAGGAGGAGCCAGCAAGGAAGGAAGGAGGAAGGAGGGAGGAAGTAAGAAGTGAATAAGAAATGGAGAGGAAGTAACTCGCCACCGCTCGGACGTCAATTTCCCATGCATTTTTCTGTGTCGTGCGTGTTTTTGTTGCTCGATGGTCCAGGATGGTCCTGGATGGTCCTGGATGGTCCTCGCCGAGAAAAAATGCACACGTCCGAGCGATGCCAGGGTAAGGAGTGAGGCGGAAGCAGGGAAGGAGGCGCCCAGCCGCACGCCTCCAGCGCCCGGTCCAGCCGCTCCACGCCGCCGAGCACCAGCAGCTTCGGCAACGGCAGCGCCACGAAGAGGCCCGAGAGGCCGCGGAACCTGCGCAGCCGCAGCTCGGCACCGAGGCTTACAGTGCTCGCTGGTTCTCGTGCGCAGGAGTCGGGCGGTGTCTCATTTCTCATTCTTCTATCCTGGGCCTCTTCCTCGACACCGAGGCAACTGCCATGATGCAGAGTGCAGAGAGTGAGATCTGCACCACTGCCCAGAGTTAAGAAACCTGAGGCTGCGAGAACGGACTTCACGCCAAGCATTTTCTTAGACAGTAGTCCAGGACCAGATACATGAGCATTCTACAAAGAAAAGAAGCTCCCAGGAAACGCCCAGGGTCCAGTCGAGATTCTTGATCTTCTTCGAACGAAGTCTGGAGTCCATGGAAGTTCGCGTTCTTTTGAAGGTTTCTGATGGGTGTAACTCTAGCACGTGTGACTGCCCCTGGCGCGCTACGCGCTCACCCACCTGCAGTCGGCGGTGCACGCGATATGCTGGCTCTGCCAGAGTCGGCAGTGCTCAGCGGAGGGAAAGCGGTGGAGGCGAGGGGCACGGCAGGACTCGGGACCCAGGCTGGAACGGCCCGGACACGAGAGCCCAGTCTTGAGCCCGAAGTGCAGCCGAACATATGATCCAGAAAACCTTGACTTCAGCAACCTGGGCCAGCTTTCCAGAGGTTTCCCCAAGGAGAGCTGAGCCAACGCTGCTTGGTTCACGCTGGAGGGACGGCCGTGCTCAAAAATCTGGGCCAGTTTTCCAGCAAGTTGGTTAGGAAACGCTGGCCGAACTTTTCGGGAGGAGGTTTCTTAACCAGATGAGCGACCGTAGTCCTTCATCGTCTAGACCGTGCTCTCATACTCGTGAGTGCCGCCCAAAGTACAGCTGTCGTCACTCTACGGCGCCCCTTGGGGGCCAAGCGAAGCGGCGCCCCGCGCTCGCGATCAAAACCAGACAAACTCTGAACCTCCTCCTCGTCCTCCAAATCTGCCTCCTCGTTACCCGCCTTCGCCTCCCGCTCCCCCCCGAACAAAATTGGCAGCGAGGACAGAGTAGAGTGGCCAGCGGGGGGGCAGGAGGAAGGAGCTGTCGCGTCAAGTGATCGAACCGAGCTCATACAACGTATGGTGTAATCAGAATCTGGCCAAGAAAGCCAGAACAGCGTCAGAGGTCGTTAAGCAAAACTGCTGAGTCCCACACTCCCCTGAAAGACTACAAAACAACCAAACAAGCACCTGTGCGAAGGCTGGCTGGCATCGTAACTCGGTCTGCTTCTCCACAATCGGTTAGCGCGATTCGGGGTTCTCTCAACAAATGTGGCCACTTCCAGGAGCCGAAGTCCCACAATGTGGGCGTCTCCCTCTTAATTCCTTTTTCGCGCGCACTACTCCCTCTTGTTGCTGGAAGTTACGTGGTGGGCCTCATGGAACAAAAACTCCCTACCGAAACGGTCACCTCAGCGCGACCAATAACGTCTTGCTAGGTTGAGGCCCCAGGAGGCGCAGGTCGACGGGCGATGCGACTCGCAACGACTCGCGGGCCTTTCCATCGGGGATCTTCTGACCCGGGTCAATCCAGACCCGGGTCAGTCAGGCCTTGCAGAATCCTGCGAAATCCTGCAAGACCCTGCACCCAAACCCGGGTCCCTGCAAAAAATCCTGCAAGATCCTGCAGGATCCTGCACCCAAGCCTGGGTCAGTGCGCCCCTGGCCCTGCAGGATCCTGCAAGATCTGGCGCACTGGCTAACCCCCGTTTGCGCGGACCCCCGTCTCTTGAGCCCCGAACCCGGCCGCCATTCCATCTTCCGCCCGCTGCCGCCAGCCTTCTCCGTTGGAGGGGGAGCCGCACGCGGCAGACGAGGGGCCCTTTTGCGAAGCGCCCCGTGTGGCCGCCGAGCTACGGCAGGCCACCGCCCTCCCCTGCGGGATAGGGTCGACAGCGACCTGGGCATGCAATCCGCCAGGCCGAGACGGCAGCCTCGTCACGTTTCATATCCCTCGCCCTCTGCCCTCCCACTCTGTCTCCTCCTCCTCCTGCTCCTCATCCTCCTCTTCCTCCTCCTCCTCCTCCTCCTCCTCCTCCTCCCACCTCCTCCTCCTACCCCTCCTCCTTACCTCCTCATGCTCCTTACCATGCGGCTCCTCCTCCTTCTCATCCTCCTCCTTCTCCTGCTCCTCCTTCTCATCCTCATCAGAAGCCCTCCCTCCCATCCTCTCCCTCTCCCTCTTACTCGAACCTCTCCATCCATTTTCCCCTGAGCTCCGCAAATCACACACACACACACACACACACACACACACACACATACCGCATATACCCCCCTAAGACCCAACTCCCACGTCCAACTGTATTCCCTCAAAAAGGAGACAGAGAAGGAAGAGGAGGACGCCGACGAGGACGAGGAGGAAGCAATATGAACCGAGCCGAACGTCTCGAGATGAAAGTCAGGCCGCGAAGAAACATTCTCACCCCCGACGGCGAAACATTGGCCCCGCTGGCCAGCCTACCCGCCTGGGTGGGGATGGATACTGTAGTGTCGCCTTCGAGTTTCGCAGCGCCCGTCCCGAACAAGTGTCGGCTACATGAGTGACCCCGGGCAAGAGTGACCTTTGGTGCGCGACTAAACGGGGGACGCGAAATGGCCAAACCCCGGCGCGCAAGCCGCTGCTACCGCTTCGCGTTCAGCGATCGGGGGACCCCAGTGGGCCGGCACCAACGGTCACCCTGGGGAAAGGTCACTCTTGCGTGTAGTCGATAGAGAACCCACGCTGGAAAAACTACGGCGAAGGCACTGGATAAGGAACCACAGGATAAGGAATCCAGGGTCTAGAAGCCCGCGGAACTCCAATCGTGGAGTGGCCATGGGTATCACCGCCGCCCTCATTGGATAAGGAATCCTCCAGGGTCTCAAGCCTCCTAGGCACATTCCTTAACGAACGCCCCCACCGTACCTGACCCCTACCGTGTCCCTGTCAGGGCTGGGACTGTTCTGCCAATGCTGACGTGGAGGAGCCATCCGTCCCAGTGCTGCTCAGCGCCCAGCACATCTGCGCGCCACCGCAAAGGACCTCCAGGTGCATCCCGGCAGAGCCTGCATTGGACGTCAAAAAGGAGCGACGGAAAGAAAGAAAGAAAGTGTGTGCGTGTTGTGTATATAATGTGTTGGTTTATTATGCTTGTTGTTTACTTCCCCCTGCCCTCACTAACAACGGGGAGGGACGGAGAAGGATTCGAAAGATGTGGATGAAGAGGAAGATGAGGAGGAGGAGGAGGAGGAGGAGGAGCGAGCTGGCCCCCAACGCCCGCCTCCTTCTCATCCGTGCCCACTTTGTGCGGCCGGACATCGCTATCGTCGTCCGCCCCCCCCCATCCTCGCCCTCGCCCTGATCGTCCTCCGCGCTGGCCTTGCCACGGCCGTCTTCCCCCCTCGTCCTCCGCACGCTCGCGGCACCCCCCGCTCGACGGGGCGGCACCGGCGCGCAGAGCTGCGACTGCCCCCTCTCAGGTCCAGACTCCGGCGTGGCCCCGTCTGCCTGCACAGACGCGTGCCCGCTCCTCTTCGGGAGGAGGCCGAGGATGAGGAGGAGGAGGAAGAGGAGGAGGAGGTGGGATGAGATGAGACAGAGCTCTGAAGGTGGGTAAGGAGCAAGAGGAGGAGAAGGAGGAGGAGGAGGAGAAGGAGGAGGAGGAGTAGGAGGAGGAGGGGGAAGAGGAGGGGGACCAGGAGGAGGTAGAGGGCAAAGAAGGACCGGAAGACCGAGGAGGAGACGGAGGAGGAGAGGGAGGAGGCGGAGGCGGAGGAGGAGGAGGAGGAGGAGGAGGAGGGTGGCATAAGCGGAAAAGGGGGGATCTGCGAAGGTCTCGGGCTCTGTCAAGCTTGCTTTTCTTCAGCCGGTTCTGGGGCATTACACCCGTGGCGCCAGCAAAGAGAATGTGGGCACTCAAAACTCGTCCAGGGTCTGCGGGGGCGGGGGCGGGGACTGGGAGAGGAAAGCCCTGCTCTTCTTCCTTCTCCTCCTCCTCCTCCTCCTCCTCCTCCTCCTCCTCCTCCTCCTCCTCCTCCTCCTCCTCCTCCTCCTCCTCCCCCTCCCCCCCTCCCCCTCCCCCTCCTCGTCCTCCTCCTCCTCCCTTCTCTTCTTCTCGTCGTCCTCCTCCCCCCCCCCTCCTCGTCCTCCTCCTCCTCCTCCTCGTCCTCCTCCTCCTCCTCCTCCTCCTCCTCCTGCTCCTCCTCCTCCTCCTCCTCCTCTTGCTTCGATTCTCCCTCATAAACCCCCCTTTTCCAACACACTTCCTCGTACTGTTCCTGCCCCCTTCTCGCCCGCATCCACCCTAAGTCCTCCGTCTGATTCGTTTATCCTCATCAAAATCCTCATCCTTAATCTTTGCCTGCATTCGTATCATCCTCCAAACTGATTGTCCACCTGCTCCTTCTACTCCTCTGCATCCGTATACTTCATCAGCTAGCTCCACTCGCCAGCCTCCTCATAGGCATACGCAATCTGCTCCTCATCATCATGATCCTCGTCCTCCGTCTCCTGGTCCCAAGTCCTTGTGCAAGGTGGTCAGTAGGCCGCGCCATCCTCCCACTCCTCGCCTTCTGCCTGTTTCTGAGCGATGCGGATCACCATCTTCCGCCACAATCCCCCGTCCATGATTGTTCCCCGTTACCATTTATCCGTCATCCATATCATGTCCGTCAGCAGCGTTCCTGCGTCATCCACATTCCCCTGCCCCATCCCGCCTGCCCAATCCTCAACTGGTCAAACCCGCCACCTCGCCATTCTCCCACTCCTCCCCTTTCTCATCATGTTCGTCTTTATCATCCGTATCCCCGTCATTCACAGATGCTCACATCGTCAACGAATATTAATCATCATTGGTGGTATCGCTTGTACTACCCCTCCACCTGCTCGTCCTGTTACATTTCAGCATCAGCAGCATCATCATTCGCCTCTTCCTCACCCACATCATTGTCATCCTCTTGTTCGCACCCGAAAAAATCCTGTGAGGTGTACACAAAGCAACATCATTCCCCATGATTCGCCTTCCTCCTGTTACCTTGTCCTCCTCCCGCCTGCTAATTATCCTGCTCCTCACTGCCATCCTCGTCCCCCGATATCTGTTACAACGGTCATAACTCCCATGCTCGTCATTATTGTTCTCTCCTCCCATCTGCCATGTCTCCTTCTGCCCATTCCCCATGTGGACTCATTCCGCCACATCCTAAGTATCCTCATCCTCCTCGTCCCCATCCGCATCATTACCACCATCATTTCAATCATCGTGTTCATCGTTCGTACTACTTGTTTAGTTTGTACTATTCTCCCGTAATCACACGTATCATCGGGTGTCCCCTCTCCAGCTTGTCGTCGGCATTTCTCCTCCTCATGCGCCCTCCCCTCGGCATCGTCCTCCTCCTCCTCCTCCTCCTCCTCCTCTTCCTGATCCTCCTCCTCCTCCTCCTCCTCCTCCTCCTCCTCATCCTCTTCCTTCTCCTCGTCCTCCTCTTCCTCGTCCCTCCATTACCTCCTCCTTCTCCTCCTCACCCCCTCACTCACTCGCTCACTCACTCACTCAATCCTACCCCTCATCGGAACTGCGGCGACCTCTTCGAAAGGCCGCCTCTCACGGAGATGCAGCCGTGAAGACGGAAGCAAGCACGCGGAAGAGGGGCAAAGGCAGGAGAGAGGCAGGAAGACGGAGGGAACGGGAGGAGAAGGACGACGAGGAGGAAGAAAAGCAGGAGGCTTGACGGAGGAAGGAGAATACATCGGAATGCACTGAAGGCGACGGAAGGCTCGCTCCATTAGAGAGAGAGGGATGCACTAGAAGCGGGAGGGCGACGGGGGGAGGGCAACGAGTGGAGGGAAAGGAGGAGGGGAAGGGGTAGGATGAGGGGGCGGGGGATGAGGGCAAACGGTGAGGGGAGCGGGGGAAGGGACGGGGGGGGATAGGGCGGGGGAAAGGCTAGGGGAGAGAGGGGGACGAAGGTTGGGAAGGGGAGGGCCAAGAAGGAGAGGGGAGCCAGAGCAGACTGGGAAGGCGCGGGGGCCCTCCTCGCTGTGAGGCGAGGGCCGGCAGAGCGGCCCCTCTGCATCCCGCTCCGACGGCACTGGCCCCACGCCGCTGCTCCCCCCCGCGCAGACCGCCTCGAGGGCACGGAAGTCCACGCCGCCTCCTCGCCGCTGGCTCGGCGGCGATGATAGGGGCGAAAAACCCTTGGGCGGGCATTACATGCATTCGCCCGGGAGCCTTTTCAAAGACAGATCATCGGCGAATCTGAATACATGTGTTGTTCTCCCCTGGGCTATTCGCCCCTATCGTCGCCTCTGACTGCCTCTGGGGAGGGCCCTCCCCCCGGCGCCCCGCCCTCCCCGTCTTCCATTTTTTTTCTCCCCCCCCCTCGAAGCGCGCCTGCACCGTTGGTGAGGGCGCACCCTCCGCGGCCCAAGAGGGCCCCTCGTGAAGCAGGCCAGGCTTGAGACGGACAGGCTCTACACCTCAAAGGTGTAGCAAGGAGGACGAGGACTCCCGCTTTACACCTCAAAGGTGTAGTAAGGAGGACGAGGACTCCGCCCCCCCATCCTCAAAGGCCGAACGAAAAGGGGGGATAGCAGAATGGAGAATCGCGACTCGTCTCATGGGGACACGCCGCAGTGTTCGTAGTCTCCCCCCTGCGCCACTCACCCCTCCCCACCTCCCTTCCCCATCCTCCTCATCCTCCTTTTCTTCCGCAAGGTTTGGCACAGCGGCGCGCCCGTCAGATCGCGCACCTGCTTGGAAAGCAATCAGAACACGAGTGGGAGGGCTGCTAGTGCTGCGTCCAAGGCCGAAGTCTCCGCTGCGAATGCCGGCGTTGCACCGCGCTCGTTCTTTCGTTATGTTCGTTCGTTCCTCCGCTTGCTCGCTCGACCCCTTGTCGTTCTTGCTTGATCGTTTATTTGCTCGCCCACGATCAGGATTTGATCACACTCGTTCGACCCCCCCCCCCGCTCCTGGCACCTGCAACTATAACCGCGACCTCCAGCGAGAGAGGGGGCGCAGCAACGGCAGAAGCGACAACAGTCGGACGGACAGAGCCCACGGCCGCCTCCGCAGCCGCCGCCTCCTCGACCTCCACCAGGGGCGCCCCGAGAAGCGGGGCGCCCACCTCGACCAGGCCAGGAGACGCGGGAGGTGGACCGTATGCTGCCGCGGCCATTTCCGCGGCCACCGCCTCCTGGACCTCCGCCGGGGGCGCCCTGGGGGGGAGGGCGCCCGCCTCGACCGGCCCAGGGGCCGCGGGAGGCGGGCTCGGAGCTGCCGTGACCCCCTCCTGGAGTCTCGATTCCGCCGCCGGAGCTGGCGGCCTTGGGGCCCAGTCGCCCCACCTCCGCAAGAAGATCCGCGCGACGGCCACCTCGTAGCCTGGGGCCGCTACCGCCACGGGTGGCGCCCACGGGGGCATCGGGGCCAGAGCCGCCTCCACCTCGACCTCGACCGGGGGCGCCCTGGGATGGAGGGCCTCGAGCCGCCCGACCTCTGGCTCCAGTGGCTCAACCTCCACCGGGGGCGGCCCGGGAGGGGGGGGGAGCGGGCAACGCGCCCTGGGCCGCCGCCGCCGGCCCCGCGTCCTTGACCTCCACCAGGCTACACCCGGGAGGGCGGGATGTCGCCGCCGCCTCCACTGCGGCGTACATGTGCTCGATGCTGAACGTGCCGCTGCCCAGGGCGGCAGCCGGCCCCGGCCCGCCCTCGACCGAGGGACCCTTGTCCCTGGGAGGATGCGGTGCGCCGAGGCTGCTCTCGGACAGCGAACGCTGGCGCCACGCTGGCGGCGTCCGCTGCCAGCGGCGCCGAGTGCGCCTCGGCAGCGCTGCATCCGCCACTCGGTCGGCGTGCTGATTAGTCGCCTGCGAGAGGTCAGCGCCGTTCAAAATTAAGCGCCATCAAGATCATACCCTCTGCGCTTCGCGGTAGTTGCGCTGCCGACCAATCGGAGGCGCTGGAAATACGTCGGGTGGCGCGCGCGCGCGTTCCAGCTCATCTTCCTTGGCGGAGCGTCATCACGAACACAAGTCACCCCTCTCCACTCGTCTATGCGCCTGGCAGCGCCAAGGCGGGACGACTTCTCGTTAGGCCCGCGTCTGGGTCCACGCACTCCGCCAGAGCCTGCAGGAATCAGAGGAAAAACAAAAACCACCGCCCCTGAGAACCCATCGGGAGGGGGGGGGGGGCGGCCCCTGGACGGTGGCACGCCCGAGCATCACCCAATACCAGACGACGCCCCAGGCGTGCCGCCGCCCAAGGATCGGCCCACACCCGAGGAGTTATCCGTGGGGGGGGCCTCTGTTTCTCCTCCCATGGACAGCGGCCACCTTTTCACGCCTAAATGAATAGACACAAATAACCGGATTCCCCATATTTCCAAATAGTTTCTTCGTTTTGTTTTCCCCCACTTCCCATATTTCCCAATAGTTCCTGGGGAATCGACGATTAATTGTGTCTGTGTGCTTGTTTCCCTCCTGAAGGCTTTTCTTGACACCGCGTCGATCACCCAGGATGGGCGAGGTCTAGTCGCGTTCGCGTGCGGGGGCACGCCGCTGGACTCACCAGGGAGGCGCAGGAAGGCGGCGACGGTTGCGCACCTAGCGCCTTCGCTTCTCCTCCCTCCACATCACCATCACCATCACCACCAGCGTCGATATCACCACCAGTATCACCACCACCACCATCATCATCACAGCCACCACCAACACCACCACCCACCACCAACACCACCACTACCATCACCACCACCACCATCAACTCATCCTCATCCTCATCCTCATCCTCATCCTCCTCCTCCTCCTCCTCCTCCTCCTCCTCATCATCATCATCATCATCATCATCATCATCATCATCATCATCAACATCAACATCATCATCGTCATCATCATCATCATCATCATCATCATCATCATCGTCATCATCATCATCATCATCATCATCATCATCATCATTATCATCATCATCATCATCAGCATCATCATCATCATCAGCAGCAGCAGCAGCAGCAGCATCAGCATCAGCATCAGCATCAGTATCATCATCAGCATCATCATCATCGTCATCATTATCACCACCACCATAATATGTAGCCACATCGCTGTATCGTCGTCACGATACGCTGCATCAGATCGGCATCATCAGAATCACAAACCTTACACATCATCAACAACATTATCATCAGCATAATCAGCGTCATCAGCGTCCCAATCACCCCCATCGACGACATAACATCACCAGAGCACCAGCATCATCAGCATCAACAAAAACACCTCATCACCATCACCACCACCATCGCCATCGCCATCGCCATCGCAATCACCATCACCATCGACATCATCAACATCATTATCACCATCATCACCATCACCACCATCATCATTAACAACATCATCACCATCATCAGCATCATCATCAGCAGCATCAGCATCAGCATCAGCATCAGCATCAGCATCAGCATCAGCATCAACATCATCATCATCATCATCATCATCATCATCATCATCATCATCATCATCATCATCATCACCATCCCTTTCTCATCCTCATCCGCATCCGTTCATCAATCCGTCACCCCATTCGTGTATCCTTCGCTATCCACCCCCCTCGTCATTCCCCCCTCCCCCTTCCTCCTTCCCCCTTCCTCCGTACTCATGCCTCCTCTCCTAATCCACTGAAGGGGGGAGCCGACGGGGACTGACTCAGGATGGGGGAACAACGACCTGGAATCGAGGATACCTGCCAATAGATCGGCGACATGCCCTTGATGGGGAGCCCCCACATTCCTGGGCAGGTTGGGACACCCAGGCCCCCATCGGCCAAGAATAAACGATACGGGGGTCGACACATTCCCCCCTGAGCCAGTCCCCCAGTTTCGGCGCCACTGGTCCACGTTCCCCGCCCTTCCTTCCCTCCACTCTCCCTCCACCCCTTTCAATAACTCGGTGTCCTTGCTCTGCAGCATGCCGTCGGACACCGCCCACGCCACCGCCGCCGCCTCCTGGGGAATCGAACGGGTACCGACACCGCCACTGCACGGACCTCTCCCGAGGTGCGCTGTGACCGGAATCGCGAGGAGCACGCAGCCGTAGAGACGAGGGCTCTCCAGGACGAGCGGCGGCATCGGTACCCAGACCCCCGACGTCATTACTTTTTCTTTTTTGGGGGGGGGAGAAGAAGGAGGGGCAAGCAGGAGGGGACGATCGCAACAGCTCTCGAGCCACCAGTGCACTCCGTGGCGACACGCGGCAGAGATTGACCAGCGGCTATATGTACAACAACATCCCAAAAATAAAATAGCACTGGCGAGAAGAACTGAAGTGGCCGGCCGGGTAAACGTCACCACATTCAGGGGGGGAGGGGACACAGCGTCATTGCTCTTTCACAGCGACGACCCACGGAGGTCTCGACGAACTTCCTGGGGCTGGCTTCTCATCGTGAGCCGTTCATTCTGCTGATGGCCCGCGGCGTGGGCCTCCCAAGGCAGAGGATGGCCAAGCACGCCCCGTCGTGCTGTTTTTTCTCTGCCCGAGACGCGAGGGGCTCTTTATGGGCTTCGTCAACGGGGGTTTAGCCCAACGGGGGCTCAGGCTTTCCCATATACCCCCGCTTACTGTACCCCCGTGCACGGCGCCCAGGGCCCCCTGAACGGGGGCACGGCCAGACGTGGAAACCGGCGTTCCCCGCACAGTCGAAACACTGCCATAAGGAACCCGAAATAAGGAACGAACCCCCTTGTTTCCACGAGTTAAACTTTGATTCCCCATCGAGGACCTAAGGAAAACCTCAGACAAGCTGCAAAACGGTCAAGGGACACTGAGCCCTTCCCCAACGAAAATGGCTCCTTCTCCACGGGCCCGACTGTACCCGGGTCTGCTGTGCCCCCGTCTCTGGCGCCCTGATCGGCTACACGCAAGAGTGAC
>CAUYUJ010005247.1:481116-483616 GCA_963575745.1 Prorocentrum cordatum
ACACACAAACACACAGACACACACAAACACACACACACACACAGAGACACACACACACAGACACACACAGACACACACACAGGCACACATACACACACACACAGACACACACACACAGACACACACACACACACACACACACACACACACACACACACACACACGCACGCACGCACACACACACACACACACGGACATACACACCCACACACCGTGGGATACCATTTTCCGCACTCCGAGGGGGGAGGGGCATAATTGACGCCACTCCCCTTTTTGATGGATGGACCCCAAGGTGGCCCCAAGACAGCACTCAAGGTCCCCTAAGGAGTGCCCCAAGAGAGCCCATACAAGCGTGGCGGCGGGGCCGAACCCAGCTGAATGCAGCAGATGTTGTAACCCCCCTTTTTCCCATCATCCCCCGCTGACTTCCGACCCGAGAAACGCACACCCTGAACTAACACACGTCCTGAGGATCACCGGGATGAGGCCGATGGCGTCCTCGACGAGCGCCTCAGCGCTCAGCTCGACGTCGCCCTCGCGGCCGCCCCCAGGCAGCGCACCGTGCCCGCGGAGGTCCGCCGAGACTAGCGCCCGCACCTCCCGAACCGCCGAGGGCGCCTCCTGTTTGGACGCCCGGAATGGATACGGAAAAAAATGGGCACCGGTCTAAAACCGACCGCTGACGCTGTTGGGCACGCGGCCTTCTGTTTCTAGTGGACACCGTCCGCGACGGCACCGACAGCGAACCCTGTTCAAAATCGGAAGAAACTTCTGTCGGTGTTCGTACCATCCTTCGGCTACACGCAGGTGCGACCCTGGATACGAGTGACCTTTGGTGCGCGGCTTCTTTGGGGCCGCGGGGGGACCAAACACAAGCGCGCAACACGCTACGATCGCAGCGCGCCTGGCTATCGGGGGACCCCTGTGGGCCCGCACCACAGGTCACTCCGACGAAGGGTCACGGTCACTCTTTCCAGACCCCCGACGTCATTATTTTTTCATGACGCGACCCCCAGAGGTCCGGACCCATTCCCCGGGACCGGTTTTCCATCCCGAGTCGTTTTTTGACGGTCCTGAAGGCCAGTAAGGGCCCCCCGGAGGCCGAAAATAGCGAAAACCAGTCCGACGTGATTTTTTTATGACTCGAGGGGGTCTGGGTTACGAGCAGTCGAACTCCATCCGTAACCTGTTCGATCGTACCGATCCTTGTGAAGGGGCCCTGGGACACACCAATAAATACACACAAATAAAAAGGATTCCCCATATTTTCCTATACTTTCTGGGTTTTTGTCTTCCCCCCCACTTCCCATATTTTCCTACATTTTCCTGGGGGTCGACGATTTATTGTGTCTGTGTGTTTTTTCCCTCCTGACCTTGGCCAGCCCCCCCGAGCTGATCGCCGCCCGCCGGGCCTCTGCGGAAGACCCACGAGTCCCTTCTGAGCTCCTTGGGCGTCGGAGCCCGTGCGGCCGCCGAGGGGGGCTCAGGGTCGCGCCCACTGGGCGGCCGAACGGGCCAAGTTCCCTCCACTCTCGGGGCTGAGCGACGGAGCCCGTTCGGCTGGGGAGGGGGGGAGGGGGAGGAGGGAGGGGAGGGGGGGGAGGAGGAGGAGGGGGAGGAGGAGGAGGATAAGGAGGAGGATGAGGAGGAGGAGGAGGGTCCACTCGGCGGCCGAACGAGCTCACACGCCAGGCGGGCTCAGAAGGGTGCTCGGCACCCTGGGGCAGAAGCAGCTCGCCATCGCTCGGACGGCCGCTCCCCGTGCATGCTTCGGTGTCGTGTGCGTCTCTGCTCGCAAGGTGATCCAAGATGCTCATCGGTGGTCCTCGCCGAAAAAATGCACACGTCCTTCATCGGTGGTCCTCGCCGAGACAGATAGACACGTCCTTCATCGATGGTCCTCGCCGAAGCATATGCGCACGTCCGAGCGATGCCAAGGCAACGGCGTGAGCAGAACCCCTTGGAGGTCCGCGCGGAACTCCTGTGGGTCGGCGCTGGCCTTCCCTTTTGGTGCGCGGAGCGCGCCAGGGGCGCTTCCAGGGAGGGGGGGGCAGCGCCGACCCAAGACGTCGGAGCGGGCCTCTGAGAGTCTACAGCCATCGTGCTACCATAAGGAACGCAGAAGAAGGAACGAAGAGCTCGTCTTAGACGAGCGCGCTCCACCACTCGCATAGTAGGTACTCGCACATGGCCTGGGTACGCCCCGGGGGATCGACGATCCTCTAACGAAGAAGCGAGCATTCGTCTTTTTGTCTCACGCTTGCGAGCACGTATGCACTTTGCGCGTAGTGTTAGGTCGGGCATGTCCCCCTACAGGCGGATTTTGGGCGAAAAATGAAAAAGTACCCCAAAACTACTCCAAAACATATCTCAAAATGGTAGAACAATCGCCCCCTGACGACTTTTTGACCAGTTTTGGATTTTCCTCCTGTAGAGGGACACGCCCAACTTAAGCGCAAGTGGAGCGCGCTCGGCGATTTCCCTGGCCACGGCGAGCATC
>CAUYUJ010005247.1:488616-513616 GCA_963575745.1 Prorocentrum cordatum
TGTGCTTGTGCGTGTGCGTGTGTGTGTGTGTGTGCGTGTACGTGTGCGTGTGTGTGTGTGTGCGTGCGTGCGTGCGTGTGTCGTGCGTGTGTCGTGCGTGTGTGCGTGCGTGTGTGCGTGCGTGTGTCGTGCGTGTGTGTGTGTGCGTGTGTGTGAATGTGTGTGAGTGTGAATGTGTGTGTGTGTCTGTGCCTGTGTGTCCTTGTGTCTTTTTGTCTGTGTGGCTGTGTGCCACTGTCTTATTGCCCGTGTGTCGGTGTGTCTGTGTTTATGTGTGTCTGTGCGTCTGTGTGTCTGTGTGCGTTGCATCCACCAGGTCGTCTCTGCACGGCGGTCGAGGACGCTCGACTTCGCTGGGGCCTCAATCAGAGCCTCACTCACCCTGTCCCCCCTTTTCGGCTACACGCACGAGCGACCCCAGGCAAGAGTGACGTTTTAGAGCGCGGATTCAGGGGGCACAAGGCGGCCAAATCCCAGCGCGCAATCAGCGGTGGACAAACCTCCCTTTAGTAAACCTCCATGTCGTGAAAACGGCCTAGGACCGAAACCGACGAACTTGGACCCGCAAAAATGACGGCCGCGACGCCCTCTCGCGAACCGAAAACGGCCAATTCACTAATCGACGGGTCAGGGTAGGAGGTCTGTCAACCTCCGACATTATCCGATCGCGCTCAGCTCTCGGGGGGACCCCGCTGAGCCCGCGCCGAATGTCACCCTGGCGAAGGGCCACGATGTTGCGCGCAGTCGACCTCTGCGCGTGGTTGGCACCGGCTCACCACGCGGTGTGGTCACCACACCGTTTGGGGGGTCCCAGCTCGCTCCCGGGGCGGCGGCGGCGTCCGGGGCGCCGGCCCGCTCGGGCAGCGCCCAGACGTAGGCGCGGAGGGAGCCCCCGCCTGGCAGGGGCAGGTCCTGGGCCGAGCGGAGGCGGCGAAAGGGGGCGAAGAGCCCACAGTCGGGGAGACGTATGACTCGGGTACGGGGGACTCGGGTTGGCCTGACGAGGCCATCATGAAAATGACGAGGCCTGACTTGAAATTTGACGCTAACTCCCGCTGCAGACATCCCACGAAAACTGGACCGTCAATATCCAGGACGCGCTCGTCAAAAAAAGTCGGCAAATCCGAGTTCCGGCTTACTCGAGTCTTACGTTTCCCCGACAGATCCCGCGACCCCAACAGAAATGGAGCGACAGGTGGTGTTGGGCCGTTTTCGGCCACCGGGGGCCCTCGCCGGGCCTCGGGGCCGTCAACAGAAAGACTCGGGGCGAAAAAGCGGCCCTGGAGAAGTGGTGCTAACCTTCGGGGGCCCGCACAAAGTGGGACGTCTACCTGGTTGTGACCGCCGACCCGCCGGCCCACCTCAAATCGAGGCCAGGGGTACAGCCAACCCGTGCAATAAGGACGCACGATAAGGATGCAAGGGCTTTGGAAGGCCATGTCGACACTTTGCGAGCGGGGCGCGGCCAGCGAAAGCGGCCAAAGATGGCCGAAGGGGAAGGATGCAAGGGTAACCTTGGAAAATCGTTCATCCTTACTATGCGGGTTGGCTGTAGCCCAGGGGCGGGCATGACACGCACGCTGAGCGCATCGGATGAGAAACCATTGGACAAGAAATCCAGGGTCTGCAAGCCGGTGGAACACCAATTGAGGCTTGGGATATCACCGCCATCCCCTATCAGATAAAGAATCCTCCAGGGTCTGCAGCGTCCTGAGCACACTCCTTCACAAACGCCGCCACGGTGGCCCAGGGGCGGGCATTACACGCATTCGCCGGGGAGCCTGGCCGCAGGCATCGACCATCGGAACGCCTGGACACGGATGCTGCTCCCCCCTGGGCTATTCGTCCCCATCGTCGCCTCCGAGCCGAGCGGAGTCGAGGGCCCTGGAGCCCGTCTCCAGGCGCGGGAGGGCATGGCGGGAGGGCTCTGTTGATGATCGGCCTCGGCTGCGGCCCAGGAGTGATGGGAACCCAGAGGCCATGGCTGGGTGCCTAGATTCCGAGTGTCGATGGGTTCCCAATCATTCGGAACTCAGCAGAACTTTTTTGTTGGTCAAGGTCACGCTGCAGCGCATCGGACAGACGGGTGACTTCACCGGCAGCGCAAGAGGCCACGACAGAGTCCTGGCAACCACAGGTGCTGTCTCACCTGCAAGGAAGCTGCCGGAGAGAACACGAACAACCTGCATAGCACCGCGGGCCCCAGCATACGCCAGCGCGGGAGCCATGAGGGACTAGGTGCACGCTTTCCCCCGGGGCCGTAGGCGACCATAGGAGGAGGAGGAGGAGGAGGAGGAGAAGAGGAGGAGGAGGACGAGGAGAAGGAGGAGGAGGAGGAGGAGGGGAAGGAGGAGGAGGTGGAGGTGGAGGGGGAGGGCGAGGAGGATATGGAGGAAGAGAAGGAGGAAGGAGGAGGAGAAAGAAGGAGGGAGGAGGACGGGTCGCCTAAACCCTTCGGAGAAACCCTCCAGGACGAGGCAGCTCCCGCCTTCCTCACGGCGAGCCCAGCGCACGCTCGGGAAGCGCTTCCTCCACGATCCTGGCCAGGCGAGGTCCGAGGCGCCGTCGGCTTGCTCGCTGTAGCAGGGTCACGTCGGGGCCCAACTTTGAACAAGGCACGCGAGAAACAACTGGCGATCAGAGCCCAAGCTCCGTGAATGACCACGTAAACTTCAGCACCCCGGCACAGACAAGAGGAGCGAGGGAGGAGGAGGAGGAGGAGGAGGAGGAGCAGGAGACCCGATCCCATCTGGCAGGTCATCCGAGGCGCCCACATCGCTAGATGCCCTATCGCCGCGCCAGAGCCCGTGCCATGGCATCCCGTCGGCAAATGAGGCGGAACCGGCCTGCAGCCAGCCGAATGGCTCGCGATGTGCTTTGGGCCCCCTCGGACCTGAGCTTGTTAAACGTGTTTAACAGAACGTCGCGTGCTATGGCGATGGAGACGATTTCATCGCGCGAGAGAGGCAAAGAAAAAAGAAGGAGCCCAGCAAACACCTCCGCCCCCCACCAAGGCGGGAGCCTCGGCAGATTGGCACGCATCACTCCGAGAAGAGCAGGACAGACAAGGTGATGCACGATCTGGTCACCAGCCACACATTGACATCCAAACCTGCATCCTAGCGTGGCCTGGCGGTATCTCCGAGAGGTATTCCAAGCATTGCATATACTGCGCAGCAGACTGAGTTGAACAAAGGGAGCAACGTGCTGGCCGACCGCTTTTAGCCGAGAGAAACACAGATGGGCTTCATGAGCCCCGACTTGCCCAACTTCAGGAAACCTCGAAGCCCAATACTGGAGACGCCTCAGGATAAGCTCAGGAAATGGGACCAGGGGTTGATGGGCGAGCACAAGCTTGGTCATTTTCTTCTGAAGCCCGTGCTCGAAGACGGTGGGGGCTGACGGGATTCGGGATAACTCGATAGTTCTGGTTCATCATTAAAACGAAAGACTTGGTATAAACGGGATGAAGATGAGCGTCCAGATGGCATTCGGGGTCATCGAACGCGTCCTCGATTTTCTCGATGCAAGCGAAAAAGACGGAAGAGGCGAGGGTAGCACGATATGCAGCGGCACGAGCTTCGTGTGCGAGAGACCTGGCCCGAGATATCTTCCCCCAAGAGACTTCATTCCCACCAGCATATGATCAGACAAGGCATGCCGAGGAGCACATGTAAGCGACTGCAGTCCGAGATGCACCTGCCAACTGCACTCGGCCGCGGGCGGAAAGAACTGGGCAATGAACATTAGCACAGTGACTGCGATCTGGTTGTACGCCACGAGAGACATCGACAGGCCTAACTTCAAAGACTTAATGAAGCGGCAGCGGTCGCGGAACTTGACCAGTGGGCCGGTCCAAGACTCTTCCTGGGCCCTGATCCCGCACATCACTCCGAGATACTTGGCACACTTAGACATCCCGAAGCTCCGAACTCTAATCCCCTGGCGTTGGAACTTCCTCTCCTCCTCCTCCCTGTCAAAGTCGCGGTAAAATAATATCACCGTTTTGTTTTAGGTTCGGAACGAGGCCCGCGGCGTGTCCTGCAAGCATCATAAGTTTCATGAAAATGGGCACGGCCGCGTAGATACCAAAGGCGGCGGAGGCGACATCGTCGGCGAAGGCACCGTGCAAATGGACAGGTCGGGGCAGCCGAAGACAGAGCAAGCGTAATATCGGGTCGAACCCCAGGGCGAACACACTTCCCGAGAGTGGACATCCTTGCTTTATCCCGCGGAGGATACGAACAGAGCAGTGAGACACCCCGCCCAGGAGAATGGTGGTGGTAACCTTGGCGTAGAGCGTCTTTATTGCATTCAGTACAAACTCGGGAAAGTTCATTTTCTCGAACACGAAAAATATCCAATCATGGCATAAACTTGGGAAAGCGGCCTTAATGTCCAGCAGGATAGCGCCTGCAGTCTGTCGCCACAAAAGGCCTGCTCCTACGACCATGTGTGTCTCGAACTCAATCAGATTGTCAAGCATGTGACGGTGTTTGACGAAGCCCCTTTGGATCCCAATAGTGGTGTCCACGCAAACCTCCTTCAGGCGGCAGTTGATCGCGACAGCGACAATTTTGTTGATCGAGTTGGAGAGGGAGATGGGACGGGTCATTTCAGGGGTCCTCCAGAGCTCGAAACCGTCGCGGTCCAGGGAACCTTTGGGGAGGAAGACCGAGTTGCTGAGGTTGAAATCGTCTGAAACCTGGCCGAAATCCATGATATGCTGGTACATGGCGTAGGCGGCCCACCTAACAAATAAGTTCCCCTTGGACCAGGCAGAGTAACATAGCCCGTCAGGGCCAGGGGCGGAATCGTGAAGCCGATCCAAAACTCCGTAAACCTGTTCTTCAGAGAGCCTCCAAATCTGAGCCTCCCTCACTTTTTGAATATGTTCCTCCAGCTGGTCCCTCGCGGCAACTTGGGATGAAGCAGAGGCGTGAACTTGACTCCAATGCGCGGCTAAAGCATGGGCCCCAGCCTCAGCAGTCGGGAAAGCGTTCCCCTCGGTATCCGTGATGCCCGTGAGGAATATTCTGCGATTCTTCGGCGACCAGGCCGATACCAATCTCTGCAGACGCGCAGCTCGGTGCTCATAGAACTGGGGGGATTCCGTGGTATGCCCAATGATTTCCTCATACTCTTTTTGGTACCGAGCGGCAGCAATCTTGGCCATATACTCTTGAAAGGCTGACTGGCTGCGCCACGTGCCACAGTCAGGGTCGATAAAGTTGAGCAGCACGGGGATGGCCTTGACAGCCTTCTTCAGCGTGCTTATCTTGTGGCTCCGCATGGCGCGATTCACCGCGAACAGCCACTGCAAATGCTGCTCGGCGGAGCTGGGCGGAAGCTCAGAAAGGCGATGCTGGACAAGACGTCCTGCTTCGTGCATTAGGCACGTGAGCTCTTCAACCAAGAGCGGTGGATTATCTTCGCATGCCCCGTGCTCGGTGATCAGCTTTTCAAGCAGGATCGGATACAGAGGGTGACGAGAGACCCACGAGGGGACAGCACGAGCGCGGTTTTCTCCGCCTCCGTTCAGATGTAGGTACACCGGTGTGTGGAAGGAGGAGGAGGAAGAGGAGGAGGAGGAGGAGGAGGAGGAGGAGGAGGAGGAGGAGGAGGAGGAGGAGGAGGAGGAGGAGGAGGAGGAGGAGGGAGGAGGAGGAGGAGGGAGAGGAGGAGGAGGAGGAGGAGGAGGAGGAGGAGGAGGAGAGGGAGAGGAGGAGGAGGAGGAGGAGGAGGAGGAGAAGGAGGAGGAGGAGGCAGGAGAGAGGGGAAGAGGCAATAAGGCGAAGACACGTTCACAGCCCTCTGGCTCCCCGGGTCCCCAGGGCTATCAGAGCTGGGGGGGCCCGAACGGCCTTGCGCAGTCCCAGCGTGCGTGTCGTCCGATCGAAGTCTCGGCTCGGCTGCGGGCGCGCTGCGCGGGCGCGCTGAGGAGCACCC
Source organism: Prorocentrum cordatum (assembly GCA_963575745.1). Classification (NCBI taxonomy): domain Eukaryota; class Dinophyceae; order Prorocentrales; family Prorocentraceae; genus Prorocentrum; species Prorocentrum cordatum. Next base: position 494,566 of record CAUYUJ010005247.1, read on the forward strand.
CTCACTCTGACAGGTGGGCCGATAGGACAGAAGAACACCCTCCGAGAGCATGGGACCCCCCGCCGGCCAAAGCACACAGAACATCCAAGGGCACCCTCCCCAAGATGCACAAGAGCATCCAACAGGCACGAAGAACATCAGGGCACCCTCCCCGAACCGACCCCGATCCTATGCCTCGGTCCGGCCGTATCCGCACTGCCGTCCTCGATCTCATACCTCGTGCGGCCCGGTCGTCCGGCCCGGTCGTCCGGCCCAGCCCGACCTCGACCCTACACCTCGTCCGGCCCGGTCGTCCGGATGGGCTGCTTACCATCGAGGGATGGAGAGAACAAACAAACGACCCTACCCTGGGTTGCAAGTGCGTGGTCTGTAAACCTCCTGGGAGCCCCCAAAGCCTGGAGGGCGCCAGGACGCCGCACATCACGCAGGGTTTACCCTGTCAGCCCACAAGAGTTTCAGCGCACAGCGCCTCGTAAACCAGGGTAGGGGTGTTTTTTTTAAGGCCCTTGATACCATTCGAAATTGTCATGTATGCCCGTCGCCAGACGACCTCTGGGAGGGGACGGGGGGGGGCGGCTGCCACGGGGAGGAGGGGAACGGGGGACTCTTTTTCCATACGAACGCATCTTCTCGCAAGGGGGCGGGGGGAAACCAGAGTACCAGCGGCGCAGCAGCAGTCGAATCGATAGCTGCGGCCGAAGACGGAACTCACCGAGGGGTGGGCCGAGGAGCCAGCTCCTCAGGAGAGAGAGCAGGGCGGGTGCCCTGCACCACGCGCGCCAGGCGCCGAGAGGCGGCGAGTCGCGCAGGCTTGGCCGCGTGGAGCGGCCGCATGTGGTGCTAGGCAAGAGGGCGGGGGGGGAAAGGAGGGAGGAGAGGAGGAGGGGGGAGAGGAGGAGGGGGAGAGGAGGAGGGGGGAGAGGAGGTGAGGGGGAAGGGGGAGGGGAGGAGGGGGAGAGGAGAAGGGGGGAGAAGAGGAGGGGAGGGGAAGGGGGAGAGGAGGAGGGGGGGAAAGAAGGAAGGGGGAGAGGAGGGGAGGGGGAAGGGGGGAGGGGGGAGAGGAGGAGGGGACTGGGGCGGGGGGAGGGGGCGACGGCGGGCAGGGGGACGAAGGCGTGGGATTTGGAGGAGCTGGAGGCGAGCGGGCCGACCAGCGCTGAGGATTCGGACTCGTCGGAGCAATGTTAAGTACACGTCGTTCATTTCTAATTGTGCTCATGTCTAATTGTGTTCGTTTCTAATTGTTCCTGGTCCCCTAGTGGCCAGGAAGAGACCCAGGATAGAACAATTAGACATGAAAGGATATTGGTCTCCAAAAAGTCAAATAATTGTCTAATGAGCAGAAATGAACAATGTGTGTTCTTAGCTCGTTTCTGTTATGTTTAGCTTCGGACCGCGCGGCATTGACATGCGTGGCCACACCAGCATTGGCATCAGCATTGGCATTGGGAGAGGGTTGCGGAGGAGTTGGGAGGAGTGGGGGAGGGAAGAAGGGGAGGAACCCACATCCGTCGACTGGACGGTCAGGGGGGGGGAAGAAAGCAGCCCGCAGACTGTGGAGGGGGATGCGCGGATGTGCACGACTGGGCAAAGGCTTATCATACCAAGCTGCATTCAAGCATGGGATGTCAGGCGCAACGCTCGGGCGCTAAGCTGAACAGACGCGCTTTGCTCAACTGACATCTCTTTCAGGCTGGGACGGCTTTGGATTCTGCCCATGGCCGACGGCTGTGGTCACGGGCCTCGCCGTGAGCAGATCGTGAAGGGGACGCCACGTTGCACGGCATGCTGTCGCAAGTTCCCCTCAGAGCGAGCCAAGGTGAGCCACACACGCCCGTCGTGGCCAGTTCCGCCGCCATTCGGACGAGGGTCCGTTCTTAATCCTGGCGAGGTGGCCTGGGACACCATGCCGCCTGCTGGCTGGCCGAACAACTCCTTCATCATCCTCCATGGGAGAAGAAGCGGAGGCTCCTTGAGAACCCCTCCCCTTTCGCACAATGAGGGGGAAAGAACGAACAACGAACGAACGACTGGGTCTGCCGTCGCCAGGAGGCGACCCAAAAAGGGCAGCAGGGCGCGCCAAACGCGCTGGTTTTCAGAAGGCCTGGTAGCTGGAAACACGCGTGGAACACGGAGAACCCGTGAACGAATTGGCGCCACGTGTGTCCCACCTGCAATGACAAATCTGCGAAGGAAGGCATCAACAAGCTCCGAAGGTCTGCGGCTGCACCCCAGGTGTGCCTCAGGACTTTCCTGCACACTCATCCCTTCCGGTCGTGCCCGTCTTGAACTGATTGCCACTGGCCCCAGAGTGCAGGAAAGAGGAGGGTGAGGTGAGCGGAGCACCCTCAACGTTGCAAGCACCACGAAACAAAGACACCACCATGGAGACCTCCCAAATGAGTCCGGGTAGAAGGGAACGGAAGACCACGCCGCATCGCACATGCATCGGCGATGCGTCGGCGCCGTCGGCGTGGAGAAAAGCAGACCCCAAATCCAGCCGCATCGCCGAACCATGGGCGATGAGGGACGATCTTCCCACCCCATTGTGGAGGCGTGCGCACCACCACTGACGGCCACACGGCACCGCGCGACCATGGCACCGCAACGTCGGGATGCTAAGATGAGGCAAGAAGGGAGGCAGTGCAGGCAGAGCTCCGCTCCCGTCTGCCAGGAGGGAAACGAAGTCCTTCTCCGCCCAGTCAGGCGCCAAGGCCTGCGCGCTGGGAGCAGAGTCGGGGGGCAGGGACAACGAGGAGGAATGGCACGAAGAGCAATGCCACGGTGGGTCACCGCCAGACGGGTCGGCACCTCGCCGAACAGGACGACCCCCCGGGGCCCCCACCCCTACCCAGAACATCCCAGACTGTCCAACATCGCCCAAACATCCTCGACGCTGGATTCTCGAAACTCAATTATCAAGAGGAGCTGGCGACCGTAGTGGTGACCCCCTTCATTGGCATTGCCTGAGAGGACGAAAGCACAGAGTGAGAAGGACAAGGAGCAGGAACAGGAGAGGGAGAAGACAAAGCTTAGACAAGGACGCGCGGGGCCCCCCAATCAAGAGTTCTGCTGGCCGCTGTAAGCAAATGCTAGATTCGATGCCAACACGGCTAGCGTCGAGGTCGCCCGTCTCGCACTCCAAACAGTCATCGCACGACCTCGAGACGGGACGCTCGAACGGAGGGGGCGAGGATTTTCTCTGGGGGAAGGGGTCTAGCAAAGAATCCCATTTGAAATGTAATGTCCCTGTTCCTGACGCTCGTTTTCCAAAGCACCCCATGTGCGGTGCTTGCGAGGAAAAGCTGGCCAACGGGCAGCCAGGGACGTCGGGGTACAGCGGCGTTGTCTCTACCACGCGGCCTCAGGAGCCCCGAAGACAGAGAGCTTTCAAGCTGGTCCAACCTTCACCGCCCCGTACATCTGGAGCGAGTTGAGCAAGCCGCTGGGCGCGCTGTCGGCTGTCGGACGTCATAGTGGCGAAGGACACAGCGGCTGGACACATCTGGAGACAGTGACGCATTGACTTAGCATTCTCCCTGCGCCCACGGTGTTACAGCAGCCCCAGGTTCTGAACGAGCGGTGGTGACGGATGGCCCCGTCTCCTCGTAGTAACCCAAAGACGCGCGGCGAGCCGCTCATGCCGAGGGGCTCTCGAAGTAAATGAACCTCCGGGTCAGCCCACGCAGCTGTCCTGGGCACAATGCCGACGCTGGAGAGAGGGGGTCAAAGACGCGCCCCATCAAGCTCAGCAGCGCAGGATCGTCGACCAGAAAGCACTGGCCATCGGTCTGATGTTCTAGCAGAAAGCAGCGCGAGCACGCATGCTTCGAGATCGCCCCCCACGTCCCCCGGCGCGCCGAGATGCTGCCTGAGGGCGCTCGCGACCTCGCTGGGACGCAGCAGCGAGTGGAAAGCGAGGAGCAGGCACGCTGCCGCCCCGCCCCATCCACGCGCCTGAGCAGCCACGGCCAGGGCCAGGGCCAGGGGCACTTCGACAGGCACGGGCGCGCGCATCTCGACCAGCTCCAAATTGCGAAGTCGCGCCCGCGAGACGCCGCGACCCAAGCCGGGCGCAGTTGGCCGCCGGTTTGGGGCCGGCGGATCTGGACGCCAACACGGGTCTCGGATCCTGAACAACATGGCGCCTTAGCATCGTAGAGGTACTGAGCGTAGGCAACGAGGGCGGCGTCGAGCAGCGCGATGTCACGTGCGACGTCGACGGGGCGGGGCAAGCCTCGACCTTGGAGCCGCAAGGTCCACTCGTCGAGCACGACGATGCACCGAATGGCAGTGCACGGCTTGACTGTCACTCGGAGGCCCCGTCCGGCCAGCGAGGCAGTTCGTCGCGAGAGCGTGCCCCGGCGCGCGGGGGGGCCTCTCCTGGAAACCTCAGCGCGGCGAGCGGCAGCACATGTCGAGGTGCTTGGCCACCGCCGCGCACGCTCGACGGGGCGCCTTGTCGCCGCTTCCGCCAGGCGCCGCCGGGCGCCGCCGTCGCCCAGCAAGCTGCCCTCCAGGACGAGGTGCCGGCGGCGGCGGTCGCATCGCCTCGCCAGCAAGGGCGGGAACGTCCACGGCCCGCTCTGGGCGGCAGTCTTCCTTCACCGCCTGCTCCACGCGCGCCGGTCCATGGCCCGTGGCGCACTCGCTGAGCCCGCGCCAACGGCCTCTTGAAGCTCTGGGAGACCCCGCCGAAGAGATTGCCGAGGCTGCCACAGCGCCCACAGGGCGCCTGCGCGGTCGAAAGCCTTCGCGAGATCCAGCCTGGCCCCCGAGCGCTCGTTGCCGAAAATATCCACGCGGCGCTGCCGCGGCCCCCATGGCCGCTGGCGCGGGCCTTCCCGGAGGTCGCGCCCAGCCCGCGAGGGTGCTCGTCGCGAGAGCGCGCCCTGGCGCGCGGGAGGGCCCTCTCCTGGAAACCCCGGCCAGCTGCAGAAGACGCCCGCGATCATCGGCCGCGCGGCGAGCGGCAGCGCGCGTCAAGGTGCTCGGCCACCGCCTCGAACCACTCCCTGGGCACACTGCTGCGACCTCCGCCAGGCGCCGCCTGACGCCGTCGTGGCCCCTTGCGTTGCCCTTCAAGACGAGGCGCCAGCGGCTGCGGTCGCACCGCCTCGCCAGCAGGGGCAGGGACGTCCGCGGCGGTCTTCCTCCGCCGCCTGCCCCGCTCGCGCCAGTCCATGGCGCACTCGCCGAAAGGGCCCGCCCCGAGGGCCTCTTGGACCTCCGGGAGAGCCCACTGAGGAAGATTGCCCCTCGCGCCCGCAGGGCGCCCGCGGTGTTGCAGCAGCGCCAGCCTCTGAAACGAGCGGAAGTGATGGATGGCCCCGCCCCCTCGCAGCGCTGCGAGTCGCTCGTGCCGAGCGGCTCGCGATGTAGATGAGCCTCTGGGTCAAACGGAGCAGCTGTCCTGAGCGCAACGCCGATGCCGGGGACGGGGGGGTCAAAGACGCGCCCCGTCAAGTTCAGCAGCGCAGTATCGTCGATCAGGACGCACTGGGAAATTGAACCTCGGTCCGATATTTTAGCAGAGAGCAGCGCGAGCACACCTGTGCTGAGATCGCCTCCCATGTCCCCAGGCACGACGAGATGCTGCCTGAGGGCGTTCGCAATCTCGCTGGGATGCAGCAGCGAGAGTGGAAGGCGAGGAGCAGGCGCGCTGCCGCCCCGCCCCATCCACGCGCCTGAGCAGCCACACGGCCAGGGCCAGGAGCACGTCGACAGGCATGGGCGCGCGCATCGACCAGCTCGAAGTTGCGCGAGCGAACCACCGCGGCCCACGCCGGGCGCAATTGGCCGCGGGTCTGGGGCCGGCGAAACCGGACGACCACAATGGTCTCGAATCCCGAACAACATGGCGCCTTTGCATCGGAGTGTAGGTAACGGGGGTGGCGTTGAGCAGCCCGATATCAAGCGCGACGTCGACGGGGCGGGGCAGGCCTCGACCTTGAAGCCGCAGGCTCCACTTGTCGAGCATGACGACGCACCGACGGGCAGTGGACGGCACGACCGTCACTCGGAGGCCCCGTCCGGCCCGCGAGACAGCTCGCCGCGAGAGCGCGCCCTCGCGCGCGGGGGGCCCTCTCCTGGAAACCCCAGCACGCTGCAGAAGACACCCAGGAACATCAGCAGCGCGGCGAGCGGCAGCACATGTCGAGGTGCTTGGCCACCGCCTCGCACCACTTGCTGGAGCGCCTTGCTGCCACCTCCGCCAGGCGCCGCCACCAGACGCCGTCGTCGCCCTTTGCGCTGCCCTCCAGGAAGAGGTGCCGATGGCGGCGGTGGCGTCGCCTCGCAAGTAAGGGCAGGAACGCCCACGGCCCCTTCAGGGCGGCGGTCTTCTCCACCGCCAGCCCCGCGCGCGCCAACCCATGACGCGCTCGCTGAGCCCGCGCCGAGGGCCTCTTGGGGCTCTGGGAGAGCCCGCTGGAGAGATTGCCGAGGCTGCTCCCGCGCCCACAAGGCGTCTGCGCGGTCGAAAGTCTTCGCGAGATCCAGCCTGGCCCCCGAGCACATGTCGAGGTGCTTGGCCACCGCCGCGCACACTCGACGGGGCGCCTTGTTGCCGCTTCCGCCAGGCGCCGCCGGGCGCCGCCGTCGCCCAGCATGCTGCCCTCCAGGACGAGGTGCCGGCGGCGGCGGTCGCATCGCCTCGCCAGCAAGGGCGGGAACGTCCACGGCCCGCTCTGGGCGGCAGTCTTCCTTCACCGCCTGCTCCACGCGCGCCGGTCCATGACCCGTGGCGCACTCGCTGAACCCGCGCCAACGGCCTCTTGAAGCTCTGGGAGACCCCGCCGAAGAGATTGCCGAGGCTGCCACAGCGCCCACAGGGCGCCTGCGCGGTCGAGAGCCTTCGCGAGATCCAGCCTGGCCCCCGAGCGCTCGTTGCCGATAATGTCCACGGGGCGATGCCGCGGCCCCTGTGCCCGCTTGCGTCCAAACAGATCGTCCAGCACCGCGTTCGGCAGCCGTCGCCACGCTGCGGCCGCGCTGCGGGTCGACCCCGGGCACGCGAAGCCGCGCGAAGGGTGCGCCCACCCGGCGCATGGAGCCCCGGCGGAACATCGGCGAACCCAGCACCCAACAAGCCTCCACATAAGAGCGACCGATGCGGCACCGACGAGAACGACGCACGCGACGATCACGCCGAGCTACTTCTCGACCCCCCAGACAAATGCCCGCGGCAAACCCGGGCTTGCCTTCTCCTCGCCCCCCATGATGCCCGCCCGATCGCACGCCTGGCGCCCTCGAGGGACACGCTGGAAAGCTGCCTGTCGGATCGGACCGGGGGCGCCGCGGCCGTCGCGAAGCCCAACGACCACGCGGTCGTCGGAGTGGGCGCCTTCAACGACTCGATCCGAGGAGGCGCCCGACCATTGGCGCGCCAACCCCCGTCGCGGAGACATTCTGCGGAACGCGGGCAATGCTGTTGCTGACGCGCGATCCGGGCCGCCCCCCGCGGCGGGAACGGCTAGGGCCCGCGCGACCGCATCGCGGCCTCGCCCGCGGAAGTAATCCACCTCGTAGAAGACCCCGTGATCCAGCAGCTCGTTGGCCCTGAGGTCGAAGCCAAGAATGGTCTCTTGTGCCCGGGCGTCTTGCCACTGCAGACGGCGGAAGAAGTCCCGGGCGTCGCCCGCAGAGACTGAGAAGCACCCGCAAGTGAAAAGCACCCGCCCCGCGAGGGGAAAGGCCCCGCGAACTGCGAAGCGCGGGGGGGGGGCCGAAGGGGCCCGCGCGCAATAAAAAGCTCTCCGATCGAACAAACCGCAGCAGCCGAGCATCCCGGGCGCGAGCCGCCACCGCGGCCCAGCGGTCCGCGCGCGTGCTCGTTGGGAGCAGCGGGCTAGGCAGGCGGCTCGGCTCGTGGCCAAATGCGCGCGGCGCGCAGAAAATGAAGACGCACTCGGGCGGCGCGACCAGCTTCTGGGGCGTGACCGGCGCCCCCCCTGGATGGGATGCCGGGGTTGTCTGCGGCGGGCGCGCGCCGCCACCCGAGCGCGAATCGCTGGCGAGCCTGGTCGCGGCCCAATGGATGCCAGCGACGCCGCCAGTCCGGAGTGGCACTGGCTACTCGGCGCGGCAACAGAACGAAATCACGTTACCAAGCTGGCGAACAAGCTGCCATTGCTTTGCTTGTCGTTCAAGGGCGCGGCGAGGCAGGGCGACGTCGCCCCGCCCGCAGCGCGCCCGAGCGAAAGCCAACAAAGATCGGCGACGGACGCGTTGACCCAGCGCCGCCGGCGTCTCCCCCGAAGCCGCCGCGCGCGTCTGCACGGCGACCGCGACGCAGCTCCGCTCTCATGCCGGTCGTGGGGGGGCCCGCGCGGCATGGGCAGCTCTGGACAAGGCCAGGGGGCGCCACGCCCCGTCCGGTTAAACACGCAGGGCCCCGCCTCCGGGAAGGCGCAGAGCGAGGTCGGCAGGCCAAATGCAAAAAAAGAACGCAGATCACCAAATCAAGGGCAGCCCGCGAAGTCGGAGTCGCAGATGAGAACGACGAAGCCCGACTCGTGAGCGGGCCCCCCTCGGCGCTTCTATAATAAATCTGTCGGGCCCTATCTGGAGGCGGTCGCCCGCCTGCCCCACCGCCGCCGCCGCCCTCCTGTTCCTTCTTTTCGATCCACTTCTTGGATTTCTTGTCCCAGACACGGCCCTTGCTCCCGCGCGCCTCGACGGCGTCTCCGCCCCCTCACTTGGGGGCATCCTCGAACGAAAGCTCCGGCTTCGCGCAAATAAGCGACTGGAGCAGCGAGCTCCGCGTGCGCGCCGGGCCCCCCGCCGCCCGGCCTGTTCGCGGCCGTGGATCTGGGGGGGCCGTTATCAGCCAGGCCAGCCTCCAGGGGTCGTTCGCGCTCACCGATTGCTGCCCGACCTTCGGGGAGTTGCCGATCCGAGCGCCGAGGAGGTCGAACAGTTGAGACCAGTGGGGCGCATGCGAAGGCACCAGCATCTCCCAGATGCATTCGCGCCGCGCCCCATGACATGCCGGCGGCGTCGCAGCCGAGCTCGGTGAAGGCCGCGACGCCGACGTGGGTGGGCCACGTCTGCGGTTCCCGCTCGATGGCCCTGTTGAGCGCCAGGTGAGCTGCAGCGCCCTGCGCCCCGGGCCAGCGCTCGAGGCCGCGCCCCCGCAGGGGGGGTCGCCGCGGGCGGGCGCGCCCGACCTCGCCCCCTGAGGCCCGCCGACCTTATCCAGCGCCTGCAGCTCTGCAAGCTGGAAGGCCATATCTGCGCCGCGCCAGCCTGCCTCGACGAGGGCCCCGAGGTCGAGGTCGGCCTTCCTCTCTGGAGCCGCGCGGGCAACCTGATCGCAGGGGAGGTATGTTGGCCCGCTGAGGCAGCCCGCGCGCCGCCGCCAGGGCCCCTTCAGCCGGCCTGGCCTGGACATGCGCGGGGGCCGGCCGCGGCCCCAGCAGACTCGCCGCCGCCGTGGGCGGGGCAGCGGGCGAGCCCTGGAAGGGGGGCCGGCTTGGGGCGGGGCAAGTGGCAGCGCGCCCGGGGCGGGCCCCGCCTGGAAGAGCGACAGCGACCTGTCAGGGGGGGCCGCCGCGGGTCTCCATTCTTCTCTTCTCTACCTGATCGATTCGGCTCGAGAGGTCCGTCAGCTGGCCCCCGATGGCATCCAGCAGCTCGCTCTGGAAACTCTCGAGAGCGTTCTGAAGGCCGTCGCGACATAGTTGCGTTGATCCGCCGAAGTGTTGCTGCCCTCATGGCCCTGTCCGCTGGCCACTGCCTCCCTGCGCGGCCCGCGCGCCCCCCTGGCGCGGGGGGGGGGGCGGCGGGCGCGGGCCCTCCCGCGGGCGCGGCAAGCGGCGGCGTCACCCCACGCAGCGGGCCACCTGGCGGGCGGGACCATGAGCCCCCAAGGCCCGCCAGGAGCCCCTCTCCCTCCGCGTCTGGGCTGCCCGACACATGGGCGCCGCGCGGCCGACCTGCCCACTCTGGCGCGGCAGCCGCGCGGGCTGCGTCGACCTCGCTGCCCCCCCCATGCCCCCCCCGTCGTGCTCGTCGGCGGCGGGGCGCCTCTCCTCATCGATCTGGCCGTCGAAAGAGAGCCGGAAGCCCGTGCGCCCCAGGCCGCCCCGGGTCGAGGGGTCGGGGAATGCGACGGGCCAGAGCAGGGCCCCGACGTTCATTTCCTCGGGTTGCGGGGCGAGACCGGCCAGCTCAAGCAGGCCCGGCTGAGCGGCGACGCCTGCTGACTTGATGATCTCGATCACATCGCCCTCCACGCTGCACTCGGCGAGCCTCGTCAGAAACGCGGGCGAGACTTTCGTGCAGGCCACGCCTGCAGTAAGACTGACCGCGGCGTCGCCTAGGCGCAATCCACGCAGGCGAGCGCGCCGGCGTCGTGCAGGAGACAGACGGCGGGCGCCGCGATGAGAGGCCCCTCCAGCTCGCGGTCGCGGCGGTCGCCCTCGGCAAACGCATCGACGGCCACGGGCCTATCGAGCTTCGCGAACCAGGCGCCGACGACGCGGGCCTCGCACCGCGCTGCGGCGCTGGCGGCGCGGGCCCCAGCTGCCCAGTTCGAGAAGCCATGAGCGAAGCAGGACGTCCCGCATCTGCTGCAGAACATGCGGGCGGCATCGTCATCGTGCCTTGGCCCAGTCGTAGACATTGACGGTGTATGTGAAGTCCCGCTGCTCGACGAGGAACCCGTCGATTGCCTCGCCCACTGACGGGGCGCGACGCAGGCGATCCTGCCAGCCAGTGCACCTGCCGCCTCCGAGTCCGGCGACGATCGCCGCTGTCTGGGATGAAGACCTAGGACGACCGAGTGAACCCCCTCTGGCGCGGCCTCCTCGCCGCTGGGCATGGGCCTTGGTCGGGCCTCGGCTCCAAGGGCAGGCTCGTGGACCGCCCGCGCCCTGGACGCGGGCCTTCCACGCGTCAACCGCGGGCGCGCCCGGCGCGCAGCGCGGGGCATGCTCGGTCCGAGAAAGCTGCAGAACACTTCCTTCTACTACCATAACCGCGGTGTTCACACCAAAATCACCGTCAGCATCATCATCAGCAGCATCATCGTCAGCATCACCATCATAATCATCATCATTACCACCATCACCATCACCATCATCACCAGCAAATGCATCATCATCGCCATCATCCTGAACCGCATCATCCTCATGACTAACATCACTATCGCCACCGTCATCAGCATCACCATCACCTGCACCATCATCGCCATCACCATCGTCATCATCATCATCATAATAATCACCAAAAGCATCATCGACATCATCATCATCATCATCATCATCATCATCATCATCATCATCATCATCATCATCATCATCATCATCTTCATCATCATCATCATCATCATCATCATCATCATCATCATCATCATCATCATCATCATCATCATCATCATCATCATCATCATCATCATCATCATCGCCATCATCATCAGCATCATCAGTGCCGATATCACTATGATTACCATCATCACCATCATCCATCGATCCTCCTTCGGTTCCTCCTGCAGACTGGCACTGCCCATTTGTCTGTCTCGCTGAGACTGGAACGGCCGGCGGCCCTGGACGGTTGCCTGGGAAAACCTGTCAAAACAAGCAGTGGCGAATAAATGAAAGAAGGGAACGTTAGCCGGAGAGGACGAGGAAAGACGCGGCGAGGTTTGCTTCTCCTCATCCTCGTTTTGCCCATCTCTTGCTCGGCAGCGAATTGCGCAACAACATCCTCGCGGTCACACTAGGCAACCGCCGGGAGAAAAGCAAAACAAGGAGACGGCCCGCGCGCGTTCGGAGGGTCCAAAGCTTCGCGTGTTCGGAGGGTTCTAAGCTTGTTCCTCCTCGGCCAGTCTCCCACTTGGGGCCAGAGCAGATGGGGGCGGAGGATCGCGCCGCTTCGGCGATACGCTAGCAATGCATCGGCGACAGCTGAAGTAAAATTAGCCTGGCGAAGGACTCAACCACATGTAGCTGTGAGTACCATCGTTGTATGCACCGCATTCGGAGGAGCTCCTTATAGGGCCACGAGACGTGTGAGGAGTGTGCGAATAGTTCTCCGGTGGGCGCATGCGAAAGCAGCCCGTTGGGCCGTCGGTGGCATTCCCTATGGGGCCACGAAACGCGTGAGAGGTGTGCCGAAATAGGTGCGGTCAGCCGTGCCGAAATGGGTGCGGTGGGCGCATGCGAACGAAGCCACTAGCGCCTTCGGTCGAGCTCCACATGGGGCCACGAAGTGCGTCAAGGGTGTGCCAAAACGTGCGTGGGCGACGCATGCGGGCGGTGGCAATGCGGCCTTCGGTGGAGCTCCCTCCCTCTAGGGCCACGAGACGTGTGAGGGATGTGCCGACATGGGTGTGGGTGGCGCATGCGGGCGGTGGCACTGGGGCCTTCGGTGGAGCCCCCTACGGGGCCACGAAACGCGTGAGGGGTGTGCTGGAATGGGCGTGGGTGACGCATGCGGGCGGCGGCAATGGGGCCTTCGGTGGAGCTCCCTATGGGGCCCCGAAACGTGTGAGGGGTGTGCCGAAAAGGGTGTGGGTGACGCATGCGGGCGGTGGCACTGGGGCCTTCGGTGGAGCCCCCTGCGGGGCCCCGAAACGTGTGAGGGGTGTGCCGAAAAGGGTGCGGGTGACGCATGCGGGCGGTGGCACTGGCGCCTTCGGTGGAGCTCCCTATGAGGCCACGAAGCGTGTGACGGGTGTGCCGGAATGGGCGTGGGTGACGCATGCGGGCAATGGCACTGTGGCCCTCAGCAAAGCTCCCACGGGGACCACGGAACGCGTGAGGGGTGTGCCGAAACGTGCGTGGGTGACGCATGCGGGCGCTGGCACTGGGGCCTTCGGTGGAGCTCCCTCCCTCTGGGGCCACGAGACGTGTGAGGGGTTTGACGAAACAGGTGTGGGTGACGCATGCGGGCGGTGGCACTGGCGCCTTCGGCGGAGCTCCCTATGGACCATGAAACGAGTAAAGGGTGTACCAATGCCGTGCGTGGGTGACGCATGCGGGCGGTGGCAATGGGGTGTTCGGTGGAGCTCCCTCCCTCCAGGGCCACGGGACGTGTGAGGGGTGCCCCGTAATGGGCGTGGGTGACGCATGCTGGCGGTGGCACTGGGGCCTTCGGTGGAGCCCCCTACGGGGCCACGAAACGCGCGAGGGGTGTGCTGGAATGGGCGTGGGTGACTCATGCGGGCGGTGGCACTGGCGCCTTCGGTGGAGCTCCCGTACGGGGCCACGAAACGTGTGAGGGGTGTGCCGAAATGGGTGTCGGTGACGCATGCGGGCGGTGGCACTGGGGCCTTCGGTGGAGCCCCCATACGGGGCCACGAAACGCTGTACTGGGTGGGCGAAACGCACGGAGGAAGGAGGAGGGGGAGGAGGGGGAGGAGGGGGAGGAGGGGGGGAGGGAGGAGGGGGAGGAGGGAAGAGGAAGGAAGGACGGAGACGCGGGGACCGTCTCTTCAAAACGAGGACCCAGCACAACAGGATGGTTCGGACAAAAAAAAACGGGCCCCAGATCGCGCCGCATGGCCGATGCGGCGCAATCCTTCGACCGCCCCCGTTGAGAGGTCTGGATCCTCCACCTCCCCCTCCTCCTTCCTCCTTGTGCACGGCCTCCTCTTCCTGATCATGACCTTCCATATTGGGGAAAACGATTCACCCAAGCGCTAGGAGCAGTCCAGCAGGCGCAGCTCAATAACGCTACTGGACCCTGAACCCCAGAGAATGGATACTCAAACTCCACAGAAAATAATTAGCCTGACGAAGGACCCAACTATATGTAGCTGCGAGTGCCGCATTGTGGGTACCGCTTTTGGTGGAGCTCCATATGGGGAACCGAAGCGTGCGACGGGTGCGCCGACATAGGTGGCGCGGACGCATGTGAACCCTGCCACTGGAGCCTTCGGTGGAGCTCCCTATGGGGCCACGAAGCGCTGTCCTGGGTGGCGGCGACGCGTGCAGTCACTGCCACCGGGGCCTTCGGTGGAGCTCCCTATGGGGCCACAAAGCGCTGTCCTGGGTGGCGGTGACGCATGCGGACCCTGACACTGGAGCCTTCGGTGGAGCTCCCTATGGGGCCATTCAGCGCTGTCCTGGGTGGCGGTGACGCATGCGGACCCTGCCACTGGAACCCTCGGTGGAGCTCCGTATGGGGCCGCGAAGCGCTGTCCTGGGTGGCGGTGACGCATGCGGGCCCTGAAACTGGAGCCTTCAGTGGAGCTCCCTATGGGGCCACGAAACGCTGTCCTGGGTGGCGGTGACGCATGCGGACACTGCCACTGGAGCCTTCGGTGGAGCTCCCTATGGGGCCATTAAGCGCTGTCCTGGGTGGCGGTGACGCATGCGGACCCTGCCACTGGAGCCGTCGGTGGAACTCCCTAAGGGGCGAAGAAACGCTGTCCTGGGTGGCGGTGACGCGTGCGGGCCCTGCCACTGGAGCCTTCGGTGGAGCTCCCTATGGGGCCATTAAGCGCTGCCCTGGGTGGCGGTGACGCGTGCGGACCCTGCCGATGGAGCCTTCGGTGGAGCTCCCTATGGGGCCGCGAAACGCTGTCCGGGGTGCGGGTGCCGCATGCGGACGCAGCCACTGGGGCCTCCGGTGGAGCTCCCTATGGGGCCACGAACCGTGTGAGGGGCGTGCCGTAATGGGTGGCGGTGACGCATGCTGATGCAGCCACTGGGGCCTTCGGTGGAGCTCCCTATGGGGCCACGAACCGTGTGAGGGGTGTCCCGTAATGGGTGGCGGTGACGCATGAAGACGCAACCACAGGGGCGTCCGGTGGAGCTCCCTATGGGGCCACGAACCGTGTGACGGGTGTGCCGAATTGGGTGGCGGTGACGCATGAGGACGCAGCCGAGGCGGCCTTCGGTGGAGCTCCCTCTGGGGCCACGAACCGTGTGAGGGGTGTGCCGAACTGATGGTGATGATGATGGTGACGGTGATGCTGATGATGGGGAAGGGGAGGGGGGGCAGCGGGACGAAGGACGCGGGCGCTGTCTGTTCAAAACGAGGACCCAACACCACAGGATGGTTTGGAAAATCCTGAGGACGCCACCATCACATGAGGGCTGGCGCACGCAAAACGCTCCCCCCAGACGGGTCGCAACAACCTGGCGCCCGCGTCAAGGTGGACTCTGTCCTCCCTCCCTCTGCCAGGTCTCCAGAGACCCTGGATCCGAAAGAAACAAACTCACAGGCACGGTGGGGGCATTGGATAAGGAACCCTTAGATCAGGAATCCAAGGTTTGACAGCCTGCGGACCTCCGATCGTGGATCGGCCACGGATAACACCACCGTCCCCGTTGGATAAAAGAACCTCCCAGGGTCTACGGCCTCTTAGAATGAAGGGGCCCTGGGACACACAAATAAATAAACACAAATAAACATATTCCCCAAATGTTTCAATGCTTGTTTCTGGGATTATGTCTTCCCCCCACCTCCCATATTTTCCCGTATTTTCTTTGGAATCGGCGAATACTTGTGTCTGCATGTTTTGGTTGTCCCTCCTGAGTCTCGGAAGCATCCCTCAACGAACGCCCCCACCGCACTTCCTTTTCTTCAAAGCCCTGTGCCCAAGAGCCTGCAGGAGGACGCCTAGTGGGGGGTCTGCTGAAACCTGCCGAAGCCGGCGCGCGAGATGCCTGTGCACCACACGAGATGGACCCCAGACGGGGGCGCGCGTCGAGACGCGGGCTGCCACGACCCACCGCACTTCCACCGCCCTCCGCCGGCGGACCCCTCCGCCGCTCTCCCTCCGCCGGCCGCCGCCGAGGCCGCAGCGCGAGCCCGCGGGGAAGGCCGCCTTCCTGGACGGCCCCAGGCGCAGGCGAACAGCCGTCGGAACGGGAGGCCCACGCTCCCAAACGTTCCCAAGCGCTCCCTGGCGCTCCCAAGCGCCCCCAGGCGCTCCCAGGGGCTCCCAGGCGCCCTCAGGCGCTCCCAAGCGCTCCCAGGCGTTCCCAGGCGTTCCCAGGCGCTCCCAGGCGCTCCCAGGCGCTCCCAGGCGCTCCCCAGGCGTTCCCAGCACGCTCCCAAGTTCCCAGGCGCTCCCAGGCGCTCCCAGGCGTTCCCAGGCGCCCCCAGCACGCTCCCAAACGCTCCCAGGCGCCCCCAGGCGCCCCCAGGCGCTCCCAGCTTCCTGCCATCGGCAGGAGGATGCCCGGCCAGAACCGGGACAAAACCCGAACGGCACGCATCGGGGAGCTCTGGGACCCGGCGGTCCTGGAGGAGGTATCGGGCGCCTCGGCCGTCCCGGAGCCTTTCAGAATCATCTGAGAGCGTTCCCATGGATACGACGTCACGAACACATTGCAACATCGTAAGAAAATCACAGCTGGGGCGCCAGACCACTTTCCCCTGCAACATTCGTCGAGCCCCTTTTTGACTTGTGAAGGTCCCCGGGGCCGACACCCGGCGAAAACACCGGTTGTGGCACAATTGCGACGCCAGGATCGCAAGTGTCAGGCACGATCTATCCCAGCCCGCGGCCCGCTCGACACTCCCCTTCCCTCCCTTCGCTGCGCACTCGAAGGGTCGACCCCGGACCCTCTCCCGAGGCACTTCCCGGCCAGGGCTTCGAGGGAGATCCAGCCGTGGCGGCGAGGGGCCTCCCAGAGGCACCGCCCAAGCCCAGGCGTTCAAAAATCGCACCGAAAAACGTCGTCGTCGTCGTCGTCGTCGTCGTCGTCGTCGTCGTCGTCGTCGTCGTCGTCGTCGTCGTCGTCGTCGTCGTCGTCGTCGTCCTCATCGGCATCGGCGTCGGCGGCGGCGGCGGCAACGGCGGCGGCGGCGTCGGCGTCAGCGTCGGCGTCGGCGCCGGCGGCGTTGGCGTCGTCGGCGGCAACGTCGGCGGCGTCGTCGTCGTCCTGTTTTCCAGCTCTGCTTCCACTCGGTCCCGGTAGCCTCAGGCACGCCGTGGGCTGGACTCCCCTGCTGCTGCGGAGCTTCCCTGCGGCGCGGCGGCGCTGGGGCCAGCATTACCAGCCTGTCGGGAGGCATGGAGGCAAAGCAAAGAAGCGCCTGGAGGAGGCGGGTAACACAAGCAACGACTTCAGGGGGACAAAATGGAGAATGGGGATATCCTCCGACTCCTCCCTCTCCCCCTCCTCCCCCATCCTCCCTCTCTTTCCTCCCCCCCTCTCCCTCGCTCCAAAATCCTCCCTCCATCCGCCCCCCCCTCCCCTGGAAAAGGCCGGCAACACAAGCGAGGGGCAGCGATAGGAGGGACTGAATCAGCGCGAGTTGCATCGACGTTTATTCGGCACAACGTCGCCGATATATCGGCGACAGGCTTTCGATAGCGAGTCCGCAGGTTCTTGGGCGGCGTAATGGGCTATGATTGGCGTCGATGCGCCCCCCCGGAACCTGAACCCTATAAGGTTGCCCCTGAGCACGCGAGGGGGACGACGACGAGGACGAGAAGGATGAGGAGGCGCACGAGGAAGAGCACACCCAATATCAGTCATTAGACGAGCGCGTTCCACTACTCGCAAAAGTGACTACTCGCAAATGGCCTGGATCCCCCGCGGAGGATCTGCAATAAATGATACATCAAAGCAGACACGTGTTTTTTTCTCACGTTTGCGAGTAGGCACTTCGCGAGGAATGGAACGCGCTCGGTGAATCATATCGGGCCGGGCGAAAGGGGGGGATAGCAAAGGGGGGAGCGAGAATCAGCTCAAGTAGCTGGTTTTCCCAGCGCCTCCCGGCGCCGGGAGGCGCCCATGTATCCAGGAGTGGGCCCGGCGGCGGGGCCGAAACCAGCTGCACGCAGCAGATTTCGTAACCCTTTCCCTATCCTCCCTTTCGTTCGGGCCGATCATACAGGAAGCTGGGGCGCACGAGCAGCCGGCTTCCGGCCGCGTACGATCTCTGGAGGCCACGCGCTGGACAACGCAGTCGGAAGCCCGTCTCACACGGCCTTGTACGGGGCCATTCGCTGCACAGATACCTGGCCAACTCTCGCGCTGGCCCATCGCGCCACGGAAGGAGCCCTGGGACACACAAATAAATATACACAAGCGACAGGATTCCCAATATTTCCAAACATTTTCTGGGTTTTCGTCTCCCCCCCCACACTTCCCATATTTCCACACATGTTCCTGGGAGTCGACGAAAAAATGTGTCCGTGTGTGTTTTCCCCTCCTGTGCCATGTGCTTCCATTCTCCTGGCAAGGATGGGATGCAGGGGTGCAGGACACCTAGGCTGCGTCAGGTCAGGGGTGCCTGGACAAACGGAGCAGAAGACATGGGAAGCATTCGCAAAACCGAGGGGCGCAAGGGTTCTTGGCCGAAAAGGCGAACGACTAAGGTCGCTTTGACTGTAGCAGGAAGCGGCAAGGGAGCGGATAGATAGATGTCAGAAAGATGATAGCGCGGCGACTCGAAGAGGGGCCAAGCCATTCGACAACCGCGCCGACGTTTGCTTCGAAACGCGTCCACACCCACTGCCTTGTAGGTGCTAGCACACGTGCTAGAGAGCACGCGCCAGGAACCTGTCCAAAGGGAGGCCGCCCAACGATGGCATGTCTCGAACCTCCTCATATTTGCGTTTGCCAAGCCAGGGCAGTGCCTCCTTCAAATTTCACGAGAGCCAGCTGGTGCGTGCTGTGTTCGTAGTCAACATGTTCGCGACAGGGGGGCCTGGTCCTGGCGCTCTTTGGACGCGCGCGGACGGGAGGGAGAATCATCAGCTGGATGACAGCTTCGTGCCAGACAGGCTCCGAGATAGCCCTTCTCTCTACAGAAAGGTGCTGCGTAGGACAACCCAATCAGTGCGATTGTCTGCTGCACAGCGCACAGGGGGCGCTCTCAAAAGAGACGTCTGGTCCGGGTCTGCCGTCGACGAGGAAGGCGGCCTGCGGACCAACGGGAGATTCGCCGACGACGTTTTGCTCTTCGAGCGAGGCTGGCTTGACGTGCGCGAGGCGTCCAGGCACAGCTTGGCTGTGCATCCGGTCAAGACAAAGATGCCCACGAAGAGGAGACTTGAAAATGCGCCATCGTGCTCCGCGAAACTTCGGGATGAGTTTTGACAATGTGGGATTTTCACGGCGCCGGGCTGTCCTGTCGG
>CAUYUJ010005247.1:518616-552522 GCA_963575745.1 Prorocentrum cordatum
GCTTCCAAAAAGGCAGGGGGCGGCGGTGATTCGCCGTAGGCGTCTTCGATCCGCCGCCCCCTGTGGTCTTGCCACAGGGGTGCACGGCGTGCTGGATGTTTCAGGTTTTGGTTTTGGTTCTTTTTCTAAAAGAACTCCCCAGTGGGCTTCGGCCCGTCCCGCCGGCCACCCGTAATTTTCCCAAAATCCGTCTGTCAATGCCTTTGTTGCCCCAACTTGGCCCAAGATGGCCTCCAAGACGGCCAAGATGGCCCAAGATGGCC
Source organism: Prorocentrum cordatum (assembly GCA_963575745.1). Classification (NCBI taxonomy): domain Eukaryota; class Dinophyceae; order Prorocentrales; family Prorocentraceae; genus Prorocentrum; species Prorocentrum cordatum. The sequence continues at coordinate 518,880 of CAUYUJ010005247.1, forward strand.
TCCAAGATGCCTCCCAGACGGCCAAGATGGCCTCCAAGACGGGTAAGATGGCTCCAAGATGCCTCCAAGACGGCCCAAGATGCCCTCCAAGACGGCCAAGATGGCCCCAAGATGCCTCCAAGATGGCCCAAGAGGCCTCCAAGACGTTCTCCAGGAGAGCCCGAAGAGGCCAAAATCATTGGTTTTCCTTAGGTTTTTGAAGGTTTTTTGCGTTTTCTTCTTTTCGGCCTTCCGACGGCCCAAGAGGCCCCCAAGATCGCCCAAGAGGCCTCCAAGAAGGCCCTATGACGGCCCAAGGGCCCCCCAAGACGGCCCCAAGAGCGCCCCAAGACGGCCCAAGAGGCCTCCAAGACGCCCAACATGGCCTCCAAGACGGCCCTGAAGCGCCCCAAGAGGGCCCCAAGACGGCCCAGAGAGGCCCCCAAGACGGCTCCAGACGGCGTCAGACGGACCAGGAACGCCCTAAGACGGCCAAAGAGACCCCCAGGAAGCCCCCAAAGGCCCCCAAGAGGCCCAAGGAGGCCCCCAAGATGCCTCCAAGAGGCCTCGAAGAGGCCCCCAAGAAGCCCCCAACAGACCCCAAGGGTGCCCCAAGAGACTCCTAACAACCCTCATCCTCCTACTCTATTTCTTCCTCTTCCTCTTCCTGTTCATAATCATTCTCTCCCATGTGTTCCCCGAAAGCTTTCCAAACCGACTCGGGGAACTCATGGTCCGATAGCTTGGCCAAGCTCTAGTCCAACTTTCGGACACATCGGCGTTTCCAAAAAGGCAGGGGGCGGCGGTGATTCGCCGTAGGCGTCTTCGATCCGCCGCCCCCTGTCGATTCATCGCAGGGGTGCCTGGCGTGCTGGACCCTCTCGGTTTTGGTTTTGGCTCTTTTTCCACAAGAACTCCCCCATGGGGCTTCGGCCCGTCCCGCCGAAGTTGCCTCTGGGAGCCCTCTCCCAAGAGAGCCAAGGAGGCCCCCATGAGGACTCCAAGAAGCCCCCTCCTCCTACTCTTCCTCGTCCTTTTCCGCTTCCGCTTCCTCTTCGTGTTCACTCTCCCCTTCGTGTTCCCCGAAGGCTTTCCAAACCGACTCGGGGAACACATGGTCCGATAGCTTGGCCAAGCTCTAGCCCAACTTTCGGCCACGTAGGCGCTTATGCTTCCAGAAGGCAGGGGGCGGCGGTGATTCGCCGTAGGGGTCTTCGATCCGCCGCCCCCTCTTGATTCATCACAGTGGTGCCTGGCGTGCTGGAGTTCTTACGTTCTGGTTTTGGGTCCTTGATCCAGAAAATAATCTCACCCTGGGGCTTCGGCCAGTCCCGCCAGCTGCCTGCCTCATCGGCTTCTTCGCTCAAAATGGCCCAAGATGGCCTCGAAGATGCCTCCAAGACGGCCAAGATGGCCTCCAAGACAGCTAGGATGGCCTCAAGACGCCTCCAAGACGGCCCAAGGTGCACCCAAGACGGCCTAAAATAGCCTTAAGATGGCTCAAGACTGCCTAAGAGGCTCCCAAGAGGCCTCCAAAAGGCCTCCAAGACGGCCCAAGAGGCCTCTGAGAGGTCCTCCAGAAAGGCCCGAAGAGGCCAACATCAGTGATTTCCCTTGGGTGCTTGAAAGATCCGCCGCCCCCTGTTGGCTTGCCACAGGGGCGCCCGGCGTGCTGAACCCTTGCGCTTTTGGTATTGGTTCTTTTCCAAAAGAACTCCCCCCTGGGGCTTCGCCCCGTCCCGCCGGCCACCTGGAAAGACGCGCAACAGGTGGTTGCAAAGGATTATTCCTGCTCCAAACGGGTCCACGATGGTCCAGGATGGTTCCCAAGACGGCCAAGATGGCGTTCGCCCAAGATGGTCCAAGATGGCCTCCAAGACGGCCCAAGAGAGTCCAAGATGCCTCAAGTCCGCCGAAGAAACCTCCAAGACGGCCCAAGACGGCCCAAAAGGTGCCCAAGAGGCTTTGAACACGGCCCAAGAGGCCTCCAAGAGGTCCTCCAGGAGGGCCCGAAGATGCTAAAATCATTGATTTCCCAAAAAGGTTTTGTACAGGTTTTCCGTAATTGCTCCTTTTCGGCCTTCCGACGACCAAAGACGGCCCAAGAGGCCTCCAAGATCGCCCCCAGAGCGCCCAAGGGGCCTCCAAGATGGCCTCAGGACTGCCCAAGAGGCCCCAAGAGGGCACAAAGACGCCCCCAAGACGGCTTCCGACGGCGTCAGACGGCCAGGAGCCCACCAAGACGGCCGAAGATGGCCCTAAGATTGCCCAAGACGGCCCAAGAGGCCTCCAAGAGGACCTCCAGGAAGGCCCGAAAAGGCCAACATTAATGATTTCAGACAAGGTTTTTGAAGGATTGTGGCATTTGCTTTTTTTCGGCCTTCCGACGGCCCGACACGACCCAAGAGCCCCCAAAGATCGCCCAAAGATCGCCCAAGCCTCCAACATGGCCCCAGAACGGCCCAAGAGGCCCCCAAGACGGACCAAGAGGCCTCCAAGACGCCCAAGATGGTCTCCAAGAAGGCCCTGGAGCACCCCGAGAGGGCCACAAGGCGGCCCAGAGAGGCCCCCAAGACGGCTTCCGACGGCGTTAGACGGGCGAGGAGCCCACCAAGACGGCCAAAGTGGCCGCCGAGAAGCCCCCAAAGATCCAAGAGGCTCCCAGGAAGCTCCGAGGAGGCCCCAAGAGAGAGAGTTCCCAGAGGCTCCCAAGATGACCCTCCTCCTCCTCCTCCTCCTCCTCTTCCTCCTCCACCTCTTCCTCCGCCTCCTCTTGATCTTCCCCGCCATCCTCCCCCAAGTGTTCCTCGGAAGGTTTCCACAACGGTCGGGGAAACACATGCCCCGATACCTTGGCAGAGCTTTTGCCACCACGCTCGGCCACATGGGCGATTCTAGAAGGCGGGGGGCGGCGGTGATTTGCCGTAGGCGTCTAGCCGCCCCGTGTTGGCTTGCCACAGGGGTGCCGGGCGTGAGAGATCCTAGGCGGTTTTGGTTTTTTTAGAAAACTCCTTGGGCTTCGGCCCGTCCCGCTGGGGTCCCAGAGAGCCGCGCAAGGCCGCGCAAACGACCTGAATTGTCGAAACAAGAATTCTGAAGACGGCCGAGATGGCTTTCAAGACCGCCAAGATTGCCCAAGATGGCCTCCAAGATGGTCAAGATGGCCTTCAAGACAACTCAGATGGCCCCAAGATGCCTCCAAGACGGCCCCAGGGGCCTCCAAGAGGCCTCCAAGACGGCCCACGAGGCCTCGAAGAGGTCCTCCAGGGTCCTCGAGGACGGCCCGAAGAGGTCAAAACCATTGATTTTCCTTTGGTGTTTGAAGGATTTGGGCTTGTGCTCCTTTTCGGCCTTCCGACGGCCCAAGACTGTCCAAGAGGCCATCAAGATCGCCGCTAGAGTGCCCAAGAAGCCTCCGAGACGGCACCCGGACGGCCCAAGGGGCCCCCAAGACGGCCCAAAGAAGGTCCCAAGACGGCCCAAGAGGCCCCCAAGGAGCCCCAGATGGCCTCCAAGACTGCCAAGATGGCCTCCAAGATGCCTCCAAGATGGCCAAGAAAGCCTCCAAGACGACCAAGATGGCCCCAATATGCACCCAAGACGGCTCAGATGGCCTCAAGATGGCCTAAGACTGCCCAAACGGCCCACAAGAGACCTCCAAGACGGCCCAAGAGCCCTCCAAGACGTCCTCCAGGAAAGCCCGACAGTGTTTAAATCACTGATTTACCAATGGTTTTTGCAGGGCCCCAAGAAGGCCCCAAGACGGCCCAAGAGCCCCCAAGACGCCCAAGATAGCCTCCAAGACGGCCAAGATGGCGTCAAAGATGCCTCCAAGACGCCCAAGATGGCCGTCAAGACGGCTAATATGGCCTAAGACTGCCCAAAAGGCCCGCAAGAGGCCTCCAAGACGGCCCAAGACCCCTCCAAGACGTCCTCCAGGAAGGCCCGAAGAGGCCAAAATCATTGATTCTCCTTTGGTATTGTAAGGATGTTGTCACTTTCTCCTTTTCAGCTCTCCGACGGCCCAAGACGGCCCAAGGGGCCCCCAACATCGCCCCAAGAGCGCCCAAGAGGCCTCCAAGATGGCCCCATGACAGGCCAAGAGGCCCTCATGAAGGCCCCACCCAACAAGGCCTCAAGACGACCCAAGAGGTCCCCACCCCAAGACGCCCAAGATGGCCTCCAAGACGGCCAAGATGGCCTCCAAGATGCCTCCAAGACGGTCAAGAAGGCGTCCAAGACGGCGAAGATGACCCCAAGATGCACCCAAGACGGCCCCAGATGGCCTCAAGATGGCCTTCGACTGCCCAAGAGGCCCGCCAGAGGCCTCCAAGAAGGCCCAAGACCCCTCCAAGACATCCTCCAGGAGGCCCGACAGCTTGGAAACCACCTAGTCCGATAGCTCGCCCGACTCCGTGTTCCCCGAAGGCTTTCGAAACCCACTCGGGGAACGCGTGGCCCGATAGCTTGGCCAAGCTCAAACCCAGCAACGGCCCGGGGGAACGGTCCGGGGGAACGGTTGGAAAGTCCGGGGGAACAGTCCGGGGGAACGGTCCAGGGGAACGCCCCAGAAACCACAACAACGGCCTGGGGGAACGGTTGGACGGTCCTAAGAGGGCTCCAAAACGTGTCTAGAGGGGCCTCACAGGATGTCTGGACAGGCCACGCGGGGGACGATTGCTGCCGCCCCAAGGGGTCGGCGGTGTGGCGTAAGCCAATTTATCTTGAATGTTCCCTAGGGTGTTGAAGGATGTATTGTTTTTCCCTAGGGTGTTCCCGCTTAAGACGGCCCAAGGAGTCCCCGAACTAGTCCCAGAGGCCTTCCAGATGGCTCCATAACGGCCCAAGAGGCCTTCAAGCCAGCCCCAAGAGGGCCACAAAACGGCCCAAGAGGTCTAAAAAGCGGCCAAGATGTTCTCCAGGACACCTCAAGACTGCCAAGATGACCTCCAAGACGACCAAGATGGCAAACCGCAGAAATATCCCCAAGAGAGCCGAAGGTGGCCCAAGAGGCGCCCAAGATGCCTCCAAGACAGCCCAAGATCCCTCCGAGACGTCCTCCAGGAAAGCCCGAAAGCTCGGAAACCACCTAGTCCGATAGCTCGCCCGACTCCGTGTTCCCCGAAGGCTTTCGAAACCCACTCGGGGAACGCGTGGCCCGATAGCTTGGCCAAGCTCAAACCCAACTTTCGGCCACGCAGGCGCTCCAAAAAAGGCAGGGGGCGGCGGTGACTCGCCGTGGGCGTCTTCGATAGAAATACAGGCATAAGTCACGCAGCACCCAGAAGCAGCAACAGCGACTTGTTCTTCCACAAGGGGTCGGCGGTGCGGCATAAGCCAAAACCTCAGCCTCCTTCTTGGAAGCCTTCCGCCCTTCCCCTACCCTTAGGTCGGGCGTGTCCCCCTTCAGGCGGATTCTGGAGGAACAAATTACAAGTAGTTAACAAATAATCAAAAGTATTCATTATCCCAGTGCGACCCTACCTAGGAGGTGGAGCCTTTAGGAAAGCAACATTAGTAGGAGCAGATAACGCCGTCCTCCTCCTTCTCCTCATCGTCGTAGTTGTAGCAATAGCAGTAGTAGTAGTAGTAGTAGTAGTAGTAGTAGTAGTAGTAGTAGTAGTAGTAGTAGTAGTAGTAGTAGTAGTAGTAGTAGTAGTAGAAGTAGAAGTAGAAGTAGTAGTAGTAGTAGTAGTAGTAGTAGTAGAAGTAGAAGTAGAAGTAGAAGTAGTAGTAGTAGTAGTAGTAGTAGTAGTACTAGTAGTAGTAGTAGTAGTAGTAGTAGAAGTAGTAGTAGTAGTAGTAGCGCCAGAACCACCGACGCCACGCCGTAAGTGAAGCAGCAGCAGAAGCAGGCAGCAAGTCGCCGAGACAACAGCGAAAGCAAGCAGGCACGGAGATGAGGGCGGGGCACTGGGGAGTTCTTTACATCTACATCTATCTCTACACCTACATCTACGTCGACACTTACATCTACGTCTAGATTTACATCTACATCCACACCTACAGCTACATCTACATCTACACCTGCATCTACATCTACATCTACATCAACAGCGAGACTCACATCTACATCTAGATCTACACCTACATCTACACCTACATCTACATCTACATCTACGTCTACACCTACATCCACATCTACATCTACACCTACATCTACACATTCATCTACATCTGCATGTTCGCATTGGTTTTGCTGTTGCTTTGCATTGCCGTTGCTTTTGCTCTTTCCTTTGCTTTTGCCTTTGCCTTTGCTTTTGCTTTTGCTGTTGCTTTTGCTGTGCGTGTGTGTTTGCTTTTGCTTGGTGTTGCTTTTGATTTGCTTTGCTTTGCTTTGCTTTGCTTTGCTATGCTATGCTATGCTATGCTATACTATGCTGCGCTATGTTATGCTGCGCTATGCTATGCTATGCTATGCTTCTGCTTTGCCTTCGCTGTTGCCTTCACTTTTGCCTTTGCTTTTGCTTTTGCTTGGCACCCAGGGAGCGCAACGGGGGGAACCGCGCGTTTGCGTTTACCTTTGCTGTTGCTTTTGCTTGGCTCCAAGAGGACTGGGGGAACCGCCCGGGGCGGTGTCCACTGCCTGGCCCCTTTAAGCCAACAGAGTAAGAACCCTCCTAGGCAGAGCCTAGGTAAGGAAAAATAGTCAAACAAATCGTCACCATACTAGTTTTTGAGTATTTGCTTCTGTTCCTCCTGTAGAGGGACAGGCCCGACTTAACCCTACCCCTCTCTGCGCGTGGACGACACGCAGGTCACGGCCCCCCACTCGTGAGGAGGGCCGCACTCGCCCCCTACTTTCGGGGGCGCGCAAACATTGATTAGCGATCCATGGATTTGGCGCGCGGTCGCCTAATCCGCGGATCGGGGGAGGTGCCCTCCCCAAGATGCGGCCGGTGCCGCCTCGCTCGGCGGCGGGAATCCGCGATTTCAGATGGAAACGGGACCCGTCGCTAATCCACGTCCCCTGAATCCATGTTTGCGATCGCCTGGGCTGCGCGAGTCGGCGTCAAATTTTCGAGCCTGGGCAAACGGTATTGAGGGGCAACGATGGGGGGGGGACTGGCCTACGGAGGGAACATCGACCTGGAAACATTGGCCTGGCAGGCTGGGGCTATCGGGCCCCTATCGGCGATCAATGGTCGATTGGAGGCCGATGCATAACCCCCTGTGCCTACTCCCCCCTATCGTTGCCCCCTATGATCCGTGTTTGCGATCGCCGGATGCTCGACAGGAGCCCGAGGCCCGCAGCCACTCCGGGCCACCCACGGGGCCCTCTCGAGATGCCCCCCCCTCCCGAGCGCCTCGGCGGAGAGAGGGGGGGGCCGGGCGGCCGGAGATCAGCAGGCAGCTTCGAGCCCATCCCCACCCCTAAGATTGGGTCGGGCCTGTCCCCCCACAGGGGGATTCTGGGCGAAAAAATTGAAATACACAAAAAGTACCCCCAAGTGCTCAAGCACAGTCAAAAAATCGTCCCCAGACTATTTGTTCCCTATTTTCGAGTATTCCTCCTGCAGAGGGTCAGGCCCGACTGAACCCTAAGATCGGCAAGCCAAAGACGAGGACACTCTCGGGGATGTGCCCTCGGAAACCGAGGGAATTGTGAGAATCGGCATCGAGATCAGGTGATGCCAATTCTAGCTAGGGGTAGGGACGCGTTTCGAGCTGGTGAGGGGAACCCGAAGCCTTGCTGGGGCTGGGCGGGGGGGCGGAGCGGGGGGCGGGCGGATTGGGCGATGTCCCTCGGCTGCACCTGCCACGCTCAGGTGAAGCAAAGCACGGGCCCCAGGCCCCCGTGCTGTGAGTTCGCCTCGGAAGGGCAGCCTGTTGCGGGCATGCTCTGGTCTGCACGACAGTGCCACGTACGGCTGCACACTTCAAGTACGATCCACTGCGCCGTCCTCAAAAATCTAAGACCCAGATCTCAGGTCGGACCTCCTGGACTCGAAAACGGTGGGGGCACTGGATAAGGAATCCAGGGTCTGGAAGCCAGTGGAACTCAAATCGTGGAACGGCCATGAATATCACCACCGTCCCCATTGGACAAAGGCATCCCCCAGGGTCTACAGCCTCTTGGGAACATTCCTTAACGAACGCCCCCGCCGTAGTGAAGTTATGAATGTGGAAAGGGGGTTTGGCGAACCAACTCGCATAACTGGTCTTCCTTGTGCCTCCCGCCAGCGCCGGGAGGCGCCGATGGATCGAGGAACGCGCACGACGGCGGAACGCCGAAACTGGCAACGGATTTCTGAATGCCCCCCTTCCACATCCCCCTTTCCCCACTCACTCCTCCTCCTCCTCCTCCTCCTCCTCCTCCTCCTCCTCCTGCTCCTCCTCCTTCTCCTCCTCCTCCTCCTGCTCCTCCTCCTCCTCCCCCTCCTCCTCCCATCCACCTCCCTGAGAGGCCTCCCAGATGGAGCCCGAAGATGCGGTCGGAGGATCGCTCCGCATCGCAGATGCATCGCCGATGCATTGGCGGCATCGGCGCGGAGAAAAATCTGGATCCACGTCGAACCGAAGCGCCGATGCATCGGCAATGCGGCGCGACCCGCCGCCCCCGTCTACCCTGGCAAATTTTGGAGGCCTGGACCCCTGGGTAGAAAAACAAAAACTGCGTCAACCGTCAACGTCGTGCCTCGGATGTCCGCGCAGATTGCTCGGATCTGCGCTGGGCCTCCCTCTCTGGCGCGCGGGGCGCGCCGGGGGCGGCGCCAAAGGAGCCGACCCAGGAAGTCCGCGCGGAGCGCCGGAAGTTCGTGATCGTGTATCTGGTGCTCTTCTTCGAGCAGAGGCCAATACCTTGGGCGCAAAGTGCTTGGGGGCGACGAGTGCTGGGGGAAGAAGGATTCGAACCCAAGGATCCCTATCGAAATCCTCCGAAATAGGAGGACTCCCAAGGTTCCGATCGGAATCCTGGAGGTGTGAAGGACCCCCACACATGAAGGGGAAGAAAGGTGCCCCGCTCGGGCCCGAAAGGCCCCGAAAGGTGCCCGAACGGCCCTCTCTTTCTGCTGCCCTCGCTGCCCCCCGTGGACCGCCCCCCTGGCCATCGCTCGGACGTCCATTCCCCGCGCTTTGTTCGGTTTCGTGCGTGGTTTTTTCACCAAATGATCAAGGATGCTCCTCGATGGTCCCCGCCGAAGAGAAAAAAACGCACACGTCCGAGCGATACCAAGCACCGCCCCCCATTGCGCGCCACCCTCAAAACTCCCGCACTCCCGGCGCCCCCAGCTCGCGCACCTTTTCGGGGCCCGCCCGGAGCCCGCCGGTGCAGTGGCGGCGGGGTCACGAGCGCGCCGCCGCGGCCGGAGCCGCCTCGGTCAGGCGCCGGATTTCCTGCCGCAGCGCCTCCAGCTTCTCCTCCCCGTGCCTCGCGGCAGCCCGCAGCTCCGCGATGCCCTGCAACTCCACGCCGCACACCGCCGCCGACTCGCCGTCGGCGGCAGCATCGCGGCCGTGAATTCGGCTCTCCGGCAGGCCGTCCGTGTGCCCTGGCAGGCCGTCCACGCGCTCCGCATCCGCAGACCTTCGGGGCTCAAAACCGTGATGACGGACCACGTGGTGACCTCGGAACGCCAGACGACCTCACCGCGCGGCCCGCCACCGCAGTGTCTCGGGACCTCAGAAGCCCTAGTCCCCTGAGACGTCCTCGCAAAACGGCCCGAGCCCCAAAACCGCGCAGTGACTCCGAATCTCCATCTCGCCATCGCCCGGACGTCCATTCCCCGTGTTTTTTGTTTTTGTTGACTCGATGATCAAGGATGCTCCTCGATGGTCCTCGCCGAGAAAACACGCAAACGTGCGAGAGATGGGGACCCGCGAAGCCCGCTGCCTGGAGCAGGGAGTGCCTGGGGCAGCGGCTGGAGGCCAGCGCAGGGCAGCCATGCAGAGGCCCAGGGGCCCCGCATCCAGCGCCGCCGCGCACTCCGCGCGGAGCGCGCGCCACCTCGCCGCGGCCGCGGCCGCGTCCTTGGCGGCGTGCGCGTTGGCCTGGGTCAGCCTGCCGATCTCGGCGGACTTGGCACGCAGCCGCGCCTCTCGGGAGGGGCAGCGAGTATCCTATTCTCCATGGCACGCCGCCGGCGGGAGGCGACCGGAGCGCTGCTGCTCAGAAGCGCGGCGGGTTTGTCAGACAGAAGCGAAGGAGTAAATCGCTGGTGGGCCCTCCCAGCGGCGGCGTGTCGTCGATACTCCCCCCCCGAACCTCGAGGTCGGCGACCACGTGCTGGAGCTGCTCTACCTCTTGGCGGGAAGAATTATCTGCACAGGCACTCTATGAGGTTTTCGGCGGTCCGCGCGGATCTCTCGGATCGGCGCCAGACCGCCCCCCCTCCATGGCGCATGGAGCGCCAGGGGGCGGCGCCGAACGCGCGGCGAAAGGCCCACATGCGGGTCCCAGCGCCGACCCGACATTCCCGTGCGGACCTCCGAAAAAGTATGTTCGCGCTGGTCGTATTAGACAATTCGTTCTGGGTTGTATGTGGAAAGATATATTTGCGCCAACATGGGATCTACGCATAATACGTCTAGCAACATGTAGTGTGCAGTCCGCATGGTGCAAACAACGTCGTGTAATCTACGTGGTGCAATCCATAGTATGCGGCCAACGGGGTGCATAACATGTTGTGCTCTCTGTGTGGTGCGGCATACGTTATGCAATCCATGTGGTGAAATATGTGCGGGCCCGTCTACACTGCGCAATACCAGTGGTGCCACCGATGAAAAACAATATAGGTGGTGCAAGAACTGTTGTGCATTGGATATGGTGCATTCAAAGCTGTGCACTCTATGGGATGCAAGTTGATTGGTGCGCCGTATGTAATGCAATTGGTGTTGTTCCATCCACGTGTTGTAGCCCACGCGGTGCAATCCATGTGGCGCAATCGATGTTGCGCGTTCTATACGGTGCGACCGATGTTGTGCAGTCCGCGATCTATGTGGTGCACCCTATGTTGTGAGCGATCGGAACTCGCCGCGGGCGGGGGACAACAAACCTCGTGCAGTCGACGTGCTACAATATATGTGGGGCATTCAATGTGGTGCAAGATATGTGGTGTTATATATCTATACATACATACATACTAGAACCACGCGCGCGCTTCGCGCGCTTAGGTTCTTGCGTAGGCCAAGGCTTTGTCACGACAGTGGATTCATTCTCGACGACTCGTACAATTGACGCTTGCCTGTGGTAGCTGCGCGTGATTTTGAGACCGGATCCGTCCAACTCTTGCCCGACTGCGCCATGCAGTATGTGTATATGCGCCATGTGTTCTACATCACTGTCCTTTGTTTGTTCATGACGTTCAATCCTCGCTCAATTTACCTGCGTCATCCTGATACGGATCGCCTCCCCGGTGCCCAATCCTTGGTTGTCTCCCACTTGTTTCTTTACACGCCTTCCTGTCCGTGTCTGCCTTTTAAACGTCGCCTCTCACTCTGCTCTCCTGTTCTATCATTTTCGTTCTTTGTTCCTTGTTCCTCCCTCCGCATGTTCATGCGCGCGCTTGACTTCTAGTCGAATGGACTTCTTTCATCCCTAGTCCCGCTCCACCCCTGTCGTGACTACGCCTTTGGACTTTCACCCATCTCTCTGCCCCCGCACTCTCCTCGCCCCTGCCTTCGTCTCTACTCAACGCTTCCCGGTCGCCACTTCACGCTGATTCCGACAATCCTCGGACGTGAGCCCGGCTTGGCCAAAGGAACGCGCTCTTATTAAAATGCGCCAAACATGTCGGCAATGGGAACGTAATGCAATTGCATATGAACAGAATTGGTACTTCGCCAAAGAATGACTACTCCCGGAGAAGGTGGGCCTGAATGGTCTTGGTATGTCGTGGGTCTTCAGGACTCATGATGGGTCCGCTAAGCAGTGATATGGACCACCTTCGTGCCCCCGCGGCTCCCTCGAAAAGGACTGACTGCTCTATGGCTCAGGCCGCGATCAGCGAAGCGCAAATATATTCGCGCCCCTGCGCGTGACCCACCGGCGTTTTCGATGAAAACCGCACATCCAATAAGCTCACAAGTCGAATCGACGGCGCCCCCCCTGCGATTCCGATCTCCATGGTCACAGTCTCGCAAAAGCCGTGAGCCGCAAGAGCGCGCATCTTGTCCGAAACAGTTCGCACATGCCGGGGTCGAAAACGCTCGATCGGGTTCGACGTGCGCGCGCGAAGCCCGCATGGTAGCATGTCCTGAAAACGTTTGGGAAAACAAATGGTTCGCAGAAGAAGTTGCAAGAGCGCGCGCACGCGTTTGCTTGAACATCCGCGTTGCGAGACTCGGTGTTTCAAGATTTTCAAGTCCTCACGAAAGACAAGTTTTTGAAGGATGTCGGCACGCGCGCGCGACAACGCGCGCGCACACTTCGTCACATTTTCAGCAAGGATTGTTGCAGAAAAACTGATGATGTGTGATACACGACCGCGCGCACACATCATGTGTTGTAAAGGATGGCAGGGGGGGCGATACCCATTCGGCTGGGATGGTACGAGTTCATAACTAAGACGGACGATGGGGCGCAATCGCATGCAAATTGTAATGGGGAGAAAGGGCCCGATAAGTCCGGGGGGGCGGGGGCAGACTCTATTCTCTCTCTCTTTTTTTTTTTTTTTTTTTTTTTTTTTTTAAAAAAAAAAAAAAAAAAAAAAAAAAAAAAAAAAAACGTTTGTGCAACATGTGCTGCGCAATCTATTTGGCGCTGTATTTGTGTTTGTGTGTTTCGCGGCAAGCATGGTGAACACACTGCGTTGTAACCGATCAGCGCGCGCGTCGCTGGTGAATTTATGGGCAACTGCGCGGAGCAATCAAACGGCGGCGGTGGACTGCGACGACGCAGCGATGGGGCGGCGACGGCAGCCGCGCAGCCGCCAGACCGAGGACGCGGCCCAGGCAACGGGCGGCGACGGGGCGGCGACGGCGGCCGCATAGCTGCCTGACCGAAGGCACGGACCAATTCCTCAACGCAGACATAGGCGCCTGGAAGTGAAAGCGCTGCTTGGAAGATGTATACATATATATATATATATGCGCACATTAGGATCGACTCAAGCCCGCCGCAGCCCCATGACCAAACAGCGCAAACCTAACGCGGAGGCCGCGTACAAAAAAAGAGTCGATGCGATGGGGCGCTGGGAGGACTGCCACTTCCCAGCGCGCCAAATCGCTCGACTGGACACGGCATGGGCCTTGCCCACTGGCCCCTGGGGGCGGGGGCAAGGACCGGGCTTCAACCCCCAGGGGCCAGCCGGCCAGGCGGCGCAGAGGAACCGAGGGCCGAAGTCGCGCGCCGTCAAAGCGCAGATCTTAAGGTCCTCGGCGTTTGCCCGGCCCTTCGCGCCATTGTCGAGGGTGCTCTCGACGCGGCCCCACCCCCACCCAAACGTTGGAAATCGTGGCCGAAAGCCCCCCCGATCCGCGAACTCCCTGGCCGAATGCGACGGGTTGGCGCGCGGCCCCCTCGGGCGCGTGAAATTGCACCCGGTTTCTTCGAGCAGGCTTAAGGGCCACAGTGCGGCGGCGCAGCCGGTAGCCCCCAAGCTAGTCCAGCACGCGCTGGGCGGCAACGCGGCCATCCACGCACTGATTGCCGTGGCACCATATTGAGCACGCGTGCCAGCGCATCTGGATGCACGAATCTGTCTTTCGCCGACAGGTAGCCCACGCCCTTTTAAGACGTCGCGCTTGCCGTCGGGCTTCCTGAGGACGAACGACTGCAGTGGGGCACTGGACAGGCGGCTCTTTCTTCAAGGAAAAGGGTTCAGGCATGCTCTTGACGTCACACGTCTGCGCGAAATCGCGCAGTGTTTCCCCTGGAACCGTCGCGAACTGGGCGGGTAATCCTGGTGCGTTGCACTGCCCTGCTGCCGCCCTGTTGACGCCAATGCACTGGTGGTCGTTCACCTGCGTGTCTTCGATGTGCTGCAGCGTCTCGCCGAAAGTCGGGCTCGGCACGTAGTCGGCGTACTCCAAGGATTTCGCAGAGCACCCGTGGTCCAAGGATCCGTGGTACAAGGGGCGAAAGGGTCTACGGCCACAGTCTTCTTCGAACAGAACGGCTTGATGCGTAAATTGCGGATGTGGTACACAGCTCTTCCGCGTCTTCTACGTATCATACAATCGCAAGATGCGCGCTACCATATCGGATAACACACGGACTGTACAAATCATGTGCAAGCGAAAGGCTGTGTTTTCGGGCGTGGAGGTGGGAACCCTTGGGGGCTCCCAAAAATTGCCGGTTTCTGAATTTGTCCGTCTGTCCCCCTCCGCTCGCGCAGGCGCGCAAGAGAGGATTCGGTTGTTGTGCATCCCCTTGGGGCCGCTTTTGTAAGGTACCCAAGACACAAAACTGAAGACCGATGATTGTGATCATCGATGTTAGGAAAGGTTGCTTCGCTGCTACATCGGCTGCTGCGTTAATGCCCGCACTTTGATTCTGGTCATGCAGGTATAGCGGCGTATCCTGTTATCAGATGGGCACGGCCCTCTTCTCCGTCATCCGAGCTGGGCTGGGCTGCTCCTCGTATAGCCGAAGGGGCATCCCATTTGTAGATGCCCTCTGCTGCCACAGCCATGCATGGGGGATCGATCAACAAGGGGCAACCGACAAAACAAACGCACAGTTTCCTGCGAATGGTTACCACATTGTTCGGCAGTCGTCCGTACGCAAAGAAAGGAATAATGTGAACGGAAAAGAATGGGTTCATGGCCGAAGGGGCAATCATTTGTGGATGCCCCTCTCTGCCACATCGAAGCGCGTGCAGGCAGGAAGGAGCAAACATAGTACATCTCATAACTTCCAGGTTGTAAACACGAAGTCCAGCGTGCCTACTCGAGCGCATTGTCTTCGTCGTCGTCGTCGCCGCCGCCGCCGACGTCGTCGTCGTCGTCCTCCTCCTCCTCCCCCTCCCCCTCCCCGCCACACTCGGATTTTTCTCTATGGGCAGATTCAGTAAAATCCATCGGAAAACCCAAGAACAGCAAAAAACATAAAACCAATCCTGGGGAACTTTCTGGGAGCGGAAGGGGGGGGGCGGAAGAGTCCTCCAGGAGCGGTTTCATTATTTTCTGGTTTTATTTGTCCCGAGAAATTCGCTGACTCTGTTTGGGAGGAGGAGCAGGAGGAGGAGGAGGAGGAGGAGGACGAGGAGGAGGACAAGGAGGAGGGAGGAGGAAAAGGAGAGGGAAAAGAAGGAAGAGGAGGTTAACGGTACCTATCACCTAGGTGCGCGCGGCACCTGACCAACCCTCGCAACAATAGGAAGAGCGACGGGTGTGCGCGGCACCTAACGAACTCGCGCAGTACCCATTGTTGTTCCTTCTCCCTATCCTCCTCCTCCTCCTCCTCAACCTCCTCCTCTTTCTTCTGTTCCTCTCCTGTTTAGTTCAGTGTCTCGCTGCAGCATTCGTGTTTCGGTGCCGTCAGGAAGGGACAGGGATGAGGAAAAGGGGAGAGAAGAGAAGGTAGAGGAGGAGGAATAAGAGGAGGAAGAGGAAGAAGAGGAGGAAGAGCGGAAGCGTGTCCCACAGACCCCATCTAATACGGCGCTCTTTCAGCTCTTCTCAGCCGCGTCCCACCCGCGAGGGCAACACCTCACCTACTTGGTGAGCCCTATCATCCACATGGAATCTGCGCTCCCGCACACACTTCCCGCCTCTCATTTTCTTTCTCGCCTTCACTCGCGCGCGCACCATACACAAACGAATATGCTGTCTGACGCAGAACGACGCCCGCATGCGACACACGTATACAAACGTACACGCATGATACACATACGCCGGACACACAGACGCGGACCACACACGTACACGCATCACACATACAGCACGCATACTCGGAGCGTGGCACTTCCTTCACACCAGAGGGGGTGCGCAGAGGATGGTCCCTCACCGCGGTCTCGATCTGTCTCAGGGTCGCGGGGCGTGGCAGGCGTGGCACTTGTTCCATGCCACAAGGGGTGCGCAGGGACACACACACACACATACCTGTGTATATGTGTATATATAGATATATGTGTGTATGTATAGTTGTATAGTTGTATGTAAGTATGTATGTATGTATGTATGTATGTACGTACGTATGTATGTATGTATGTGTGTATGTATGTATGTATGTATGTATGTATGTATATATGTATGTATGTATGTGTGTTTGTATGTATGTATGTATGTATGTATACATGGGTGTATGGGTGTGTGTATGTGTATGTATGGATGTATGTATGTATGTGTGTATATGTGTGTATGTATGTATGTATGTATGTTTGTATGTATGTATGTATGTGTGCATGTGTGTATGTATGTATGTATGTATGTAGGTATGTATGTATGTATGGTTGTGTGTATGTATGTATGTATGTATGTATGTATGTATGTATGTATGTATGTATGTATAGCACCATCGCTCGCGATTCGCGCGCGCTCAGGTTCTAGCAGGCCCCAGGCCTTGACGAATTCACTGCTCCACTGAAGTAGTGGACCACAGTCCACGCATGTCAATCCGCATTCCGAAAGGCTTCCGGGGAAAATGGTTTCGTAGGGTTGCGGAGGCCAGATGTATCGGGTTCTCAGACGGACTTCTGGGAACATGGGTTCGGGGGGCGTCTTGGGGAGCCTGTTGGGGCGTGCCGCCGTCGTCGTCGTAATGTCGTCGTCGTCTCTTGGGTCGCGCCGTCGTCGTGGTCCTCGTCTTCGTCCTTTCGTCGTTTTCGTCGTCGTCGGCTCAAGAGGGCACTCAGGGCAACTTTGTGCGAAACGATCTGCGGGGGGCCGCGAGAAGGCGATCAGTCCGGTTCCCAGTCAACTTCCCAGACAGCTCTCCAGCAGCGTGATGGTACTTCGGAGCCTCCAGAGACTCTCGGGCCCATGATGAACCATGTCTCCCGAAGGCATTCTGGGGACATGATTTGTTGGGGTGTGCTGGGGGGCCTCTTGGGCGTTCCCTGGAGGCCCCTTGGGGGCCTCCCGGAACTCTCGGGCCCATGATGAACCATGTCCCCGGAAGGCTTTCTGGGGACATGATTTTTTGGGGTGTGCTGGAGGGCCTCTTGGGCGTTCCCTGGGAGCCCCTTGGGGGTCTCTTGGGGCTTCCTGGGGGCCTCTTGGGCGCCTCACGGGGCTTCGTGGGAGCCTCTTGGTGGCCTCCGGGGGCCTACTGGGGGCCTCTGGGGCCAGAGACCTCGAAATATCGGTTGGCGGTCCCCCCCTGGGCCCCCTTTTGGGGAGCTCTTGGAGCACACTTGGGTTGTCTCGGGAACCTCCTGGGTCGTCTTGGGGCCCTCTTCGGGGCCTCGTGGACTGTCGTCGAGTGATTCGAAGGGCCTCTGAGACCGCGAAGGAGCGCTGGGAAGGGGGGTAAACGAGAACGCCAAAATCCTTCAAAAACCACTGGGAAATTAACGAATTCAGCCTCCCAGGGCCCTCTTGGGGAGCCTCTCGAGTCCGTCCTGGAGCGTGTTGGAGTCTTCGTCGGCCGTCTTGAGGGCAGTTTGGGCGTCTTCGGGGCCTCTTGGGACCGTCGTGGACCCTCTCGGGACACTATCAGCCTGTCGTGGCGGGGCGGGCCCGGGCCGCCTCAGGAGCCCTCTGGGCCCACTCTTGGGCGCTGCCGTGAGGGAGCGCTGGGAAGCGGGAAAAGCGAGAACGCCAAAATCCTTCAAGAGCAAGCAAGAGCAAGAGCCCGCGTCGAGGCACCTACGAGGGTGCGGCGGGAGGGCGCCGGGGAGCCGGAATGGGCAGGCCGCTCAGAAACTTGAGTCGGACTTTGGGGGCCGGGGTCGGGAAAGCCGGAATCGGAGAGATGGGGCGGGAGCTGGAGTCGGAAAGGCCCGCCACAGGATGGCAACTGTCGGCGGTAGTGGAAATACAAAGAATTTGTCGCAACGCCACTTTCGTGCGGGCTCCGGGCCAAGAATAATACCCCAAATTCGTCGTAACGCCAGCTCCCGGTGGGCCATGGGCCATCATACCCTGAATTCGTCGTAACCCCGTTCTCTGCCAGAGTCGTGCCGCCAAAGTCGGGGAGCCGTGAGTCGTGGCATGTCTGATTAAGGTCGGCACACGATACCGTCTTCGAGCGTTCCCCACAAATTCGTGGAAGCAATGCCAAGTATTTGTGAAGGTGTGACAGATGATGGGGATGATGGTGATGTAAAGAAACCCGATAAGCTTGTTGCCGTAGCTGCGTCGTTGCATGCCGCATATAAATACTGTCGCAAATCGTGTGTCCATCTTTGCTTGGGCCGTCCAATTCGGCGGGTTGCAGTGTACCGAAGGTCCTGTTCTGGTGCCCACAGCAAAACAAGTTTTGCCCATTCGGCGGCCTCCGGCGTTGCGAGGTGCCGCAACCACCTCCATTTTTGCCGTCGCAATAACGTTGTCCAGTCGTCGATCTTGAGCCGCTTCAGGCTCTCTTCGGCGGCGCGCGTGGATCGCCGGACCCATTCTGCCCAGGACTCTTCCACTTCTGGTTCAGGAATGTCACATGAGGAAGGCGAGGTGGTATCGTCTTCGTCGCTACTGTTCGTTTGGGCGTCGTGGTTACGTGTGTCACTGCGGGTGCTCTGGCCGCCCAGCGTATCAGTGACGAGAGGGCGTTATTGCATCGATGTGGTGGTGCTGGTCATGCGACGCGGCATGCGCACGATCATCCGGAGCATCTGTCGCTGAGTCTTCTGCAGCCATTGTTCTAATTGTTTTGTTGTGGTCCACGCCTCCCATCCGTAAAGAACCGTCGGAGTGATGGTTCCGTGGAAAAGCTTGAGCCGGCAGTTGAGAGAGTAGTGCTTGCTTGTATGTTCAGCCTTCAATGCATGAAATTTGCGCCATGCCGTGGCAATGCGATTCTCGATCTCTGTGACATGAAAATCGTCGAACTGCACTTTCCTTCCCAAGTATTTGGTGCTCTTATACGGTGGTAAGACTTCTATACTCATACCGCGGACATCAACGCGCAAGGGTGGTCTTTGTGCTCTGGATGACCTGTGTCCGTTGTGCAGGATCTTCGTCTTGTCCGGGTGGAGACATAGCCTGACCCTTTCTGCTTCCTCGCTTAGGTCCCCAAGCATGCTCTTGACGTGGTCAAGCGTTCCGGCGACAAGAAGATGTCATCAGCAAAGCGGAGATTCGTGAGGCGGTCGTTGGTGTGGGTCTCCAAGCAAGTTCCCATGCTCTTCGAAGTCCAAACTTGTTTTACCCGCCGCATCACGTGCTCGGAAACGCTGTTGAACAACAATGAACTCAACGGGTCGCCTTGCTTTGTCCCGCGTCGAATCTCAAAGGTCCGGCTGTTTCGGTCGATCCGGACCGAGGCAGCTTGGCAGGAATAAAGTTTCGACAGCAATTGCGTGTACGCTGGTGGCGTGCCCTGCTCTGTAAGCGATTCCCAAATGTTGCTGTGCGTTACTCAGTCGAAAGCTTTTTTGAAGTCGACGGCCGCCACGTATAGCGGGATCCTCCATTCGTCTGCGGTTTTTTGTAAGATGGTCGCGGTGAAAAAGGTGTTTTGTGGTTCTGCGCCCATGTCTGAAGCCTGCTTGATCCGAGCTGTGTTGGCCATCAAGGAGCGGGTAGAGTCGATTGTAAAGCAATATTGAGAACAGCTTGTACAGCATGGGAATGGTAGCGATTGGTCGATAGTTCTGTGCTTGTCGTGGGTCTCCGCCTTTGTGCAAAACCTTGATCACGGTGTGCTGCCAGCTTTTCGGTGTAGGCGCTTCTGGTTGTAGGACGCCGTTCATCAGTAGGAGGAGTGCTGCGTGTAAGGATTCGCCTCCAGATTTCAGCATCTCTGTGGCGATCCCAGCACAGTCGAGCGCCTTGATTGTTTTCAATTGCCGCAGGACTTTGTGTAGCTCTTCCATTGTGAAGGCTGGAACTGCTTGTCGTGGTAGTTCTTTGATGGCGTCTGTCAAATCTTCGGCGGGATTGTGGATGTCGTCGTAGAGCTGCTCGTAGAAAGTGGCGAATACGTTGGCTATAGACTGCCTGTCGAAATGGTCGTGCCCATCCTTGTCTGCCATGCTCGGAATGAGCTCCTTGCCTTTGCATGTTTTACGCCGCTGATGTGTTTCAAGTTTTTGAACGCAGTCAGAATACGGTCGATGGCGCCTCGGCGGGTGGCCCTTTTGATTGCTCGGACTTCTCGGTGGATACGCTTGTTGAGGTGGTTCCGAATTGTCGTCTCTGTAGTCGGGGTGTCGTGCCGTTGCCGCAATTACTGTGTCAGCGTACTGTTCGTCGTTCCACCGGTTGGAAGGTCATCGGTCGGAGGAAGCTGGAGTCGGACAAATGTGTCTATCAATATATGCTCGATTTGTTCGCACTGTAGTTGGAGCCCGGCGTCGAGCAGATGGGAGTCCTTGATTGCAGTATCGAGGTGCTGTTTGTATTCCGGGACGTCCGGTGGTGGCCACTGTGGTCGTTGCTGTCGGCGCCGTCGGCCTTGTCAACGGTCTGGTCGTTGCTCGTGCTGTTCATGGTCACCGTCTGCCCGTTTGGGGGGTAATTTGCAGGTCATGCGCAACGCACGGTGGTCAGATCCCAAATCTAATGCTGGCGTCGACTCGCAGTCTGTTGTGTGGCGCCACAAACGCTTGTCAACTAAGAAGAAATCGATATGGTGTCGGATATTTTTCAGCGATGTGTACGTGTACATGCATTCGACGCGCTTGTAGAAAAACGTGTTCATTATCCTGAAGAGTTGATCTGTTGCCCATTATTTCAACCATTGTCCCCTTGAATTCATAATTCCAACCCCATGTTGTCCAATGGTACGTTTGTTGTCGTCCTCAGCTCGTGTACCGATCCGGGCATTGAAGTCACCACCAATAACTGTAGCAAATTTGTTGTTGTATGCCTCTATGTGTATCTGCGCGAGCTCGTCGTATAATTTCTGTACGCGCTTGTCGCCATAACCTCCATGAGGGAAGTAAACTGAGACCAGACGTAATTTCATGTTGTGCACCCCAACGTCTGCATAACACACTCTCTGACTAACCCGCTGAAATTGGATTACGCGCCGACTCCACCGCCGGTTGGCCAGTATGGCAATTCCTCTGCTGTTTTTCGTGCAACCACAGCCCATGAAAATATTACCACATTTTGTCTCCCATATTTCATGTTCGTCTGTACGCCAAGCCTCGCTCAACAGAATGAAGTCCCAATCGATAGAACTAGCCTCCCCCATTAATTCAACAACCCGCTCTTCAGTGCACAATCCATGCACGTTTTTGTGGTAAATCCCAATCGTGTGGCTGTCTGCTATGGCACTGGTCGGGTTGCCTGGTGGTGGATGTTTGGAGTCAGAGCTTGGCGATTGGAGGTGGACTGGTTGAGGTTGCAAGCCTGCCGGCGGAGGCCGAAAGTTGGAGGTGGATGGTGGTCGGCGCTGGGATCCAGAAGTTGATGGATGAAGGTGGACTGGTTGAGAGTGTGCGTCGATGGGTGGAGGTCGAAGGCTGGAAATGAGTGGTGGTAGATGCTGGGAGTCGGAACTTGGTGGGAAGTCGATTGCTTAAACTTGTGACTCGGAGGGTGGAAGTCGAAAGCTGCATATGGGTGTTGGCGGATGTTGATTGTCGGAACTAAGTGTTTGGAGGTCGACTGGAGACTGTATTGAGACATGCTGGGTGTCGGACCCGGCTTGGCTAGGGAGGGAGTTCGCACATCTCTGCTGGAGGATGCACAGTGGGACGTCGCCGGACATGTCGTTGTAAGCCTTTCGTCCTCCTCCTTTTCCTCCGAGTGTTGGATGCTGGAGGTAGGAATGCTGCACTCGCGGAGGATGGAGGTCGATAGGTGGAGGTAGAGGTGGGAAGTCGGAGGTCATACTCTGGGATGGTGGAGGCTGGAGGTCAATGGGTGGAGGTGGGAAGTCGGGTGGTGGAGGTCGAAAGCTGGAGTCGGGAGCAAGTGATTGAAGACAAGGCCGTTGAAGTGGAACATCTTGGTGTTGACGTTCATGGCGGACGTCATTGCAAAAATCATCAACGTGCTGGTGGTAAATATGTAACCCATGACGACTCCTTCCGCAAACATCCCCAATCGTCGTAACGATGTCCTCCGGGAGAGCTTCACACTGCGAGTCCTGCTGGGAGGCCTGAAGGGGGGAGGTCAGAAAGTCGGCAGAATCTGCGTCGAAGGCGGGATGTGGTAGGTTGGGCGTGGGTTGTCGGAGGTTGGAGATTGAAGAGTGTAGATGGGTCGAGGTTCTCTGGGGGTGGAGGTCGGAATCGATCGCTGGAAACGGACAGGCACTGTCGGAGTGGGAAGCCGGAGTCGGAGCATCCTGGGCTGCACCGTCGTCGGGGAGAGCGGCGCCAGAGTCGGAAGTAGTAGTACGTCCCTGCCGTAGGATGCACCACGGCACATCTCTGGAAACGTTGTCGTAGATCCGTCGTCCTCGGCCGCGGCCGCGTGAAACTTCAGACTGGGCATCATGATGGTCCTTCGGAGGTGGGAGGTCCTGAGGGAGATGGGGGTAGATGGGTGAGAGAGCGTTGGTGTCGGAGGTCGATGCCGGAGTCGGTAAAACATGTCCTTGTTGAGGCCGTCCTGATAGAGGTAGCTGCCCGTTGTGTCCTGCCGACGCACTGGGCGGAAAGGATCCTGAAGGATGGGAGCGCATCGTAAGAAAATTTAGGTTACTCACAGATCTGCAGCTATGTTGTAGCCTCATGTGGTGACTGTCGGAACCCCAGGTCCTACAGATCGCTGTCGGTATCGGGGTCCGGGTTGATTTTCTGACGAAAAGCGGTTATCGATGCTTCGACCTCGGTCGCGACTGATTTTCCAAGGCTGGTCGTTTGCCACTGCCCGTCTTTATCATACCAGGCAACCTTTTTGTCGTTGATGGTAACCATACGTTTTGACCACAAAATCTTCACACTGTCGTGTTCGTGTTTGGGTTTTTGTGAATTCAGACTCCAAGGGCCCCCGGCGGACACCCATGGGGGAACAGGCAGCGGCTCGCCCCCCTCCTGACCTATATATATATATATATATATATGTGTGTACGTGTGTGCATATATATATATGGCAGGTACGTGTCCAGACTCAAAGAAACGCACGGGCCAGATGGGATGTGAGTGTGGTGTGTTTGTGTGTGCGTGTGTGTGTGGTGTGTGGTGTGTGTGTGTTGTGTGTGTTGTGTGTTGTGTGTTGTGTGTGTTGTGTTGGTGTGTGTGTGCGCGGGTGAATGTGTGTGTGCGTGTGCGTGTGCGTGTGCGTGTGCGTGTGCTTGTGCGTGTGCGTGTGCGTGTGCGTGTGCATGTGCGTGTGCGTGTGCGTGTGCGTGTGCGTGTGCGTGTGCGTGTGCGTGTGCGTGTGCGTGTGCGTGTGTGCGTGTGCGTGTGCGTGTGCGTGTGCGTGTGCGTGCGTGTGTGCGTGTGCGTGTGCGTGTGCGTGTGCGTGTGTGTGTGTTTGCGTGCGTACGTGCGTGCGTGCGTGCGTGTGTGTGTTCGTGTGTCAAAGGTTTGTGTTATTTATTGCGTTGTGTGCGTATGGTGTGATGTGCGTGTTCTATGTGTGAGTCATGTGTGGTTCATGTCTTTTCTACGTGTTTTGCGTGGTATGTGTGCGTTGTGTGTGTTATGTATGTGGTGTGATGTGTGGATTGTGTGTGCGTGTGTTTGTTCTTTGTGTGTGGGTGTGGTCTGCGTGTTGTAGGTATTGTGTGTGCTCTCTGTGAGTTATGTGTGTGTGTTCTGCGTGGTGTGTATGTGTGTTCTGTGCGTAGTATGCGAGTGTTGTGCGTCGGGGTTCGATGTTGGGAGGATGTCTCAAACGAAACTGCATGCATTTAAGAATCGCGTTGAAAAGAGGCTCGGTTTTTTGAGGCTGCCCAAGGTGAAGCTGCAATGTTCAAAGAATCGGGCTCAAAATCATTGGGTTCTGTTGTGTTTTGAAGTTCTATGTCAAAACGTAGCGAGTCCCTGTCGTTGTTTGACCCTGACGTCGCGATCTGCGTGAGGGGTGCCACCGATGTTCTGAATTCTGAGGGGATGTCCCGAGCGAAACGGCCAGAAACATCCCGAACGGGACGGGACCCTCAAAAAATCGCCTCCGAGCTCTACTCCCTCGGGTAGTTGCGCGTGATAGTGTATATATATACATACATACATACATACATACATACATACATACACACATAAATGCATGCATGCATGCATGCATGCATGCATACACACACATACATACATACATACA
Source organism: Prorocentrum cordatum (assembly GCA_963575745.1). NCBI lineage: Eukaryota > Dinophyceae > Prorocentrales > Prorocentraceae > Prorocentrum > Prorocentrum cordatum. The sequence continues at coordinate 543,066 of CAUYUJ010005247.1, forward strand.
TACATACATACATACATACATACATACATACATACATACATACATACATACACACACACATACATACATACATACATACATACATACATACATACATACATACATACATACATACATATATTACATTACATTACATTACATTACATTACAATACATTACATTACATTACATTACACTACCCTACATTACACTACATTGCATTGCATTGCATTGCATTACGTTGCATTACATTACATTACATTACATTACAATACATTACATTACATACATACATACATAGATGAATACATATATACATATATATATATATATAAATGTACATCATGTGCGTACGGTTCTAACGCCCAGTGATGGGCCCCAGGCTCCCGAGATCCGAGACCGGGGTCACATCGTGGCCCCCCGCGTGGGGCCCCCCACCGCGAGCTCTGCGGAGCCGCTTCCAGGTCTTCTGCCGCCGGGGGGGGGGGGGCATTCTCGCCTCGACTACACGCAGGAGGTGACCCTGGGTAAGTTGGCGGCGCGCACAAGGGGGTGGGGGGAGGGGGGAGGGCTTCTTAGAAGCAGGCTGCTTCTTAAAGGCGCCGGCCTTACATCTAGAGATAAGGCCCGCGCCTTCTAAGAAGCAGGGGTGTTTCTAAGAAGCCATCCCCCCCACCCCACCCCCCTTTGCGCGTGGCTGAGTAAGAGTGACCTTTGGTGCGCGGCTTTGTGGGGGCCGCAGATGGACCAAACACGAGCGCGCAAGACCCTGCCGTCGCACAGCGCTCGGCGATATGATAGGGGGACCCCCGTGGGCCCGCAGCAAAGGTCACTCCGGCGAATGGTCACTCTCACGTCTGGTGGATCTCCCCCCTCTGCGCCTCGCTCCGCACCGCGGCCTTGGACCGGTCCTCCAGCTCCGCGAGGGCGCCGAAGTCCTGCGAGGAGCGGGCCAGCTCCCCCCGCAGGCGGCCGCGCGCCTCGAGGTGCTCCAGGCTCTGCTGGCCCGAGCGCCAGAGCTGGTTGGACACCTGTTGGGAGGGCACCGCGACGACGACGCACGACGCACGACGCACGACGCACGACGACGACGACGACGACGACGACGACGACGACCGACAACGACGACAGCTAAGCCTCAACATCGATCCCTGCCAGGCCGATCCTCGGCCCAGGATCGGTGCATGCGCCGTCCTGTCTCGGCTACACGCAGGAGTGACCCTGGGTAAGAGTGACCTTTGGTGCGCGGCTTTTCCGGGGCCGCGGGGGGACCGAACTCAGGCGCGCAAGACGATACTATCGCATCGCGTTCGGCGATTGGGGGGCCCCACTGGGCCCGCACCAAAGGTCACTCCGGCGAAAGGTCACTCTTACGTCTAGTCGACTGTCCTGGCCAGGGCGGCAGATGCACCGATCCCGGGCCCAGGATGGGCCCGGCCAGGGTCGGTGTTACGCTGAGCAGTTCGCGCGGTCCGTTACCCCCCACGGCTTTGGAAACCCGCGACATGCTCGGAGGACGACCCAGGTCCAAACACCGTACAGGGCGGTTTTTAATACATAGGATGTTTAAACATGTGGGATGTTGAAAACATGACTAATGTACGAAAAAAAGTTTACGCATGAACTCATCGTTGCATTAAATACTAAACCCCTGCATTTTTAGGCATGATCCGCACTCGGAGCATGTATTAAAAACGGCACTGTACGGGCGCGAGAAGTCAGACCCCGAGGGGAGCTCCCGTTCGAGCGGGGTGGGGCCCATCTGACAACAGACGCCCAGAGCCCCCCCCCTGGAACTCCACCCCGCGAAATCTGGGGGGTGCAATGGTCTGGGTGCTCGTTTAGATGAACCAAAAAACGGCTCAGTAATGAACTTTCGACGCCCCGCGCGAACTTGTGGCGTCCAAAACCCAGACAGCGACGCAGTCCACGGCGTGGGAAATCCCTGTGGGAGACGCTTGCAAGGACGCTGGAAAGGATGCCTGGGCAGCTTGCAAGCTTGGGAAAGGGAGCTTCGCAAGAGCTCCCAAAAATCTTCGAAGGAACTGCGGAAAACCTTCCGACGCGCGTATCGGGAACGGGTAGGAAAACGCTTCTCGGGACACGCTGCCGGCTCAAGCATCCTGCTCTGGGGATGCCTGCCCGACGCCGGAAAGAGCTGCCGGGCCACCCAGTGCTGCTGGCTTCTAATATGAAGCCCTCTTAGCTCTCTACGAGCTATCCTGGAATTTCTTGGATCTGCGCTGGGCCCCCCTGGCGGCGCCTCCGGCGCCGCCCCCTGGCGCGTGGAGCGCGCCAGGGACGGGGGTCCAGCGCCGATCCAAGAAGTCCGCGCGGAGCTCCCGAATTGTATGTTTGTGCTGCTTCTCACTGCGATAGCTATCAGCTCATGCCACACGGTGTGGTCTCCGCACCGCTTGCCGATTTACTCCCCTAGATGGGGATATAGGCCGTTCTCTTCGGGCTTCGAGGGGTGTATCCCCAACGGGGGTGGTGATTTTTTGGGGGGGGGTCTCGAAGGGGATGGGGATGGGGATGGGGATTGGTTAAACGATACCGAGCTTGGGGACTCGCCGAACCTTGTCCAGCTCGTCGCGCGCCTTGGTGGCCAGCGCCCGGGCGCTCGCCTGCGCCGCGGAAGCCTCCTGCGCCTTCCGGGAGGAGCGGCAGGCGCCGTAAACAAACGTGACAAAAACGTGCGGAGGCCCGCGCGGATCGCGGCCTTGCAAACGGGGGCTCAGCTCAGTGGGGGCTGATAGTCAACCCGAATCATAAGGATGCGCGGTAAGAATGCAAGTGCCTTGGAGGACCACGATCACGTGTTTCGAACGAGGCTGGCCAGCGAAAGTCGCTCAGGGTGGACCGAGGAGGCAAGGATGCAAGGGTGCCCGTGGGAAGGTGGCCCATCCGAATATGCAGGTCGACTGTACTCTGGGCTTCTTAAACAAATAAGCGTGGGGGGTTACCCCCCCGACGAGGGTCAACCTCGCCTCGTCGTCGCGCCGCGACGGGGATCGGAGCGCCTTCGGCGCGCGGTGGCTGCCCGCGACGGGGGTCGATGCAGGGCTGTCGGCGTGGGTGACGCCCCCCCGACGCTTGTTAAGAAACTCGGAATAGGCTTTTCCGTATGCCTCCGTGCACTGTGTCCTGGTCCACGGCGCCCAGGGCCCTCTTAACGGGTCGGGGAGGCGCAATACTCGTGTTCGGGGGATTTGGGTTGGCCCGACGGGGCCATCCTGAAAACTATACCAGAGAAAAATACCAATCAATGGATGGTATGGAATGGGATCGATCAAAAGATCGATAAAAAGATCGACCGTGAACCTGGGAACCCGGGGGGCCCGGAGCCCACCGAAATCGACCCAGAACCAATGACCAAAAACCCGGGAAGCTGGCACCGGGAACTCGGGAACCCAGCCGGCCACGCAACTCGGCGGGAAACTTTCGCCGAATCTTTGACTTCCTGCCAGGAACCCTTCCGTGCAAGCGCTGAGTGGGGAATGACGAGACCCAGTCTGAAATCTGACGCGAGCTCCCGCTGCAAGCGTCCCACGCGCGCTGGGCTGCCACGAGCCCAGGACGCGCTCGTCAAAAAGCGCCCGCAAGGCCGAGATCCGGCACGCTCGAGCCTTGCGCTTCCCCTCCACGGGGGGCACAGCCCAACGTGGAGATCGGCGTTCCCCGTGCCCGCGCCTACTCTGGGTCGGGCGTGTCCCCCTACAGGCGGATGTGGAGCGAAAACATACAAAGAGTCAGAAAATACTCAACAACAAAATCAAACCATCATCGAAAAAAACCGTCCCCTGACTATTTGTTGACTATTTTTGGAGGGCGAGCCGCTGGATGGCCCCAAGGGGAAAGGAGGGGGGGGGGGACCCCCGTGAAAAAAAGAGAACGCCCCAGGGGTCCGTTCCCGTTCCCGTTCCCGTTCCCGTTCCCGTTCCCGTTCCGTTCCCGTTCCCGTTCCCGTCGTCGTCGTCGTCGTCGTCGTCGTCGTCGTCGTCGTCGTCGTCGTCGTCGTCGTCGGTCGTCGTGGTCGTGGTCGTCGTCGTTGTCGTCGTCGTCGTCGTCGTCGTCGTCGTCGTCGTCGTGGTCGTGGTCTCCGTCCACCCTGAAGGGGGGTCAAGAGGGAGGCTCCAGAAAGGCTGCGGACGCTTGGAGGCGTGTTGGGCTCTCCTGAGAGGCCTCTCGGGGGCCTCTTGGAAGCATGTTGCAGGTCTCTTGGGGCCCGTAGGGGTCTTCTTGGGGACGTCAGGGCGGAGGACTTGGTGGTCTCCTGGGAGTTCGTTGGCGGTCTCGGAAGGTCTCTGTCAGACGCCTACGGCGAATCAGCGCCGCCCCTTGCCTTTTGGCAACGCCGACGCGGCCAAGCGTTACGGCGAAGTTTGGCCCAGGTGTTGGACCATGTGTTCCCCCAGCCGCTGTTGAAACCCTTGGGGGAAACACTTGTGTGAGGAAGATGGGGGAGGAGCAGGATAGAGGGGGATGATGGTGATGATAACGAAGAGGCACATGAGATGATAAGGAGGGGGGGAGGAGGCCTCTTGGAGGCATTTTGGGGCTTCCTGCGGGCTTTTGGGGGCCACTTGGGGCCATCTGGACTCCTTTTTCGGGCAATATTGGCCGTCTTGGAGGGCATCTTCGGTCGCCTCGGGGGCCATGCAGGGCCGCCCTGGCAGTCTTCGACGGCATGCTGGCCGTCCTGGAGGCCACACTGGACCATCTTAGCACGCTGGAATGCAATCTCTTACGTCGTGGAGGCCATCCCCAGCGTAGCCCACCCAGCCATGGTTCTGTTAATACACTCGTGCATATTCAGCTGCCTGCGGCAATTCCCGCCACCGTGGTGATGATGATGATGATGATGATGATGCGGATGATAATGATGATGATGATGACGATGATGATGCTGGTGTTGAGGATGATGAAGGTGATGATGTTGATGACGACGATGAGTATAATGACGACGATGATGGTGACGATGATGATGACGATGACGATGACGATGACGATAACGACTACGAGGATGATGATGTTGATGATGACGATGATGATACTGATGATGTTGATGACGATGCTGATCATGATGATGGTGATGATGATGACGATGTTGACGATGATGATGATGATGCTGATGATGATGATAATGATGTTGGTGATGATGGTGATGATTACGATGATGATGATGATGATGATGGTGGTGGTGGTGGTGCTGACGACGGCAATGATGATGATGATGATGGTGATGATGATGGTGATGATGATGATGATGATGATGATGATGATGGTCGTCGGGACATCGCGGGAGGCCTTTCGGGGGCCTCTTGGAGGCAGTAGTAGTAGTAGTAGTAGTAGTAGTAGTAGGGGAGGCCGTGGGAGGCTTGCCGTTCCTGTTCCCGTTCGCGTATCTTGGGTCGGCTTGAAGGCGCAGGGGAGGTAGACGGGCACTCGACCGGGCGGGAACGGAACGGGAACGGGAACGGGAACGGGAACGGGAACGGGAACGGGAATGGAACGGGAACGGGAACGGGAACGGGAACGGGAACGGACCTATAGGGCGTTCTCGCGCTTTTACGGGGGACCCCCCCCCCCTTCCCCGATCCGTCGTCGGGGACCCCCCCTCTCTTTCCCAGTCCGTCGTCGGGGACCCCCCCCCACCCTCACCCCCTTTCCCACCCCTTTCAGAAGGAGAGGGGGAGCGTTCCGTACCCTCCCCCCCGCCTCCCCCCCTTTGGCCGCCAAGTTCACCCCCCTCCCCTCCCCCCTTTTCGCCACGGCGCCCCCTGGCTCGGGCACCCGACCCCTACCACCCTAACAATACCACCCCGAACACCCGTAACCCTGACCTCAAACCCTAGGCCTAGCCCCCCAAAATACTCAGTACTCCTTGGCCACTACTCACTACACACTACTCAGTACTCGCTACTCACTACTCACTTCTCACTACTCACTGCTCACTACTCCCGACTCACTACTCACAACCCACTACTCACTAACCAATACCCACTACTCACTACGCACTACCCACTACTCACTACTCCCAACTCACCACTCAATACTCACTGCTCACTACCCACTATCCAATACTCACCTCTCACTGAACACTCCTCACTACCCACTACTCACGACCCATAAAGCACTGCTCACTACCCACGGCCCACTATCCACTACAAACACTTATGAGTACTCACAATTCACTACTCACTACTCACTGCCCACAACTCACTACGCACTATCCCCTGTTCGCTACTCGCTACCCCCTACTCCTTACACAATACGCACTGCTCAATACTCAATACTCACTACTCGCTACTCCCTACTCGCTACCCAATACGCAATATTCACGACCCACTACGCACTATTGACTATTCAATACGCAGTACCCCCTACTCCCTACTCCCTGCTCACTAGCCACTAGTCACACGTCACTACTAACTACTCACCACCCAATACTCACTACCCACTGCTCACGACTGACGAATCACTACTCACTCCTGTCTACTCGCTACTCCCTACGAACTACCCACTACTCACTACCCATTTCTCGCATCTCACTAGTCACCAATCACTACTCCCTACTCCCTACTCACTACTCACTACTCACTACTCACTACTCGCTACTCCCTACTCGCTACTCACTACTCCCTACTCACTGCTCACTATTGACTAGTCCCTCCTCATACTCAATACTCCCAATGCCCTACTCTCTACTCACTATTCACTACTCGCCACTCCCTACTCGCTACTCAGCACTCGGTACCCACTCTCCACTACCCACTACTCACTACCCACAACTCACGACTCACTACTCACTACTCACTACTCGCTACTCCCGACTCGCTACTCGCTACTTTCTACTCAGTACCCACTACTGACTCCTCCCTCCTCGCGACTCACTACTCACAATTCCTTACTCGCTACTCACTATTCACTACTCGCTACTCCCTACCCGCTACTTACTACTCACTACCCACTCCCCACTACCTACTACTCACTACTCATTACTCACTACTCACTGCGCACTACTCCCTACTCCCTATTCACTGCTCACTCCTCACTACTCGCTACTATCTACTCACTAGTCACTATTCACTACTCACTCCTCACTACACACTGTTCACTAGTCTCTATTCACTACTCACTACTCACTATCCCGAGGCCAGACCCGCCCCCCTCGTGGGAGAGGCCCCCTCCCCGGCCTCCTGTTCGGCCTGTTCGGCGCAAGAGGAGGGAGGGGGGGTTTGAACCCCCCCCCCCCTCCAGCACCAAGGGGGGGAGGGGGGGAGTCCGGAACCCCCCCTCCCCCCTTCAAGGGGGGGGGGAGGGGGGGTTCGGACCCCCCCCCTATGAGGGGGGGAGGGGGGGGGGGCCGAAAATCATACCCCCCCTTTGAAGAGGGGGAGGGGGAGGTTCTGCGAGTACACCCCCCTTTTCAACTACAGGGTCATCCACTGGCGCGCTTTCCTATTTTTGAGCAGTCTTCCTGTAGAGGGACTAGAAGCCTCCTAGATGGGGTCGGAGTAGATGGGGTCGGAGGATCGGGCCGCGTCGCCGATACATCGGCGATGTATCGACGATGCATCGGCGCTGCACCGGCGATGCATCGGCGACGTGGACGATGCATCGGCGACGTCGACGTGAAGCAAATCGGGCTGCACATCGAGCCGCATCGGCGATGCATCGGCGATGCGGCGCCATCCTCCGACCCCATCCACTCTCGGGAGCGGCCAAGAGGGGGGTGTCCAAGAGGGGGGGGTACAGATCACGACCGGCGGCATGTGCGCGGCCCAGCGGGGGGGCCAGGGACGTAATGAAATAAGAAGAGGCGCCATGAAACCTGGGGAAATATTATGGCCCCCGCCATGATATCCACCCCCCCCTAGTCATCACCCCCCTCTTTGCCGCCCCCGACACTCGCACCCACCATCGATTCTCCCGAATCGATGGGAGGCAGGGGCAGGGTTCGGAGTTCGCCACGCGTTCGACAAATTCCGAGCCCTACCCCCGCCGCCAATCGAGTTGCTCGAATCGTTGATCGGCGAGGAAAGGGTTCAGATTTCGCTGCCGAGCCATGTGGCTCGCTCTTCTCCGAGCCTCCACGGAGCACCGCTCGCAGTCTTCCTGCATGACCCGCATGTTGCTCCGCAGCTCCTCTCGCGTCCGACGGAAGCTGGGGAGCTTGGCGGCGCGCAGAGGGGGGGTCGAAACGCTTCTTACAAGGAGCTGCTTCTCAGAAGGCGCCGGCCTCCTGTTCAGAGACAAGGGTCCGCCTGCATCTCGTCCGCCTGCCCCCCCCCATTTCCCGACCCCTACCTGTCGCCCGTAGATGAACAAAAGGCGGCATAAACATAATTTGTCTGAGCACCGCGCGGATTTCTGGGATCCGCGCTAGGCCCCCCTCCCTGGCGCGAGGAGCGCACCAGGGGCGACGCCAGAGGCGTCGCAAAACCGGCCCAGCGCCGATCCAAGAGATCTGCGCGGACCTCGTGAACGTGTTTTTATTCGGCGTCTCGACATTGCGCGAAAAGGGGGGGAGGGGGGGGGGTCTGGCTCCAGACCTTTGCTTAGTGCGACTGTGTGTGTAACAGTGCGGCTCAAAACACGCGCCAAAAACAGCCAAGATCTACTCCAGGGGGGGGGGGCGGGGGGGGGCGAGGGCCCGCGCCGATCGGCAAAACAATGAATAAGAAAACGATCACCAAGAGATCTGTGCGGACCTCCGAGAGGTTATGTTTGTGCAGTTTTGCTTGTGCCTCTCGTCCGCCTCTGTCCTCCATGGCCAGGCCCAGCTCCCGCTTGCGCGCCAGCAGCGCCTCGTGCTGCGCCTCTTCGGAAGGGTGCGCTGCATAACACGGGTCGGCTCGACAGTCAGCGTCTCGGTCGGTTGGGGCGTACATAGACGAGCGCGTTCCATTACTCGCAAAGTAACTGCTCGCAAATGGCCTGCACCCGCCGCGGGCGATTTACGATCCATGGCATCGAAGCGACAGTGCGTTTTTTTCTGACGTTTGCGAGTAGGCACTTTGCGAGTAGTGGAACGCGCTCGGCGAGTAAAGGTGGGCTAGGGACAGAGGTGGGGTCAGCGGAAAATCGCTCGAGACAGCCCGTCTGAGAATCAAGTGCGAGTATCCCCATGGGCTTGCTCCCTCGGCCCCACCTTCGGGTGTTGCTAGAAGTGCCCCTGGCCCGAGGTGCCCCCAGCTTTTCGCTCCGTTTTGGAGCCCCTGGGGCCCTCTGGGCCTCGTGAGGGGTGCCCTGATTGCCGTCTGGGTTACCTTGAGAATCGTGGGGGTACCTTGGTCCAGGGGTACTTCTAGCAACACCCGACTGGTCACCTTGGGAGAACCCCCCCTCCCTGCCAACCCCGGGCTCGGCCAGAGCCACGTCGCGAGCCCAGGCCGGCCGCTCAGTGGCTCCCAAACCTGAGCCCGCGTAGGGACGGGAGGGCGGAGCGGCTCCTCCTCCCCCCCTCCTCCTC
>CAUYUJ010005248.1:8625-63089 GCA_963575745.1 Prorocentrum cordatum
CTCCCTCCACCTCCTCCTTCGTCCTCCTCCTCCTCCTCCTCCTCCTCCTCCTCATCCTCCGCCTCTTCTACCTCCTTTTCCTCCTCCTCGTCCTCGTCCTCCTAATCCTCCTCCTCCTCTCCAGCCCCTCTCCGTGACCCAAAAGGGGGTCCAGCTGAAACGTGGTGGTGCAATAGAGTTGGGGCGATTGTATTGCAAACGTACTGCGCCAGACAAGTGCACTGCATTGCATTGCAACTACTACCTGGCACGCGAAAGTCCGGCAATACATTTGCGCACTGGGATGTACTGCACACCCCAAGTCTACCCACAAATCTATTGCACCAAATGTATTGCACCACCCCCTTTTCGCTGGACCTTGGTGGGCCCCGGAAACGGCAGGGCCGTTTTTTTCACCGTTTCCACAAAAAAAGTCCCTTGAAAACGGGAACGGCAAACAAACGGCGACCGGAAACGGCAAAAAAAACAACTCCAGGATCGGAACTGGAGCCCGAACCGGTAAAAAAACGGCGACGGAACCGGTAAAAAAACAGCGTCGGAACCGGCAAGAAAACGGCAAAACGGAACCGGTAAAAAACGGCCCTGTCGTTTCCAGGGCCCACTAAGCGCTGGACCCAATTTTGGGTCAACCAGAACACCTACGTCCGATGCGATCCAGAAGCTGAAGCGGCTTCACCCTACGAGTAAGCCAGGACGAGGAGAACACCGGGTGAGGATACGGGCGGCTCTGGAAGATGTCTCGAGCGCCACGGCCTTCTCAGAGCGTTCCGGAACGCTCTGGGAGCGTTCTGGAACGCTCAGGAACGGATGTGTCCTCGTCCTGGGCCCCGTCCGAGTTTTCCCTGTCTCACCCTGTGTCCGACCCGATCGAGTAGCTGGAGCGGCCTCCCCTCAGGCGCAGACGAATGCCATTTCAAACAAAGGGAGAGAACGCTCGGCCTAAGCGGCCGGAAACAGGAAGCGACAAGGGTCCTGGGCGGGGAGGCCAGCAGGGTCAGAACTCTGCCCTGCCACCAGAAGTGGCCGAGGAAGTACCAGGGTAATAAGAAAAAAAGCAAACCTTACAATCGAAGCGAGCCCAGGGGTGGCCGTCACGCAGCAGAGCCCAAGGCGATGACTAATACATTGATTTTTTGGGACTGCGCGTTGGCGTCGTCATTGAAATGAGAACACCGTCATCTCCCAAACCTTTCCCAGCAACATAAACATATGATCTCGATAACTCCCTGGCGCTGTTATTCTCAAGCGTGCTGGCACGTTGTCACACAGAACTGCTCCCCACCCTTGCAGCTGGCGTGTCAACTGTCCAAAGAAGTGTCTGCGTCGTCAACACGAGTCCGTGAGAGCAAGACTTTGAAAAGGGAGCGCCCTCCTTCCCTGTAATAAGCTGCTGTAGTTCTTTGGCTGTGCGGCGATACTGAGGGTGGAAACGCCCCAAGAAAGACCACGAGCTGGAAGGCCACGACATCCAACATGGAGGTCTTAGTTCGACAAGAAAGATACCACCCTCCCGAGACAAAATCAATTGATGGAAGCAGGCACGCGGTGATGTGGGATTGTTCGAATCGCTGCGAGGTCGCATCGAGGCCGTTTGGCTTGTGGCCCCCCAAAGACCCCCCTCCCAGCGTTGGCGGCGGTGGCCGCCGAGCGCAGTTCCCCGGGCCAGCTCTGCTTGGGGGCCGGGGGGCGCGGCGGGTTATTCAGAGGAGGAAAAGGTACCCATACCTCTACCCTTTCCTCGTTTTCTCCTTTGTGGGCATTCTGGGAGGCTCTCGTGGCCACCGCTGGATTCGCCTCGAAATCCTGGTCAGAATGCACCCAAAGAGAGGTCCAGGGAGTAGCGGTATCGTCACCTTTTGGATTCCCAAGTTGCAGAACATGCGGTCTCCACCCAGACATGCTCTGAAGACATGGTTTGCCCCCCAACCCTTCTCCAGAGTCCCCCCATCTGTGCAAGGGGGCGCGGCCGTGTCGTAGATGCAGCCGATTCCAGTCTGGCACTCCCTCATGCCGCTGCGGGCCTGGCACTCTACGTCGGAGAGTGCCTGCAGAAAGCGCGACTCGCCCACCGACGTTACAGAACTCACTCCGCATGAATGGACGATGCAAGAAGCGATCTGTCAGAGAATATGCTCGCAGCCATGCAACGTGCCTTCTCCTTACACTGCCCTGCAGGAGGACAGAGGAGTATGATGATATAGGGGAGAACAGGGTGCGGAGGAGAACTGCTGCTTTTCAAAACAAGCAAGCCCTCCCCCATAACAGATGACCTGAATGATTCGGCCGCCGGAGATCAAAGGACCTCACCATTCCGGAAAAGAAATGACGTCGTCACGGACGTGCCTAGGAAATATTTGGAGCGACCGTGATGACGAGGAGGAGCAGAAGGAGGAGGAGGAGGAGGAGGAGGAGGAGGAGGAGGAGGAGGAGAAGGAGGAGCCAGGGCGCTGCGCACTGATTTGAGGCATCCCAGATCGCGGACGAGGAGGACGAGGTCGAGGAGAACGCGGATTACGGAGACGAGCACAGGGAGTATGGACGAAGACGAGGACGAGGAAGAGGCAGAGGACGACGAGGAGATCGGAAAGGGAGAGGAAATGGAGTGGGAGGAGGAGAGGAAAGAGGAAACAGAGTAGGAGGAGGAGGAGGAGGAGGAGGAGTGCAGGCGGTACAGACTGGAGGAGGTGGGGGGCAGGTGGAACAGGAGGAGGCGGCAGGCAGGAGGCAGGCACGAGGGCCGAGGCCTGGAGGGAGAGGCGAGAGAAGGGAGGCGGAAGAGGGGGGAAGCAGGAAGGAGGCGGAGAAGGAGGCGGAGGAGGAAGAGGAGGAAGAGGAGGAAGAGGAGGAGGAGGAGGAGGAGGAGGAGGAGCAGGCGGAGGAGAGCGGGATGGGGCCACAAGGGCGAAGCAGAGAACGGAGAAGAGCACGCAGACATGAGCGTGCGGACGTCCGCGGGCGCCTGCTCCACCATCGCCACTCTCCACCCCCCCGCCAAGGGGGCCCCCAGGCGGCGCCTCCGGCGCCATCCCTGGCACGCCTCGCCCAACGTGGAGCGGCGTGGTTTAGGTCGGGCGTGTCCTCCTACAGGCGGATTTTGGACGACAAGCGTAACATAGTCAACAGATATCCCCCAAAAAGCTACAGCTAGTCGAGAAATCGTCCCCCGACTATTTTTGGACCATTTTTGACTACCCCTCCTGTGGAGGGACGTGCCCGACTCGAGCGTGGCGAGGGCCCCCGCGCGGCCCCCGCGCGCCTGCGCCGCCGCGCCGGCCGCGCCCGTTCTGCGCCGCGTGCGCCCTGTGGCGGCCCAAGACCGGCGCGTGCAGCCGCAGCCGGAGAGGAGGTGCCGGCTGGCCGACGGCTCCGCCGCCGAGTCTGCAGTGAGTGCCGAGGCGACGACAGGGGCGAAGAGCCCAGGGGAGAGCACTACATGAGTTCAGGTGCGCCGATGCTCTATGTCTCCGAAAAGGCTCCCGGGCGACTACGTGTACTGCCCGCCCATGGGCTATTCGCCCCTATCGTCGCCGCCGATGGGTATCGTTGAACCGATCCCCATCCCCAGCGGTGTGGCCTGGGCCCCACTGGTCGATTTACCCCCCTGGATGGCGATATAGGTCGTGCCCTTCGGGTGTCGAGGGGGGTACCCCTAACTCGGGTGGTAATTCGGCGGGGGTCTCGAAGGGGATGGGGATGGAGATGGGGATTGGTCAAACGATACAGATGTAGGGAAGGAGAGCGGAGAAGCCGCCCGCGGGTGGCCGAGAGTGCAGGTTCGGGCGCCGCTGCGCCTCTAGATGCCTCCCGATCGCGCCGCATCGCCGATGCATCGGCGATGCATCGGCGATGCACCGGCGATGCACCGGCGATGCATTGGCGACGTCGGCGATGCATCGGCGCCGTCGGCGTTGAGAAAATCGGACTCCGCATGGAGCCGCATCGCCGATGCTTTGCCGGTGCATCGGCGATGCGGCGCGATCCTCCGGCCCCATCTGCTCGGACTCCATCTGGGAGGCCTAGAGAGCCGCAGAGTCGGGCAGGGTCGCGGCTCTGTCGTCCTGAGGCGAAGGCTGTGCCAACTTTCGAAGAAGGAAAAACACACAAACTTTCGGCGCTCCGTGCGGATTTCATGGATCTGCGCTGGACCCCCCTTCCCTGGCGAGCGCTGTGCTAACTTTCGAAGAAGGAAAACGGCCAGAAACACAAACTCTCGGCGCCCCGCGCGGATTTCATGGATCTGCGCTGGCCAGAAACACAAACTTTCGGCGCCCCGCGCGGATTTCATGGATCTCCGCTGGGCCCCCCTTCCCTGGCGAGCGGAGCGCGCCGGGGGGCCGCGCCGGAGGCGCCGCCGCCGGGGCCACAGCGCGGATCCACGAAGTCCGCGCGGAGCCTGGCCATCGCTTGGGCGTTCATTTCCTGTGCTGTTTTCGTTTTCGTGCGTGGTTATTTCGCGAAATGATCAAGGATGCTCCCCGATGGTCCTCGCCGAGGGAACAATGCACACGTCCGAGCGATGCCAAGGAGCGTCAGAAGTGTATGTTCATGGCGTTGGTCTCTTCTTCGAGGCTTCCAGGCAGCCTGTCCTCCCTCAAACCCCCGCGCCTGCATGCTGCGGCCTCCCCCCGCACCCATCGGTGGCAACTCACGGGAGCCGCCCATACCATCTTGTCGGCTCTGGCGAGGCAACGCTAAGTCGACGCTAATCGACGCTAGATCGACGCTCATCGACGCTAGCCGACGCTAAATCGGAACTGTCTCGTGACTCCCAGACGCTAATCGGCACGAGTCGACGCTAAAGACGGAAGTCAGAGGACATACCGTCTCTAGGGTCGATTAGCCTCGACTAGCGTCTGGGAGTCCTGAGATAGCGCAGATTTAGCGTCGGTTAGCGTCGATTGGCGTCGATTTGGCGTCGATCTTGCGTCGACTAGCGTCGCTTCGCAAGAGCCGACAAGATGGTACGGGGGACTCCCATGAATTGCCCTCGAATTCAAACTCCCCGCGCCAGCATGCGGCGGCCTCCCCCCGCATTCCATCCTTGCCCACAGCTGCTTTTCACCCTGGCCCTGGCGAGCAGGCTCCAGGGCCATGCAGGAGGGAAGAGGGCAGCAGGACTGTGGCCAGGAGGTCTTGCTTGTAGCGAGTCGCCGCGGTGTGGCCCCGGAGATCGCTGTGCGGGAGGCTGCGAGAGGTCTTGACCCAGCCGCGAGCGGGGGGGGAAAGTGAGAAGGAGAAGACCTTGCCAGAAGGCGGCGGGACTTCTCAGAAACCCGACTGCCTTCTGAAAGGTGTCCTGTGTCTTTGGGGAAAGCTTAGAAATCTTCTCAAATACCCAGAAGACTTCCGGGGTTTCTGACAAGGCCCGCCCCTTTTACCTTCCCCCCCTCGCTCGCCGCCGATTGACACTTTGGGACCAGTAAATGATTAGCGTGTCGCAAATAGCGGGGGGCCAAAGCGGGCGAAACAGAATGCGAAACACGAGTTCCCGGCCGCAGGGCTGGCGTGCTCTGCTTCAGGGGCGCACCATGCTGGAACTACGCGCGCGCGGTTTACGAGCGTTTGGGTGGAAACGCAAAACAGAGCGACATCACGGCACAGTCTCTGCATGGACGAAGTTCCGCAACGAATGCTGGGCGGGGACGTGTCGAACGCCAGCGGAAGCACGTATCTGTCATGCTTAGTCGCATCTGCTCATCGCTTGGAGGCCAAGGGACTCCCAGGAGAGCCGCGGCCAACCGAGGCCATCCAATTCGACATGCAACAAGCAGGAAATAGATAAGACACTACCTCGCCGAACTCCGCAAACTCGGGGGTGCTAGCTTCGTTCTTCCTCTCATAAGAGACACGCCGCCAGAGGCTCACCCAAGGGAGGCTGCAAGGATAAGGAGGTGCCGATGGTTGTCCCGGTTCTAATCCTGACGGTTGCCCCGATGATTGTCCCGGTGTTTGTTCGGGTGGTTGTTCCGATGGTTGTCCCGATGATTGGCTATCCCGATGGTTGCCCCGATGGATGTTCCGATGGTTGTCCCGCTGGTTGTCCAGAAGACTGGTTGTCCTGATGATTGCCCCGATGGTTGCCCCGATGGTTCTCACAAAGGGTGTCCCGATGGTTGTGCCGATGGTTGTCCCGATGGTTGTCCCGATGGTTCGGCCGATGGTTGCCCCGATGGCTGTCCCGATGGTCCTGCGAGGCCTATATACAAAAAGTGCGCTTTGCGATGCCCCGCTGCCATAACATGCTTTCCACGGGGCGGGAAACACAGGCCCTGCGGGGAAAAGTAGCCTGGCGAAGCACCCAACCATATGCACTTGTGAATACCGCCATTGCGAATACCATCTTCGCCCGCGCTCCCTATGTGGCCACGGCTTCCCGCCCGAGCCCGACATGTTCAGGAACACGTTCGTGGCCGTCTTCGCGGGCGCCGACGACGACAAGGACGGCGCCCCTCTGACCAAGGAGCAGAAGCAGGAGAGAGCTTTGAAAGCCATGAGGGAGGAGGTGGCGTTGCCCGTCGACAAAGCGGAGTACGACGCCCAGGCGCGGTTGTTGAAGCAGCACAACTATGGGGCCACGATCCTCGTGAGGGGTGTGCCGCAATGGCCCAGGGCCGCCATGCGAACCCTGCCACTGGCGCCTTCGGTGAAGCCCCTGTGGGGCCACGATCTCGTGAGGGGTGTGCCGAAACGGCCCGAGGCCGCCATGCGAACCCTGCCACTGGGACCTTCGGTGGAGCTCCTTATGAGGCCACGATCCTCGTGAGCGGTGTGCCGAAACGGCCCGAGGCCGCCATGCGAACCATGCCACTGGCGCCTTCGGTGGAGCTCCTTATGGGGCCACGATCCTCGTGAGGGGTGTGCCGAAATGGCCCGAGGCCGCCATGCAAACGTTGCCACTGGCGCCTTCGGTGGAGCTCCCTGTGTGGCCACGATCCTCGTGAGGGGTATGCCGAAATCGCTTGAGGCCGCCATGCGAACCCTGCCACTGGGACCTTCGGTGGAGCTCCCTATGGGGCCACGATCCTCGCGAAGGGTGCGCCGAAATGGCCCGAGGCCGCCATGCGAACCCTGCCACTGGCGCCTTCGGTGGAGCTCCCTATGGGGCCACGATCCTCGTGAGAGGTGTGCCGAAATGGCCCGAGGCCGCCATGCGAACCTTGCCACTGGCGCCTTCGGTGAAGCTCCCTATGGGGCCACGATCCTCGCGACAGGTGTGCCGAAATGGCCCGAGGCCACCACGCGAACCCTGCCACTGGAGGCATTCGGTGGAGCTCCCTATGGGGCCACGAAACGCTGTACTGGGTGGGTGAAACGCAGGGAGGAAGGAGGAGGAGGAGGAGGAGTTCTGGTCTCCCAAAACGAGGACCCAACACCACAGGATGGTTGGGAAAAACATACAAAAAGTGCGCACAGCGAAGGAGGGAGTGAGACGGATCGATCGGTTCATACACGGGAATCGGTGGACAGGCAATAAGATAAATCGATACTTGGACATGCGTTGACAGATATATCGGTACATTGGTAGATAGAGGGAAAGATCGACCAGTTGTCCACATGGAAAATGGTAAGATCGACACATAGATTGGTAGTGGGAGCGAAAGATATTGCATGAGACAGGTAGATTGTTAGGCAGGACAAGTAGAATATTTAAGGACTGACATCCCGAGAGTGAGATAAGTAGATAGACATATGGTGATATCTATAGAAATAAGACACAGTAAGACATACCTGCTTACATATATACACAAATGTATGTACTGAGACGTTGATAGGTTTGTATATACAGCGAGATGGTGAAACAGTGGTACATGCACATGTATTTAGCTATCTACAAAGACATAAATTGAAGTGACTAGCTAGGCAGACATATAGAAAAGGCAGACCGGTATGATTGCCCCGATGGTTGTCCTGGTGGTTGTCCCCACGTTGATCCCGATGGTCGTCCAGATGGGTGTCCCGATGGTTGTCCAGAGGGGGGGAGGGAAAGGGAGGGCGGGCGGGAGAGAGAGGAGGAGAAATGGAGGGTTTGGCTGGGAGGGCGGACGGGAGGAGGAGGGAGGAGGGGGGAGGCAGGGAGATGGGAGGGAGGGAGCAGGGAGAGATGGAGGGACGGAGGTGGAGGAGGAGGAGCGGGAGGAGCAGGAGGCCAGAGCCTGTCGAACGCACAAGACGGAGCAGGAGGAGGGCCCTCAGAGCCGACGCTGCGAGAAACTGCAGCATCGAAAAGGAATCCCCATCGGAGCCCTGGGCCCCATGCTTCTCTGGTATTTTTCGCGCCGGGTCAGTCTGTGATGGTCCAGGGGCCCGACACCGGGCGAAGACGCCCTTTGCTCAGAAAATCGCAACGCCCTGCTCTGAAGGTCCTCCTCCTCCCCGTCCTCCTCCTGTGTCTCCTTGTCCTCCTCCTCCCCTGTCCACCATCCCCTGCTCCTGCTCCTCCGCCTCGTCTGTTCAAATCCTTCTCCGCCTCCTCCTCGTGCTCCTCATCCTCCTCCTGCTTCTCCTCCTCATCATCCTCCTCCTCTGCATCATCATCATCATCATCATCAGCATCATCATCATCAGCATCAACATCATCATCGCCACCAACATCATCAGCATCAGTATCAGCAGCATCAGCATCATCACCAGCATCATCATCATTGTCATCACCATCATCATCATCATCAGCAGCAGCATCATCATCACCGTCATCATCATCGTCATCGTCGTCATCGTCGTCATCGTCATCATCGTCATCATGATGATGATGATGATGATGATGATGATGATGATGATGATTATCAGCATCGTCACCATCATTGGCATCGTCATCATGATCATCATCATGTCCATCATCATCAATGTCATCATCGTGACCTCCTCAGCATCATCAGTATCATCATCAGTTTCAGAAATATCATCGTCATCATGATCATCATCATCCTTACCCTCGTCACCATCACCATCATCATCGTTATCATCATCACCGGCATCCTCACCATCACATCATCAGCATCATCATCAGCATCAGCATCCTCATTATCAGCAGCAGCGTCATCATCGTCGTCATCAGCATCATCCTCCTCATCACCATCGTCATCATCATCGCCATCGACATCATCGTCGTCGTCATCATCATCAACATCACCATGATCAGCAGCATCATCATCATCATCATCATCATCATCAGCATCAGCATCAGCATCAGCATCAGCATCATCATCACCATCCTCATCCTCATCCTCATCCTCATCATCATCATCATATTCATCATCATCATAACCACCATCATCACCATCACCATCACCATCACCATCCCCATCATCATCATCATCATCATCATCATCATCATCAGCATCATCATCATGAGCATCATCATTATCAGCAGCAGCGGCATCAGCATCAGCATCATCAGCATCATCATCGTCGCTCCTCCTCCCCCTCCTCGTTGTCCTCCTCCCCCTCCTCGTCCTCGCCCTAGAGGGGGCCTCCTCGGCGCCCCTTTCCAAGGGCCCAGAGGGCGCGCCCCCCCCCCCGCCCCAGCGGCGCCTCGGGGGGAGGCGGCTCCTCCCTCTCGCTGCACTTGAAGACGTCCTCCCGCCCGGGCGCCCCCACCCCCCCCCCGCGTCGCGGGGCGAGTTGGCGGTCGTCGTCGACGCCGCCGCCGTCGTGGTCGTCGTCGCCGCCGTCGTCGTCGCACTCCCCCCGCCCTGCTCCTCCCTCCTCCTCCGGCAGGGCCCCGCCGGGGTGGAGCGCAGGACCTCCCTCGGACCGCCTCCTCGGAGGAGGCGGCGGAGGGAGATCTTGAGAGGTGGACGTGGGTTAGAGTCAAGCGCTAACGCCCAGGCAGCAGCAGGGACCGAACGAGGACCTGGGGGAGGAGAGGTGGTGGAGGAGGGGAGAGAAGGCGGAGGTTCCTCTTCCTCCTCCTCCTCCTCCTCCTCCCCCTCCTCCTCCTCCTCCTTCTCCGCCTCCTCCGCCATGATTCTCCTCCTCTTCCTCCTCCTCCTCCTCCTTCCCCCCCGCTTTGCCTGCACATCAATTTCCGCGAGGAGCCCAGGGGGTGCGGCACAACCCCAAGCCGCGAGGAAAAACAAGCGTACCACCGAGAGAAAGCATGGCCAGTGCCCTCGACCCCGTCTCGGGCGTTGCTGGAAGTACCCCTGGTCCAAGGTACCCCCCAGGATTCTCAGGGTGACCCAGACGGCCCCCGGGGCACCCCTCACGAGGCCCGGAGGGCCCCAGGGGCCCAGGAGGACCCCTCACGGAGCGACAAGCTGGGAGCACATTGGGCCAGGGGCGCGTCTAGCAACACCCGACCGTCCATATCTCTTGAGCATCGCTCGATCCGGAGACCCGCGAGGGCCTCGGGGTCCGACGCCTGGGGTAAGAACGCCTCGTGCGAACAGAAACGCGCGGCGCCAGATCAGCAGGGCATCTTACTGCTCCCTGCTTCGGGGCCCGCAGCCTGGGCAAGAACGCCCAGTGGTGCGAACAACAGCGCAGCGCCAGAACAGCAGGGATCTTGCTGCTCCGTGCCTGGGGGCCCGCGGTTTGGGCAGGAACGCCCAGTGTGAACAACAGCGCGACGCCAGAACAGCAGCGGCCTTGCTGCTCCCTGGTTCTTCCTTCCTTTCTTTCTCTCGTCAAGGGCGCATACAATGGTGTTCCTCACACGCGGCGACTGCTGCGAGGCAATCGTGCAGGGCTTCTCGTGCTGACCCCTTGGACCGGATACTTGTGCTGCCACTCGGTGCTTCAATGACTCGACTGGGTTCTTAAAAGGCATGACATAAATTTTCGGAGGCGCGCGCATATCTTGTGCCCAACCCTGACGCGCAGATCGCGCTGCGGAGGCGCCGCCAGCGGGGCCCAGCGCAGATCCCAGAAAGCCGCGCGGACCTCCGAAAGTGTATGTTCATGCACTTGTCCTCCCGAATTCCTGCTGCTCTCTCGCACTGTTCCCAAGGGTGGGCGGTGGTGGCCGCGCACCCTGGCAGAGGTTCACCTGCCACCGCTCGCCCTCGCTGTGAGAGGGGCGGACATATCCATGGCCGCCCCCAAGGCGCACCGACGTCCTGGGACACTGCGGGGGCAGTGGCCACATATGGATACGCGCGCGGGCCAAAATTCTTGACGCTGGCACTGTCCGCAATGGCATAGCGGGGAACGCGACGCTCTTGGGCCCCTCCAGAGCCCCGGATCTGGCCTTCGGTCGGACGTGTCCTCCTCCCGCCGCACTTTGGACGAAAAATGAAAAAAAGTCCAAAAATATTCAAAAAACAAATCAAAAGTACCCAAAAAATGGTCCCCCATACTATTTGTTGTATACGCCCCCTGTAGAGAGCCAGGCCCCACTTGAATCTGGCCCGAATCGGCACGTTCCCCGAAAAAGCCACCCACGGCATCCCCTGCGTGATCCCAAAATCGGCCGAGATTTCGGCCAACGCGCCGATGTGTGTGCGGGCCCGGCGGGCCCGAACGTGTCCACATTTGGCGGCGCGCAAGGGGGCTAGGGGGGAGGGGGTAAGGCTTCTTAGAAGCACGCTGCTTCTCAGAAGGCCCCGGCCTTACGTCTATAGAGGAGGCCCGCGCCTTCTCAGAAGCAGGGGTGCTTCCAAGAAGCCCTCCCCCCTCCCCCATACCCTCCCTCTGCGCGTGGCTGACATATGGCTGTCTCTGGAGACCGTGAACCAAAACCACGTTGTTAGCTCTTGGGGGCGCATTTTGTTAACTTCCGCCGGCTTCCGCCGGCGGAGGCGGCCTCGCTTGACCTCCTTGCTTGCGGACGCTACACCCTATAAGATTCGGCTGGATGTCTTGCGATTGGGCTCGATGAAAAACAACCGCATTCGCGGCGCAGCAAACTCACAGAATACTAAGGCACAGAATACCAAGGCACAGAAAGCCAATATCCTTCGAATTGTGCTGGAGCCCGAAGGGGGCGCCGAGACGGGGATGACGAGTCGTTGAAAGCAAACAGAACCCGCTTGACCTCCGCGGGCTTCCGCCGCCCTCCCTGCCGCCTTCCGCCGAGGAACAGGTGCCAGCTCCTGCGGTCCTCGAAAGCGGAGCCCTTCCTGGAACGCCCAAATCCAGCGCGCCCCACGAGGCTCCGCAAGATCGGCTCGGTTCCCTGGGCGGAGGGTGTGGACAGGTGACGTGGCGACATCCGAAGCCTACCCCCACCAACCATCAATGCTCCTGAATCGATGTGAGGTGGGGGCAGACTGCGGATTTCGCCACGTGCTCGCCGCACTACGAACCCTGCCCCCCCGCGGCCCATCGAGCTGCCTGAACTGATGGGCCCATGTTCCACCACCACCACCATAGGTAGGAGAGGGAGGAGGAGGACGAGCAGCAGGAGGAGGAGAAAGAGGAGAAGAAGGAGGAGGAGAGGAGAGGGAGGACGAGGAGAAGGAAAAGAGTAGGAAAAGGAGGATGAGGAGGAGGAAGAGGAGAAGGAGGAGGAGGAGAAGGAGGAGGAGAGGGAGCAGGAGGAGGAGGAGGAGGAGGAAAAGAGGAGGAGGAGGAGGAGGAGGAGGAGGAGGGGAAGAGAGGGAAAAGAGGATGAGAAGAAAAAGAGGAGGAGGACGAGGAGGTGGAGGAGGAGAGGGAGGAGCTCCAGGAGGAGGGCCCGGATCTCGCCGCCGAAGGTCGGCTCGGCTCCCTGGGCGGTGGCTGCGGGCAGGTCCCGCCGCTCGCCCCCGCGCGGCCCCCCCCGCGCCCCCGCTCCAGCCACTCGCAGCGCAGCCGCCTCTCGCCGAGCAGGCAGGCCTTCTGCGTGTCGTACGCCTCGTCGGGTGGAGGTGGGAGAGAGAGAGAGAGAGAGAGAGACAAAACAAACACAAGCATAGTAATAATGACAATGCAATGAATACTAACGATGATGCTAATATGAATAATGATGGTGATGGTGATGAAGATGATAAGAATACTACTACATATAATAATAATAATATTACTCATAACAATAATAAGAAGAAGAAGAAATATAATAATGAGATAACAAAAACAAAGAAGAAAAAGATAACGTGCTCTTGCCATCCCTCGGACGCCCACTCCCCCATGCGTTGCTTGGTGCCGTCCGGGTTGTGCGTCTCAGGGTGGTCAGAGATGCTTCCGAGATGGTCCAGACTTTCTGGCGCTGGCCCGGTCGAACGCAAGGCACGCGTCCGAGCGATTCCACGCGCGCTGCTTTCCCCAAACCTTCCTTCCGCGTCGTCGTCGCCGTGGTCGTCGTGTTCGTTGTCGTTGTCGTCGCCGTCCTCACCTACGTCGGCGACGACGTCATCATCGTCCCCGTCCTCCTGCTCACTGGCCCGTGATCGCATCGCAGAGCCCCCTTCCCGTCAGTTGGGAAGTTGGCAACTCGGATTATCCAGGTGTGGACACAATCGACAGGAGTTGAACGTTGGGTAGAACGGTTTGGAACCAATAATGCGAGATGACGATTAATTAAAAAATGGGAGAGAACGATTAAACAAATAGTTTCTGCTATTTCTGCACCATTTTCTGACTGGAGGAGAATGTTTTAAAAAGAACAGTTTTCCAGCCCGCGGCCGGTTTTTTCTAATCGTCATCCCGGGCGCCGCCGCGTGAACACGACCCCCGATCATGTATTAATCGCCATCCTCCGTTCGGTAGAGCGGTTTGGAAACCATATGAGACGAGGCGAACGTTCAAAGGTTTTCCACAGGGGGCGCAGTCACACCTTTGTTGCAGCGGAGGGCCGCGCCGCGCTACCGAGGGCGCGGAACGCGGCGAGGGAATGGAGGACGACGACGGGGGGAGCGGGGAGGGAGGAGAGAAGAGGCAAGAAGGACGATGAAGAGGGCGAGGAGGGAAATCTGAGGAGGGGAAAATATGGGGAAAACAAACCTACCTCGTGTTTGACCACCCTCGCTTCCAAGAGATACCAAACGATGCCAAATTGCAGCCTGTATTGGTCAGGCCGCTTGACCATGCGGCGCGTGGTATGGCTTGGTTTTGCCTGGAAGCGAAAGCGGGGTAGGTAATTCACGCTCTGAAAAAAAGGAGAAAGGCCCATGGCAACCCAAGATGCATCAGCGATGCTCAAACAATCCTCGTGCTCCATGCCCCCTCCACAAAAACCTTGCAAGTGCTCCTGTTCACTGCGGGATAAGCCCGCTTGAAACGTGCCTGCAAATCGTCGCCTTTGCAGTGTACGCGGAGAAGCGCATCCGCGCGGGCCCACATTTGTAGTAGTTGGGCGCGGTCCTCTCTGAATGCGCGCATACCAGGTTGTAAACTGATGCGGTCCTGCAGAAAGCACCCCGTGAAGCAGGAGACACAGCGCCGACAGTGCAGCGGTCACCCAACATCCTCCTTACACCTGCTCATGCACGTACGAGTCGGGCCACTCCAGCTGCAAAAACTAAGAAGGAGCGCTGACAATATACACACATAAACCACCCACGCCTCACAATGTAGTCCAAGCAAGCGTCTTGCCACGCGTGCGCGCGCCGGTGACACTTGGCAAATTCGGCTACACGCAAGAGTGACCCTGGGTAAGAGTGACCTTTGGTGCGCGGCTTTTTGGGGGCCGCGGGGGGACCACACCTGGGCGCGCAAGCAGCTGCTCCTGCCTCGTCTCCAGCCATCTCGGGACCCATCTGTGCCCGCACCAGAGGTCACTCGGGCGAAAGGTCTCTCTTACGTCTAGTTGAAGAAATCACTTGGGCCGTCTGGGGGTCCTGCAGGGAAGTCATTTGAACCGGCTTCGGGCTCTCTCCAGGCGTTGTGGAGCCGTCCTGGGGCCCTGCAGAGAGCTTTCATAGCTGTGTGATCAAGTCGGGCATGTCCCCCTACAGGGGCATTGTGGACAAAAAACAATACTGAGAGAAAAACACACACACACAACACATGATCGAAAGTTGTCGAAAATATTCAAAAGATCGGGCCCGGACTATTATTTACCATGCCCGGCCCCGTAGTAAACTCACAAGCCATCTGGCTGGCTGCTGCGCGGGCAAGTCTTTCCGGGCGACGGGGCGGCTGCCGCACACCATGCTCTGCTGAGGGCCCTCGGGCGGGCGACTGCGACCCACGTCGACCACTGCAATGCGAACTGCAATCGCAAACCAGATAACCAATGGCTCCCAACTTCGCGCTCCGCGCTGCGCGAAGCGCGAAGTGCGAATAGCTTCGCGCTCGCGCCGCCTCCCAGGGGAGAAAAGGAGGAGGAGGAGGGATCGGAGCCGAACCGCGAAGCGCGAAGCACGAATAACTTCGCGCCCTCGAGGGCGCCCTTGGGAATGCTTCATGATCAGGGCGATGTCGTTCGCAAACGCGCGAGCCAGGGTGGCGTCCGAGCGCGCGTGCACCAGCGCGGCGACACGCAGAGCCGCTGCGACCTCTCACGCACCGTCATTGTTAGGGCATTTCTGCACGCAGCGCGCTCGGCTACACGCAGCATGCAGAGCAGTTCGGGGCCAGGGGGGTGGAAGTGGCGTGTCGTAATTTATCCAAGACGTTTCGGATATGAGCCCGAAGAGTGCTCCGCGAATTCAGCGAGATCTCAGCCCAGCGCACACCCCGCAAGGTGCACAAATGGGAAGCAGACGAGGACACAACCTCAAAGCCCAGATGGAACACAAATGCGTCCGTGCCCTCCGTCCCAAGAGGGGAGCTTGCCGTTCCCACTCTGGAGCGCCAGTTTTGGCGAGCTGAGGGGTGCTCAAGACTCCTTGCCCAATTGACACTCATCGCGCTGATCATAAGGCGATTTTCGCTGATAACACGGAAGGAGGACGAGAAGGACTGGAAGAGAGATCGGAGAGAAGGTCGGGGACACGTGGAAACGAAAACACAAACAATGTGAGGATGATGGGACATGGAGAAAAGGATGAAGGAGCGAAAGGCTGGAAAGATGAGGAGTGGGAGCGGCAAGGAGGACGGGCCAACAGAGATTGTATGCGCCCGATGCCCTCCATCTGGCCTTGCAGCCGAGAGTGGCCTGCAACTTCTCCACCTCGGCCTCACACGGGGAGAAGCTTACACCTCCTATCCCGGCTGCCAAGCCGAACGTCCCCCTTGGCTCCCCGTTGCATGCGCCCTCCCCCTCCCCATCCCCACTGCCCAGTCAGACCTTCCCACTGCCAACTCATACCTCCGTCAGTCACTCCCCATGCCTACGTCCCTCTCTTAAGTCGGGCGTGTCCCCCTGCAGGGGGATTTTCGACGAAAAAACATACCCAAAACATACTCCAAAATGATCGAGACATGCGCAAAAAAATAGTCCCCAGACTATTTTTGCACTATCTTTGAATATTCCACCTGGAGAGGGACAGGCCCCATGACAGACAGACCTCTGCCTGCTGGCATGCCAAGCCTTTTCCTCGCGGCGCGGCAGAGGCGACCCGCACGGGCGCTCGGGTCGTCGGTCGTCGCGGCTCGGACTCCCCGTCTGGCTGCCACGGGGGGGCGCGCGGGGAGGAGGAGGAGCGGCCGCTGGGGACACGTGACAGGGAGGAGGGGGAGGGCACTCACAGCTCGGGCCGGGCGAAAGGGGGGGATAGCAAAGGGGGGGGTTGATAGTCAGCTCACGTAGCTGATTTTCCTGGCGCCTCCCGGCGCCGGGAGGCGCCCATGTATCGAGGAATGGGCCCCTCGGCGAGACCGAAGCCAGCTGCATGCAGCAGATTTCGTACCTCCCCCTTTCCCAATCCCCCCCCTTCCGTCCGGCCCGAACAGCTGAGAGCATGTCAGGATGAGCGCGCCAGGGCGGCTGGCTGAACCAACCTGGCAGTGGGCGCTGGCATCAAGGCCACACCCGGAAGCCGAAGCCAGGGCAGCAGGCTCTGGGAGCGAGAAGAGCAGGGTGGTGAGCCAACACGCCAATAGAAACACATCGGGAAGAGAGCTCAGGGAACGGCGGGGACGGGAGCATGCGGTTGTCCGCGACGCTGCCGCCGGGAGAGGCAGGTTTTGCTGCTGAGGGCCAGCGGCAGCTGGATGCAGGACCAAGGTTATATTGCTCCCATCGTAGACTGAAGGACCACATTCCAGAAACAATTTCGAGCACCTGCAAAGGTGTCGAAGCAAGGTCGAACCAATGTCGAACGGGTGTCTCCCAGGGTCCGACACGTGAGAGTTTCGGCACTTTACTGGAGCTCCAAATTTTTTCGGGTGATCAAGGCTGAAGTAGGTTGGAACATCAAAAAACCGAGGTCCCGGGCTCGGCCCGACAAGCCGGCAGGGGGCCGCGCCAGCGCGCGTGGGCTGCAGCACGGTGCTGCCAGAAAACCCCCAGGCTGCCGACAACAGCCGAGGCGGTGCAGCGGGGGCCGGAAGCCGGCTGCTGCGCTGGAGAGGGGGGGGGAAGACCCCGACCCCCGACGTCGTGATTTTTTTCACAACGTCGACCCCCAGAGGTCTGCACCCTTTCGCCGGGACCGGTTTTGCATTCCGAGTCGTTTTTTGACGGTCCCGAGGCCCGGCGAGGACCTCCAGAGGGCGAAAATAGTCAAAACCTCCCGTCGTGATTTTTTCCCGACGCGAGGGGGTCTGGGGAGGGGGGGGGAGAGAAAGGACAGGGAGGAGAGGCGCCCGGCCCGGCGGGCGCACGCACGACCGCCGGGCGGGGCGGGCAGCAGGCCGACGTACGGGGGACAGCCGGGCGGTGGCGGGGGCCTGGCCGCAAGAGCGGCGGGGCGGTGGCGGCCCCGAGGCAGGCAGAGCGAGCGCGCCGCCCTGGAGGGCAGCGCGCGCACTGCGGGATGACCATTATTACAAAAAATGGGAGAGAACGATTAATTAAAATTATAGTTTTCTGCTATTTCTGCACAACTTTCGGACTGGAGGAGAACGATTCAAACAATAGTTTTCCAGCCCGCGGCCGGTTTTTTCTAATCGTCATCCCGGGCGCCGCCGCGTGAACACGACCCCCGGTCATTTATGAATCGTCATCCTCCATTACCAGGGCACCTGATCGGCGCAAGCGCATGCAT
Source organism: Prorocentrum cordatum (assembly GCA_963575745.1). NCBI lineage: Eukaryota > Dinophyceae > Prorocentrales > Prorocentraceae > Prorocentrum > Prorocentrum cordatum. The sequence goes on from CAUYUJ010005248.1 coordinate 26,580, forward strand.
GAAGGAGGAAAGGCGCAGGCGCAGGAAGCGCGAGCGCGAGGGAGGGAGGGGGAGTCAGGGGGCGTCCCGCTGCGAGGAGCCTGATGGGCGCAGGCGCATTGAAACAATGGGGCGTCCACCTTGGAGGGCAGACGCCCCGGCCTGGGCACAGGAAAGGAACCGTTCTTTACATTGAGAGCGTGTCGCCTTGGAAGGCAGCGCGCGTGCCCGGAGCACCTGATCGGTGCAAGAGCTTGCAATGAGGGAACAAGGTGTGAAGGGCGCAAAAACTTGGGAACCCAGGAGGGCGCCCACCTTGGAGGGCAGGCGCCCCTGGATGGAAGAGGAATCGGCCTGCCAGGTGGACGCGTGCGGTGCTGGCATCGGTTGGAGCCGCCGCCAGTGCAGTACGAGTTCAGCGCGGCCGATCGTCTGTCTAGGGGTGCGGACCTGCCAGGCAGGCGGCCCTGAGCGCCCCGGTCCCACAAAGCTCACCGGCGTCGCACCCAGCTGGGGTCTGAATCCCGCGCAGGCGGGAGTGGTCCCCAGTGGGCCAGGAGGCGTCGCTGGAGCGCTTGCCACACTTGCCTTTCTCCCCGCCGCTGCGCACTTGCTGCTCCTGCCGTTGGCGCCATACCTCGTCCCAGTCAACCCATTTTCGGCGGTGGCGGCAGAAGGCCCTGATGTCGTGGTGACAGTCGGCTGAGTCCGACAGGAAACGCACGCAGAATTCGTCGCTGCCGTCCAAGTTGTGGCGCCCCCTGCCCTTACCCTTCCCGTCCCGGTCGGCGCAGTCGCGGCCCCAGCCCTCCATCAACAGCGCCCCGTAGATGCTCTTATGGGCCAGCTGGTGACTTCGGACCAGGCTTCGAAGCGAGCCGCACTACGCTTCCACAGCTGCCCCCACTCGACATCGCCTCGGGGCACACGGATGGCAGCTGTCACGCGCGTCCTGACATGAATGCCTGCGGTGCGTCGTCTCGCTTTCCCTGTGCGCGGGGCTGGGCGCAGGGAGTTGTGCTGCGCCAGGAAGGTGGGTCATCTCGGGCGCCCTCGCCGGGTCCGCCGCCGTTGCCCCTGGACCAGGTAGCTCAGTCGGCGGCGTTGTGGGAGCCCGGGGTGTTCCTGACCGGGGCTGCGAGGTGGGGCGCGGCCGGTCGCTGGCCTCGTGTCGCTCCTGGTGGCGCCGCCGGCTGCTTCGCCTGCTGTGGCGCTGGCCCAGCTGCCACCACGGATGACCCAGGCCGGGGGCATATAATTGTGACCCCGTCACGCCCCGCCCTCGCGCCGAGAAAAAGTCCTGTGCGGACCTCGTCGCCAGAACCTCCCACCGCGCCAAGAGAGACGCTGGGCAAGAGACGGTCCCACCTTCGTCCTCTTGCGTGGGCCAGCTCGTGTTGGAGGCGCCGGCGTCGTCCCTGGCCACGAGGTGGTCTCCGACCTGCACCCGGGGGAGCCAGTCCCACGTGCTGGTGAAAGGCGTCTGGCCTGGCGGCTGGATAGTACCAACGGCGGAGGTCCGTGTCGTCAGCCAGGGATTCAGCCCTGTCCTGCGGGGTCTCCCCTGCAGTGGTGCCGTCGCCCTCGTCGTCGTCGCCAGGGCCAAGTGGGCACGCTGGGCCCCCATCTTCGTCCCGGTCCGGGCTGGGGCTGGCGTCGGCGGCGGCACCAGCGGGCTCGTTGCTGAGCCCTTCCTTTGGGGGGGGGGGGGGGGCCGCGGCCCTTCGAGCGTCGTACCAGAGGCGGCTGGGTTCCCCGAAAAGGGGGGGCCACCCCGTCCAGGGGCAGCGGTCTCGTCCCCGCCGCCATCCGCCTGTACGAGGTGCCCGGACCTGCCCCGAGCTGCCTGGCGTGCCGGGGTGGCTGGGCCCGCCCGCTCCCGCGAGGGGGGGACGTCGCGCCCAGGAGCCGAGGCCGCAGCCGTGCTGCCAGTCCGCCGCCTGCTCAAGCGCTGTCCTGCCCGTGGCTGCTGGAACGGCACGGACTGCCCCGGCCGCGCTCGGGGCGAGGGCCTGCTGCTCGAGCGGGTGGCCGTGCGCCGGTGGGACTGCAGGACGACGGCAGCTTGCCAGCAGCGGGAACTTCGGATCGCGAGTGCCCTGGCCTGCCAGAAGGACCCCGCGACCTGCTCGTCGTGCCTCGCGGGGTCGGTACCGCTGAGGGCCGCTCCGGATCCTTGGTGGGCCTGCCCCCGCCAGGTTGTCCGACTGGGTGCCCAGGTTGCCTTGTCTCGCCCGTGGTGGTGGAACTTGAATCGCGGAGTGGCCATGACCATCACCGCTGCCCTCGTCAGATGACGAATCGTGCAAGGTCTGACGCCTACCAGGCACATTCCTGAACCAATGCCCCCACCGAATTCTACGGCCACGGCAGCCGCCCTGCATGTCGTTATCCAGCCCGTCGCCTAGATTTAGGTTCGTGAATTGCGACTACAGGCGGTCCACGACCACTTCGGGCCAAAAAACCCAAACCAAAAAAAAACACCAGGAAATCTTGAAACCAAAACCTGGGGAGGTCAACATCCTGAAACACAAATTCAAACACCGAACCTGCGAAAAAACTCAAAACCACAAAAACATAGAAAAAGCCTGAAGCTCAAACCTGGGGAAAAAACTCAAACCAAACAACAACTCGAGAAAATCTCTAAGCCGAAACCTGGGAAATGACTCCGGAAACAACTCATTGGAAAATATGTGGACAAAACTCTAAAACAACTCTAAACAAACTCTTAAACATTCTGGATAAACTCTACACGACTGAAAACTCAAAAAATGTTGAAAAACAACTCACAAAAAAACTCTAAACGCTTGAAAACTCTAAAGAACTTTTAACACATCTGGAACACACTAGAAAACTGTTGGAAACACTCTAAACACGTTTAAAAACATCAAAACAAAACCTTCCTGGTTTGAGATTTTTTGTTTTCCGGGTTTGAGCTTGAGGTTGTTTCTAAGTGTTTTGTGGGTTTGACTTTTTTTCCCAGGCTTCGGCTTCAAGATTTTCTGTAGTTGCTTCTGTGTTTGAGTTAACTCCAGGTTTTGTGTTTGAGACTTTCTCAGGTTGTCTTGGATTTTGAGTTTCCCATTCAAGATTCTTCAACATTTTTTTGGAGTTTGAGTTTCCGGCCGAAGATGTTTTCAAGATTTCGGCAGGTGTTCCTATGGACCGCCTGTAGTCAATTCACGAACCTATGGACTGCCTGTAGTCAATAATGTTGCAAGACGACCCGAGAGCTGACAAGGAGACCCAAAGATGCATTGAACATGCCTCAACGAGCAATCAAACGGGAACCAATAGGCGCACATGAGGCCAAACAAACGGCCCGAGAGACTGCCAAGACGACCTGCGATCTTCCCAAGCCATCCACATGTTAGCCAGCGTGGACACCATAACATGTTGCTCTAGCAACCTACGTGGTGCAAGCTAAGTCGAACGATGAACGTGGTGTAATGGATGTGGTGCTATATATGTAGCGCAAGACATGCTATGCAACTTATGTTGTGCCATCTATGAGTAGTGGGGTCTAGGTGGTGGAACGGATGTGGAGCAATACATGTGATGTAGTGCATTCGACGTGGTGCAAACGATTTGGTGCATTCGATGTTGTGTGGTTCAGATGGTGCACCATCGACATATAGATGGTGCGAGCTGTAATACGCACTCTATATCCTGCAATATATGTGGGGCAAGCTATCTGGTGCGAATAATTTTGTTCGCTGTGAGATGTCAACTAGACTGCTCGCGCAATCATCACACCCACCCACCCGCAACTTGGTTTGCAAGACCGGCGGCGATTGCGATGAGTGCTTGGTGTTGGCTAGTGCACCTCTGCGGCCGTGCTAGCCAACGCATGCTCGTCGCGCGCACAGCGGCCAGATAGTTTGACGCGGCCAACGCGGCCGCGGTGGCGCTGACCGCTGGGGATTTCCCGCGACCGGTGTGCCGAAAGTGGGCGGGCGCGGTACCATGGCGAAGTCGACAATTGTAGACATGGTGATGATAGTAGCGATGATGGTGACGATGGTGACGATGACGACGGCACGGCCAATGACGGCGCCGATCCTGATCACGCAAATGACGATGACGATGTCCTCGTGTCGGTAATGAAGATGTTGGGAAGAGTTCGACATGCGCGCGCGAGTGGCCCGCATGGTGTTATTTGAGAGGGATCGTGCCCCCCCAGCGCGCGCGCAAGGGCGTTCGAATGATTTCGACATGCGGCGCGAGAGGCCCGTTTTGTTGAACGTTCGGAAAAAAAAAAAAAAAAAAAAAAAAAACGATCGCTTTCCCCAACCATCCTGTGGTGTTGGGTTCTCGTTTTGAAGAGACAGCGCCCCGCGTTCCTCCTTCCTGCCTCCCTCCTCCCATTCGTGCCTCTGCCCTCCGCATGTCCACAATTTCGGCACACCCCTCACATGCTTCGTGGCCCCATAGGGAGCTCCACCGAAGGCTCCAGTGGGAGGGTTCGCATGGCACCACTGCACCCAGCTAGGCACACCCTTCACACTGTTCGTAGCCCAGTAGGGAGCTCCACCGAAGGCCCCAGTGGCAGGGTCCCCATGGCGCCGCCGCCCCATTTCGGCACACCCTTCACACGGTTCGTGGCCCCGTAGGAAGCCCCACCGAAGGCCCCCCTGGCGGGGTCCGCATGGCGCCGCCGAAGGTTCAGGATGCCTGCTGCCGAGCGAGACCGGGGGGCGGGCCCTGCTCGGGCACCGGGAGCCGAGGGCCGACTACGGCGTGATATTAGGTCGGGCCTGTCCCCCTACAGGAGGATCTTCGACGAAAAAATATTCAACAAATACTCACAAATGGTCAAAAAACTTTCAAAGAATAATCGCCATATTATTTTTTTGACTATTTTTGAACATTCCCCCTGTAGACCAGCGGGGATTCCCGATGCCCAAGGCGCCGATTGCACCCACGTTTCGCTAGCAGTCGCAGAACCGAGACATCGCGCGTGCGTAGAGCGCCGTGCGCCCCGGAGGTCGGGGAGGCTGGGCCTCCATGGCGGACGGCTCCTCCTCCGACGCGCCCCTGGCGCCCAGCAGCAGCCGCAGGCGAGACCTCCCCCGGCCCGCAACACCATGAGACATGCCCCCACCCCCTCCGGAAAAGCACGGGCCCCGCTGCCGGACCGCCCCCTCCCCCCACATGGGGGGGAGAGGTGCCCTCTCCGCCGGAGCTCACGGCATCGACCCACACTGGGGTGGGGGGCGGGGGGCCCTCTCCGCCGGAGCTCGCGGCCGGCATCCGTCCACACAACTGGGGGGGGGGCAGGGTGGCGTCAGGGCCGCCCTCGCTCAGAGGGGACGGGGAGACTGCAATACCGATGCTGAAGCCCGCAGCTGGGACAACTGGGACATCGAAAGGCCAAAGGATGAGCGACAAGAATGTAGGAGCCGCGGCGGCTCGCCGTGGCTCTTGCGGCGCGACCCCTCTCTGCACCCACCCCACGTCCCCGCACACGTGCTGGAGATCGAGAAGGCGCGACGCGAGGAAGGCATCTTGGACACGACGCGACACGAGAAGGCCTGGCGTCGCCATCGAGCGATCTCTCGCACTATACCCCAGGCGCTCGCAATGCAGTCGGCGCAAGCAGGCAGAGAACCCCCCACGAACTCCCTCGGCTCCTCTGGCTCACAAGATCCCCTCCCAGCATCCTTCCACCATGGACCACACAGTCCTGCCTCAACATCCCTCTAGGTCCAAAGTTCCCTCTTTCGCCTGGTGTTTTTGTTATCTCCCGCCCCCCTGCCCTCCTCGTGCAACCACGAGGGATCATAGAGCTTACAAATCACGAATATTCCAATCTACTGAAGACCACCCTCCCGAGCCTGGACTTATCAATTCTCCCTAGGATCGTGCAAGATCCATGTGAAATCAGACCATCCCAGCCAGGGCGGTATCGACGCCACCTCCTCGTCATCAATGTTGAATACAACAATGCGCGCACACTCGTGTAGCTGGGCCCTTCAATAACCCCTTGCAACAGCAACTACACAAAACGAAGTCAAACCACGCGCGTACCTGTCAAAATCAGACTGAACCCCTGAATTCCACAAGCGCTTCAACAGACAACAAGTAACATATACATGTGTGTTTTGATGATGCAGGCTGCTGGTGCTCTGCATGTCCGAACTTGCTGGGGTCATGCGAAGTCCATCTGATGTTCGCAGTCTCGTCAAGGACCTGTCTTCTCATCTCGCAACAGGGTGCACCCGCGCTGATCCAGTACGAGCCCAGCACACGACACCGTGTCAACGAATACCGTGCGGGCCACGTGCGCGCGCCGCCACGCACGCGTGTCGGAATCCTTCCAGAAGCATGCTGTTAAAACCATGTCACAGTAGAGCTCTGCGGACAAAGCCCAGCGTTTCTCCAGCACGGAATTTGCCAGATGCCTTGAATTTCTGCGCACGCGCGCACTTCACCATCAAACTCATCAATACCATCGCATCCCCGCCGGTGCCGTCATCGTCAATCGCCGCCATTGCCGCAATCATAATCACAATCACATTCATCAACGGCACATGGACACCATCATCGTCATCGTCGTCACCAACATCGGCGCCGTCATTAGTAACCTTTCCGACGTCGTCATCACAATCGCCAACAACATCACGATTATCATCATCGTTGCCGCCGCTGTCGCCATCATCGAGATACCGCGCCCGTCCGAGTCACCGACCCGTCAAACCCCTGGAACCAAATCCGATGAGTGATTTGGGCGATCGGCTTGAATGGCGCAAGATTGTGCAGCAAACTACGCGCAAAAATACGATGCAACACATCTAGCAAGCCCATGGTACGTGAATGGTTGCCAAATCTAAATATACACAATATTTCCTGGCGAATGACCAAACCACATGGTGTGTCGAGATGTGCAATGTGACGCCGTGCGGGCACTGCCACTGGGGCCTTCAGTGGTGCTCCCTGTGCAGTCACGAGACATGTAAGGGGTATGCCGACGGGGTGACGCAATGCGGGCTGCCACTGTGGCCTTCAGTGGGGCACCCTGTGGGGACGCGAAACATGTGAGGGGTGCGCCGAACTGGGAGGGGTGACGCAATGCGGGCGCTCCCGCTGGGGCCTGCGGTGGTGCTCCGTGTGGGGTGACTAAACGTGTGACGATTGCGAACTGGGCTGGGTGGCGCAATGCGGACGCTGCAGCTAGGGCCGTCGGTCGGGCTCCCTGTGGAGTCACAAACCGAACGAGAATTCCGTCGAAATGGGCGGTTTGACGGTTTGACACGGGCACTGCCACTGGGGCACTCGGTAGAGCTCACCGTGGGGTCACGAAACATGTGAGGTGTTCGCCGAACTGAGCGGGGTGACGCAATGCGGGCGCTGCCGCTGGGGTCTTCGGTGGAGCTCACGGTTGGTCACTAAACGTGGGAGGGTGGTGTTGAAGCGTGCAGGGTGGCGGCATGCGGGCGCTGTCACTGGGGCCTTCGGTCGGGCTCCCTGTGGGGTCACGCGGCATGTGAAGGGTATACCGAACTGGACGGGGTGACGCAATGCGGGCGCTGCCGCTGGGGCTATCGGTGGGGCTCGACGTGGGGACACGAACTGGGCGGGTGACGCAATGCGGGGTCTGCCACTGGGGCCTCCGGTGGAGCTCCCAATGGGCTGGCCTAGAGCCGATGATGAGGATCATGATGACGATGGCGATGAAGATGGTGATGCGTACGATGATGACGACGATGCCGATACGAACGATGCTGATGATGCTGACGAAGATGCTGGTGACGAGGTCGTGCGGAGCGCAGGGGCACGGATGGGAGGAGGGAGGAAGGGAAGGCAGATGACGAGGATGAGGAGGAGGAGTGAGGACGCGGGGCACGGCACCTTCAAACAGAAGGGCCAACACCACAAGATGGCTGGGAACGCTCAATCAACGTGCCTGCCAACGGGATGCCGTCGGACTTCTGCGCGCGACCACGCGATGAAACCATCTGCAAACCACCAGGTGGTTCGCCAGCATGTCAAAGGTCACCGTGCGAGCCACGCGCGCGCATGCCAACAACGGTCAGCAACCATCGCGCGCCCGCCAGCTCTGTCGAACGAGACGCGGTGGGCCACACGCGCGCGCGCCTCCGCCCCGCGCACGTCGGCATCAATCTGAAGCAAGTGGTCTCACAAGTATGTCATCACGGGGGTGTTCAAACCATGCATCAGCCAAATGGTTTTCCGAACGCCCCAGCAGTGCAGAGACATCAACTTCCAGCATCCCCATCACCAACACAATCGTCATACGCATCTTCAGCATTGTCACTCCCACCGTCGACCCACACTAACACCATCGCCGTTATCCCCACCACCGCCGTCATCATCGTCATCGTCGATGTCGCCTTCCTCGTCAAACTTCTGCGCGCGCCCACTTCCTCACCATCCTCATCAACACCATTGTCGGCATTCTCGCCAACGTCATCGTTGCCGCCGTCAATCTTATCACCATCAGTTTCATCGCCCTCACCAGTGTCGCCATCGTCCCCACCGTCGCCACCCACATCAACGTCATGATATTCATGATTGTCAACATCAACATCATCACCGTCGTCATCGCCGTGATCGCCACCCAGTTGAGTGTTACCAATAAATTGTTGCTGGGTGTGATGTCTGGTGGAGCATTGGAGGTGGTCACACGCGGACGCGGCTCAACTTAACGAAGAATCTATTCCCTGGGCGCATGGTTGATTGAACAGGTCACAGCCTGTCATATCAATCAAACAAATTTCGACATCACACCCGCGATCCCCTTCAAATGACGATGTGCCGTACACAAACCTATTTAACAAGCTGGTCTTGTAGCAACACCTGTACAGTAGTTCCATGCAGACCACACGCGCGGCTCCACGCACGCATATCGACATCGCTGGCAAACCTACGGTGCATATGAGCTTAGCTATAGAACTGCTCGAACAATTGCCCGCTTGAACCAACAATGCCCCTGCACTGCAAACCTTTGACTTTTCCCAGCGCGCACACTTCGTCATCATCTTGATCAGCACGACCATCATCGTCACAGCAAGTGTCATCATTGCCATCTCCACCATCATCACCATCATCTCACTCACAATCACCATCGTCATCATCATCACCACCTTCAACACCGAGGCCATCGTCACCGTCCTTGCCATCATCCTCGCCAGCCTTCTCATCGTCGTCGTCGCTGTCGTCGTCGTCGTCGCCACCATCACTCGCCAACATAAGTCATGGACCTACATGGGAAGGTCCGCGGCGTCTGTGCACCTGGTGAGAGTTGCGAACGCGTTCCGACGGTTGACTGCAATCGCGGCCTCTGAGTTCTGGTAACACGGTCGGGGTGGATGGGGCAGATCCATGCTCGAGCACTGAAGTACGCTAGCACGTGAATCAAGTACTTCATTGCACAACACAAGCTGCACCAACCAGTCTGCTCCAGATAGCATGCACCACGTAGCATGCACCATATAGCTTGCAACACCTGTGAGAGTGCACCCAATAGAGTTCACCACATAGGCTGCACCGCGAAGCTTGCACTACCCATGCTGGACCACTCGCATACACATCGTGGATTGCACAGCAATCTGCAACGCATGGATTGCACCACTTAGCGTGGGTCCCATCGATTGCAACACATACAGTGCAGACATCGGATGCGCGAACAAATAAATTTGGGCCCGCACTGGCAATGGTTCGCTCATATACATATATGTATACACGTATGGGCACGCAAAGATCGGTCCGTCACCCTGTTCTTCTTCACCGGAAGAGAACCGATGGTGACCGTACGCGTTTCCCCCCATGCTCTTTTCACATAATATAGAAGTATCTCTCTTATCTCCGTACGCAGCTATGTTATGCACAGGCAATGTGTCGCACCCCCCTTTCTCTCACACTCTCTCTGCCTCTCGCTCTCTCTCTCTCTCTCGTTCCCCCTCTCTGTCTTAATCCTGTGTGTGGAAGGGGGTGCACATAGATCGAGTTTGTGTGGGGGTGCGAAGTGGTTCCCTTCTATTGCGGAGGGAGGGAGGGCCTGACACTGGGGGCAAGGCCCCAGGAAGCAAAACCACGGACTCCACGGATCCACTGGCTAGGGGTTATCTTCTTCTGGGGCCCCGAAAGGAGAGAACCAATGGATGCAGGAAGTACGGTGGGGGGGCATTGGACCAGGAACCCTTAGATAAGGAACTCAGGGCCTGGAAGACGGTGGCAATCCAATACTGGATCGGCCATGGATATCACCACCGCCTTCATCAGATAAGGCATCCTCGCCAGCCTTCTCATCGTCGTCGTCGCTGTCGTCGTCGTCGTCGCCACCATCACTCGCCAACATAAGTCATGGACCTACATGGGAAGGTCCGCGGCGTCTGTGCACCTGGTGAGAGTTGCGAACGCGTTCCGACGGTTGACTGCAATCGCGGCCTCTGAGTTCTGGTAACACGGTCGGGGTGGATGGGGCAGATCCATGCTCGAGCGCTGAAGTACGCTAGCACGTGAATCAAGTACTTCATTGCACAACACAAGCTGCACCAACCAGTCTGCTCCAGATAGCATGCACCACGTAGCATGCACCATATAGCTTGCAACACCTGTGAGAGTGCACCCAATAGAGTTCACCACATAGGCTGCACCGCGAAGCTTGCACTACCCATGCTGGACCACTCGCATACACATCGTGGATTGCACAGCAATCTGCAACGCATGGATTGCACCACTTAGCGTGGGTCCCATCGATTGCAACACATACAGTGCAGACATCGGATGCGCGAACAAATAAATTTGGGCCCGCACTGGCAATGGTTCGCTCATATACATATATGTATACACGTATGGGCACGCAAAGATCGGTCCGTCACCCTGTTCTTCTTCACCGGAAGAGAACCGATGGTGACCGTACGCGTTTCCCCCCATGCTCTTTTCACATAATATAGAAGTATCTCTCTTATCTCCGTACGCAGCTATGTTATGCACAGGCAATGTGTCGCACCCCCCTTTCTCTCACACTCTCTCTGCCTCTCGCTCTCTCTCTCTCTCTCTCGTTCCCCCTCTCTGTCTTAATCCTGTGTGTGTGGAAGGGGGTGCACATAGATCGAGTTTGTGTGGGGGTGCGAAGTGGTTCCCTTCTATTGCGGAGGGAGGGAGGGCCTGACACTGGGGGCAAGGCCCCAGGAAGCAAAACCACGGACTCCACGGATCCACTGGCTAGGGGTTATCTTCTTCTGGGGCCCCGAAAGGAGAGAACCAATGGATGCAGGAAGTACGGTGGGGGGGCATTGGACAGGGAACCCTTAGATAAGGAACCCAGGGCCTGGAAGACGGTGGCAATCCAATACTGGATCGGCCATGGATATCACCACCGCCTTCATCAGATAAGGCATCCTCCAGGTCTACAGCCTCCTGGGCGCATTCCTTAAAGAACGCCCCCACCGTACGATGTTTTTGTTGCTGTCCTGGGACATCTTCCTGAGGGCCAGGGCCGTCCCCAACGTGACCCCCCCCCCCACACACACACACACACACAAAACTCAAAGGGAATCGATGTGACCCCGCCTCACAAATGGAATCGATGTGCAATTCCGCCACACAGAGGATCGGCGTGTAAACCCCCCGCAACGGGAATCGACTAACACAAAAAGAATAGATGCGCAAACCCCGCCCGCAAAGGGAACATATGTGTAATACACAACTGACCGAACACATGTGGGCCCCCCGCGAAGGGAAAACATAGGTGCAACCCCATCCACAAAGGAAATCAATGTTTACCCCTTACAATTGAAATCGATGTGCACCCTCCCGCAGAAGAAACCGAGCCGTACCAGCCCTCAAACAAACAACATCTGTATGCACAGTTGCTGTATGAGGAATTAATGTGCAAGTCTGCCACAAACACACGCCGACTGTACGTATAGACCACACATGTAGACCCAACTGGTAGCAAAAAAAGAATGGGGGAATGGGAAAGAGAGAGAGAGAGAGAGAGAGACACGGAAACGAGGAGAGAGAGTGAGAGAGAGAAGGAGAAAGAACGAACGAGAACGTAACCGTGTTTTCCTTGTGCATGACGTACGAGTCCGTACGCAATAAACACGCCTCAATACGGAACCTTCAATCAACTCAAGCTTGTTCACGGAGACGTTCTAAAACTGACCACCGTGCTGCGTACTACGGGGCCCATACGAAAACCGTCCTCAGCAAGGTCCCCTTAGTACAAGAGACATTCCTACGAACACCGTATTAAAAGACGCCTTGCTGAGGACCCCTGGTGAGAAACAATTTTTTATTGATAAAGCATCCTGCACGCAACCGTTCATAAATGATACAATGGTAAAACAGCGCCCTTACAACGGACCGCGTAATAACAGGACTCTTCATTCATATAGATTATCCGAGCAATCCCAACTAGGGACCTCTTACTGAAACGGCTTCAATTCAGAGATCCGTGCTGCAAATGTATCATTAAATCGGGCCCCGCGATTAAACTCCCGCACTCCTGGGCCCCGCCCGAAAGACCCCTTTACTGGATGCGCCCTGTTCGGGAAACCTGGCGCAAAGGGAACAGCGACTGCGGAATATGGATTACTGGGGCCCAAACTAAGGGAATCCTTGGTGCAAGCATGCGAACTGACGGTTCCTCAATCCATGTGCCCTTACTACGGGTCGACTCGCGCGAAGGAGCCTTCACTAACAAAAACATGCCTGGTCATTCGCATCCTCCCAACAAGAGCCATTACTGAACGCATTAGGAATAATAATCCTCAAAGACAAATCCGGACTACAACTTCCTCACGCACGGGATCCGTCCTAAGGATGGCTTACTCGAGGGCGCTTCAACGGAATGTCCCACTCCAACTGCCCATATTCAAAACTGTTTGCTATAGAAATTCGCAATCAGAACCCCGTACTTCCGGGGCCCGTCATGCGAACCCACCAATACTGAAGAATCAGGACGGTGCGAAATCCTTACTACAGGCATCCTGCCTCAAGAAATCCCGGGTACCCGCACCTAGACTGAGGACCCCGCACGAAAAGGGACATTTAGTGAAGACATCCTTAATGAGGACCCCTTGGTCAAGGCACCCTTTAAAAAAAAAACAACTCCCTACCCAAAGGGCTCTAACTAGATACTCCTTATCCGAAGGATCCGCAAAAAGGATGCTTTACCCAAAAATTCATGGATCGGAAGTCTCACGAAGAGCTCCGTGTTCAAGAAAATGTGCGAAAGAGATATTCGATCATGATATCGTAATCAGAACGTCCCCTGGCTAAGGCACCGTTAGTGGGGAAAGCTGCATAAAACAAAAACAATATTGCGGAGTCCTTCTTGCAGGGGTCCTTACTGAGGGAGCCATTCGCACGGGCATTTGTACGGACGATTCCTCAATATAAAAACGGCTCCTCAAATTAGGGCTCGTAGCAACGAGTGCGTAGTACTGGCACCCTGCTTAAGGATCCGCTACTAAAGGAATTTTTTCTACGAGCTCCGTAGTGACGGATCCGTTTCTAGGGATCCTTGCGAAGAGTCCTCACTAAAGGTCCTAACGGTAGAATCATGATTTTGGAGGAACGACGATTACGGACTTCTTAAACAAATACAAAAGAACACTTTCTTAAGAACGCCTTACCGAGGAAACACTAGCAGACACCGAATCAGGAGGGGAGGGAGCAACCGAACGAAATGGCGAGGGCCAAAGATACCAAATGCAGCAGAAGCCAGGGGGGGGCGATACGCGCGCGAGTCCACACATACCGTTTGCACATATCACTCGTACCCACAGGGGTCCACAGAACACACCAGCAGGCCTAGAAGGGCGCTCGAGAGTGCTCTACAAGAACCTTGGCGGCCCTGTATAGATTGCAATGATGCCGCTCTCGGGCCCCCTCGCAGTGGAGGTCGCCTGGGACAGGGGCAGTGCGTGCTACATTGTGCGCATGATAGGTCAACCCAACACGCTCGACGACCTCTGGAGTCAGAAAACAATCGAGGCCGAGACGTGTGGATGGGCGTGCTGGGGGGCAAAGCGGGGTGGCATACAAGCCCCGACAGCACAGGACACTCTACGTAATGATCCATCACGTCCTCGCATTCGAGGCAACCAAACAAGCGTGGCTTCTGACGCGTGGAGTGGAGCCTGCGGCTGGTGAGCCAGCCGCCAACTACAGTTTTGATGACTGCGCTTTGCCAGCTGGGAGGGCCCCCGTTTCGGACCAGGCCCCTGAGAGCCCCCCATGCGGGCCCCGAAAAAGGAAGGCCCCAGGAGGCCATTCGGAGGGAGAGGGCGAGGTGGAGGGAGTCGGGGACGAGAGAGAGGCGAAGGGAGGAGGAGAGGATCCTCTGTGCGCGCGCGCCCAAGCTCCTGCGCCTCCTCCGCCGCTGCAAGCGCGGCGAGGGCGGCGCGGGCAGCGGCGGCCTGCGCGGGCGCCTTGAAGGCGCCGAGCGACGCCTCATGCATGCAGCTCACGACAGGGCGGCTCTCCCAGAAGTGGGGCGAGATTCCGCCCCTGCCGACCTCCAGGAGGCCGCCGTGCTCCTCGCAGGCCCTCTGGAGACCCTCGAGCAGCACCTGCCTATTGGTGACGGTGTACTTCGATGTCCTCATTCTCGAGGCCATGCTCGCAACCAATATGCTGTCGGGCTGGAGCGCAAACCACCGCCAAATGCCCGGCACGCCCGCTCTCGTCGTCGCTTGGGGCGGAAGGTGCCAAACCTTATGCCGCGCCCAAGCCCCCCTCTTGCCCAATACCTGAGGCACGGGCAAGAGCTGCATCAGGCAGCTCAGCGCCGTCAGCACCCGGGTGTTGTAGAGCGCCGTCGAGATGTGGACGGCCGCCCCAGCGGCGGCCAGGGCCCGAACACGATGGATCCACTTGGCGCCCGCCTCCTGCCACATGTCCAGCAGCGTGGCTCCTGGTCCCATGTTGACGCCCAGGTACTTCCCGAACGGGGCTACAGCCATCTCCACCCAACCTGGCACGTGCACAGCGAGCCAGGCCTTGACGGAGGCCGCGATCTCCGCCGAGAAGGCCGCACGCAGAGGGATCGCCTCGCACTTGGGCAGCTTCAAGGTCAGGCCCGCCAGCGACCCCGCCGCCAAGAAGACCTTCTTCACACGAATCATCAGGCGCCTGTCCTGGAGGACCATGCCGACGTCGCCGGCGCAGACGCCAACGGCCGACTGGCTCCAGGGCGCCAGGATCTCCTCCAGGTGGGCCACGAAGAGGTTCATGGCCACCACCCACAAGCTCCCCGAGAGCGGGCAGCCCTGCGAAATGCCAGCGCTGGTGTGCACGAAGCGGCACAGCGCGCCCTCGATCGCCGCGAACGCCATGGGCATCCAGCGCATGCTCACGATCAGCTGGTAGGCCTCCCTGGAATCCCGGCCGCTGCAACACCGCCCTAAGAAACGAAACGGCCAGCGACGGGAAGGCGTTCCCGAAATCAAAGAGGACCAGCAGCGGCAGTCGCAGGCCCACCGTGGAAGAGAATCCCACACGTCGGGCCGCGCTGTCGAGGAGACTGATGTTGTTCAGGAAGTTCCTGCCTGGCAGGAACCCCCGCTACGATGCAAGGGAGTTCTTCTCGATGTTGAACTAGATATGATGGTTGGCGCTGGCCGCCAAGAGCTTCACGTCCGTGTTCTTGAGGGCCAGCGGTCGGGTAGATGACGGCGCACGCGTCGGGCCAGAGGACAAGTCGCACTCCTCCACGCCCTTCGGGATGAAGGCCATCAGGTGGTCGTCGAGGTCTGGCGGCGGGGGGGGGCCCTGCGCCAGCTCGACGCCCACCAGCGCCAGGTCCTCCAGCGGCTTCGATGAAACGCAGCAGCTCCACGCCTCATAAGGCAAGCCGTCAGGGCCAGGGGCCGTCGGGCGATCCGACCGTACTGCCCGTTGTAGATCATGTGCATCAGGTAGAGGAACATCTTCCAAACCTCGACGACGACGGGGCGTTCGTCCAGGTAGCGCTCCACCAACGGGTGCGCAGGCAGGTCCCGCTGGAAGATGGGCGACCAATGGGGCCGCAGCTCCTCGAGGACCTCGGCCTGCGCGTTCACGCCCCCCCCCCCCCTCCCGCCCTGATCAGGAAGACAGAGGCCCTGGAGCTTCAGCGAGCGCTTGAACGGCGACCATAGCGCCGCACGCCTGCGGGTGGCCCTCTCCAACGCATTGATGAACTTGGAGGAGATACCACTGGGGGGGCGCAGCGCGGGCACGGCGGCCCAACTCAGCAGCGCGCCTCTCGCTGTAGAGGTTCTGCTCCGCTGCGAAGGCCCCCCGCAAAGCCCGAGGCATTCTTCGGGGGGGCCGCGTGCGAGGACACCTCGATGTGATCGCACGCGAGGGTCGAGGAGGCCAGCAAGCGCTCGGCAAACTTGCGATCATCCCTCCACACTGCTCTGGCCATCGAGCGGAAGAGCAGCAGCCGCGAGTCGTTGTCGTGCGCGCCGTGCTTGATGACGTTGTCTCGGACTCGTCGAGCAGCCTCCCGCACGGGCCGCTTCTGCTCCAGACGGCGCTGGTAGACCCCAAGATCCGACCAGACCACATGATTGGCCATCTGCTTGCGCCGCTCGGCGTCGGCGGGGGACTTGAACAGGTGCCTGGGAATCGGCTGCTCGGCCTCGGATTGCGGGGGGCGCCCAGCGATGGTCAGCACGATGGGCACGTGGTCGCTGACCCCCTTCCCATGCTGGCGCTCTGGGAGATCCCGAGAAGAGAGCGCGACGTGCCACTGCATCTCCATCAACGACGGAGTTGCAATGAAGACCCGATCGATCTGCGCGAGCTTCGGGGGGGCGCCCTCCTGCAGCGAAAAGTGCGTGGGGAGCTCTCGGTCGCATTCCACGAAGACGCCGAATATCTCCTGCCACCTGCGCTCCAGGGGCCGAGGCCCCCCCCTCCTCGACACGAACCAAGCCCTCGTTGATGAGCGGCGTCTGCAGCAGCAGGGGCGGCGCCGCGAAGATGTTGAAGCCCCCTAGCAACAACGGGGTGACCTTGTCGGAGACGGAGCTCGCCATGGCGACGTCCGCTCGGACCCTGGCCTCGGTGGAGCTCATCTCTTCATTCGCGATGCCGAAGTTGTGTACATTGTGGATAACGAAGGACGGAACCGCCACGAGCGATTCGGGAACCGATACTCTAAGACGTTGAACTCTGCCCGCCACCAAGATCTCGCGATGGAACCTCGGAGCGGAAAAGGAAGCGTATTGTCCAGGAGAAAGAAATAGCTGTGCCGACAGTGCCCCGCCTGCTGCTGCAAATCAGGAAGACCTTGCCGGAAACGTGGTGGCGGTGTAACTCCTGCATGAAGTCTATCTCGTTGCCATGCACTTCTTGCACGCACATTGCGGTCTGCTGCGCCAGGTACGTGAGAAGATGCAAGATCTTGCGGCCACGTGTGTCAGCATCGCGATGGAGGAGCGACCTTGCATTCCACGATCCGATGGCAGCACACCGTCTATAGTCTCAAGGGTCGCGCCATGGGGCGAAGCGAAAGCTAAATCGCCCACTGAACTCGCTCGGCACTGCCGAATAACTGGTCGAAGTACTCGCGGGTGCACTCCTTGGGAATATTGCCATCAGCCACAGCACGATAATTCCACTCCAGTACCGTCGGCTCCTCAGCGCTGTCACCCACGATGACTTTGATGATGGGCTTGGTGCCGTCCGAGATGACGCCGGTGCGGCGATTGCCGCGCCAGCGGCCAGCCGCGCACTGCTCGCGGACCAGCTCGACGAGGCGCTTCGTCTGGATCTCTCGACGAATGGCCTGCGGCGACTTGCCGAGCCCCACGAAGATGGGCACCTGCCCTCCTTCGAGAGCAGCCGCGGTGAAGCGGCGCCACTCGCCGCCGACCTTGAGCTTCTCGAAGGCCGAGACCACGCGCCTGGCAGCCAGCCCCTCCGCGCCATGCATTCGGAGGACGTGCCTCCTCCCAGGAGAGGCGCCTTGAAGGGTGTAGTGTTGGGGTTCGAGCTCCACGTCGGCGAGCCACGGGCGCAAGCTCTCCAGCACCGACTCCGAAGAGACCGCCTCCTTCGCCGTGATGACGAACACGGTCTTGTCAGGCTCGCGAGTCCAGTCCGCCAGGTCGCTGAGGTTGGCGATCGGGACCGGAGCCTCGCAGGCCGAGACGACCTTCTGCATCTGCTCCAATGACTCCCGCATTCCCTTCTGGTCCTGCTGGATCCGAGAGACACTGCGATCCAGGTCCAGCAGGTGTTCGTCCGTCTGCTCATTCTTCTGCGCTTGCTTCTCACTGAAGAGCCGCAGGGCCGCCGTGGTCGAAGCCGCGATGTCAGCTGACATCTTGCTGTTGCCCTCCAAGACCCTGCTGGTGATGGAGTCCCGCATCGACCCCAAGATACTCTCGAGCTCCGAGTGAAGAACTGGCCCATCCACCTGACCACCACCCGCAGGACGAGGAGTGCCAGGAGCAGCTTGACCAGGCAGGGCAGCCTCCACAGCTGGAGGTGTGGCGATGGAGACAGGTGCAGGCTGCCGCTGATGCCATGGGTCCCCACTGCCTTGAAGGAGATCACGGGCATGATCTCGGGCACGATCGCGGCGATCAGCATCGTCAGCACGCTCATCACAAGCAGCACTCTTGCTGCGATGTTGCTCCCGCTCGCGGCTGCCCGAGCTATCGGAGCTCTCCTCCTGACGTCTCTGGCGGCACCCCGCCTTCGCACCACGTCGGCTCGCGCGAGAAGAACCGTCTCCATGGGGCATCCCACCCGCAGGAATGTGTCGGGTAGGGAACGTATCTTCGCGAAGGCTGTGAAGGCTGAAACCTCAGTTCGAGATGTGTGTTGGTATGCACCGAAACAGGGGAGCTGCCTGCCCGAGGGGTCGCCCTGTGTACAGGGTGTGGGCCGCGACTCCCACGGGCAAATCCAGAGCCGTACACTCCGGACTTGAGCCAAACTGGCTTGAGCCAAAATGGCTACGGACATACAGTTTACATATATATATATATAAATATATATATATATATATATATATATATATAGATATATATTCATGTGTTCACACACGTGTAAACAGATGCAACAGGTGGACCTGTGTGTAGACATACTTGAACCACGCACGCGCTTCGCACGAGCTTGCGTTTCAGTTTCCCCCGAGGGTATCCCAAACTATCGCAAGGGGACTTGGTTATCTTAGGGAGCCTCAGCATCCTCTCAGGCGTTCTTGAACCAATGTGGAGTCAACTAGCGAAGAATCCCACAAGTATTCCCAAGCCGTACTCCCAAGCCCTACGAGGCCCCGCGAGCATGTGGTGGCTAGACTCGGGTGCAGGGGGGCAGTGGTGACCCTCGGGACGTCAAGGGCTATCGCGCGTGGTAACCGTTGGGATGTCCAAGACTACTAGCTTGGAGTGCAAAGGCCTCTTACGGCTATTCGTGGGGATGCACTGGAGCTGGTGAGGGGGGCGTTTGGGATGCTTGGGGGGAGGGGGGGGGAGCGCTCTGGGCAGCCTCTTGGGGGCTTCGGGGGGACTCGGGGGAGATTCTTGGACCTCTTGGACCGACTGGGCGCGTCTTGCATCTCTGCGGGGGCTCTCCGGGGGACTTCCCAGAAGTCGGCTACACGCAAGAGTGACCCTGGGTAAGAGTGACCTTTGGTGCGCGGCTTTTTGGGGGCCGCGGGGGGACGGAACCTGGGCGCGCAAGCCGCTGTTCCTGCTTCGTTTCCAGCCATCTGGGGACCCATCTCTGCCCGTACCAAAGGTCACTCCGGCGAAAGGTCACTCTTACGTCTAGTCGAAATCACTTGGGCCGTCTGGGGGTCCTGCAGGGAAGTCATTTGAACTGGCTTCGGGCTCTCTCCAGGCGTTGTGGAGCCGGGGCCCTGCAGAAAGCTTTCATAGCTGTGTGATCAAGTCGGGCATGTCCCCCTACAGGGGGATTGTGGACAAAAATAATAATGAGACAAAACACACACAAAACATCATCGAAAATTGTCAAACAGATTCAAAAGATCGGGGCCGGACTATTATATACTATGTTTGAATATTCCACCCGTAGAGGGACAGGCCGTTCGAACTGTATGAAGGAGAAGAGCCTCAGATCAAACATTCTGACGAAGCTTAACAATACGGTCGCCAATGTTTGGATGCCTGAGGCCTTCTCTGTGGCCTCTTGGACCGTTTCTTCAGGAATGCTATGGCCCGTTGGCGCCGTGCTGGGGTCATCATGGGGGATATTCGGCCGAGGCTGTCTTTGCGCCATCGGGTCGCCCGCCTGAGCCATCTTGGAAGCAGAAACGCCCCAACAAAAATTCCAGAACGGGTCCACAGACCCGCGGGGAGAAAATGGGTTGCGCAGGACCAAGGGAATGTTGGAAAAATGTAACGTCCTTTTGGACCAGAGACCCAGTCGCTGGTTTGGACGCTCCCGGGTCCCATCCTGAAGCCAGAAGGGCTCCAGGATCACAAAATGCAGCTGAAAAGCTCCGTATACCCCGGCGACGGCAAGCTGCTTGCATATCTCAGCATATCCTGCAGCGTCCTCAATGTTGCCCCCGGATGCGGTACCGAAATGAGCCCGCCCATCGGTCCAAACTGAGTCTGATTCTGGCGTTGCACCATTCAACTGCTGCACCGTGCAGCCAGGATGCACAAGATCTCAAAACCCTGGACCGACCATTTTTTTCGAAGCAGAAGAAGCGGCCCTCGCCCGACGAGAACTGCAACACTCGACCCAAAGACACACACTCGATTGTGAGCGGACTGTGTATGCGAGTGGCGCTCGCAGAGAAGAAATGATTCATTGGGAAAAAGATGGTACCCCGATAAAAGACTGCAAGCACCCCTCTCTACGTCAATTACCAAAACTAGCTCAGACATGGTCAGCAGCATCAAGTCGCCTCACCTGCACAAACCTGACGGTGCGAGAAAGTGCGGGGGACGCAGACACTTGCGCGACTAGTGCACGCAAATGCATCGCCGCTGTCAACTGCACATGCAAGCGAGCTCATTTCCAATCAGGGAAGCACTGCTCGAACGTTTTGCCAGGGCACTTGTCTTGCACATGCTGCTCGGCGGCCTTCCTCTGCGTGGCAGGGAAGCTCTTGTAGGTCACCTTGCAGGTGTAGCTGGGCTGAACAGTGCGTGCCTTCTGGCCCGCCGAACCACCACCACCTTTTGCTTCCGACGCGGCCTTGTCTGCGTTCTTCGCGCGAGAAATGGCGGATTTCTGCGCGTTGCCGCCACCCATGGCTGCTTAAAAACAACGGCTCGTCTCTGCGAATGCGCACCGAGCTGGCCCTGCGCCGAAACGGCTCGAGCAATAACAGCTTGACCAAACATTCCGACATTGGCAATGCCGACCTGTTCTGCCATAAACTGGCACTCCCCGAATGTGGTATTATCCTGCAGACCCGAGGCGCTATCTGAAGTCCCTGGGTGCCCACCATATTCAATCACGCATCCACCGCCGATTGCGAACGTCGCCTGCAACTGGCCGGCAGCGATAACATAATCGATAGGTGTGCCCGTGCTGCTGAAACGTGCTGGTCTCTTCTTCAACGCATGCATTCGAAAGCACACACACACACACAACCACACACACAAACACACATCAAACAACTAAATCCCCCAACCGACTCATCTCGGGCCTATACTGCAGGGGCCTCTGAGCCTCTTGTCAGCGCAATTCCGACCGAAGGACGGGGAAGCAGATACCACACAGAAGATATGTGTGACACCAGTTGCGTTTGCTCACGAATGGGGCCTCTGGGGTTCGGACTCGCGGGGCTTCGCGGGAGCCTCCCCAATTCGCTCCTGGGCAGTCTTGGGCAGACCTGGGGCTATCTCGGACCTCGCAGCGGAGTCCTGGGTCTGTTGGCACCTTTCTGCGAGCCTCTCGGAGCCCTCGTGGGGCTCTCTTGGGCCCGCCGGCGACCGTCGCGCGCCCGTGATGGGCCATCCTGAGGCGGTCTCGGAGGCCTCTGGGGCTGTCGTGGACGCTCTGCTGGCCGCAAGGGCCAGAACGCTAAGCCCTTCAAGCAATTAAGGGAAGATATATCTGCTGTTTCACAGTGGGCCGTTGGGCTGTCCTTCTTGGGCTCCTGCGGAGCTTCTGACTGGCCTCTTCAGCCCTCTCGGAGCCATCCCGGGCCGTCTTGGAGCTGCATTGGCCGCCTTGGGTCTCTTGGCGCTGGTTTGAAACACTCTTGGTGCGCTATGGTGCCCTCTACTAGGCTCGAGCGGCTTTCTTGGATCTGTTGGAGAGCCTCGGAGCGCCCTGTTTGGGCCATCTTGGGGCGATCTTGGACTCTTGGGCCGTTGGAGAGACAATGTGTCAAACCAGACGGAAAGCACGTTCTTTCCTTGACGAGGGAAGCAATGTGGGCTAATTCGGGCCTCCCTATCCGTTTCCCCACACAGAACTGTCCCTGGCGCGCCCCTCGAGGCTCTACTTCGCGAACGGCCCCGAGAGGCCCCAGAACCTCCATACGTAGTGAAGGCTCTGGTTCTTGTGCAATGGCTTCATCCCGCGGTGATGCGATTATTTATTTATACACGTGTAGTATATACATACATGTTTAGGCACTTCGACACACACACATATATATGTATACATATATATGTATGTATGTATGTAGGTATGTATGTATGTATGTATGTATGTATGTATGTATGTATGTATGTATGTATGTATGTATGTATGTATGTATGTATGTATGTATGTATGCGTATATATACACATAGATCTACCTGCACACATTTAGACTCGCCGGCCCAAACGGGCCAAGGGCATGCTAGAATCGTACGTTCGTGCCCTGTTGTTTGTACCCTCCGCGCGCACACTCAGCGGCCCAGGGGGCCCCAGGAAGAAAAAATACCCCACCAGCTCCTGGCAAACCCCGGCCAAATCCTGGCCCAGGTCGGGATCCACCAAGTGGGGGGGTGACCCTGAGGGGGAGCATGAGTTCGATGACCCTGAGGGGAAGCAAGGAGGAGGTCGAGCTAGCCAACTCGACCGAGTCACAGGGCCTCGCCCACTCCCGCACCCCCGCCCGCGGCGTGAGAGTCAACGCTGGCACAACTAGAGGAAAAAGAACTATGCACATACACCGATTCTGGCCAGGCCCATCTTGAGCCCAGGATCGGTGCTTACGCCCTCCTGCCTTGGCCAGGAAGGCATATGCACCGATCATGGGTCAAGGATGGGCCTTGCCAGCATCGGTGCATGTGCATAATTCTCTTCGCCCGGACAACGGGATGCCGAGACTCGCGCGCGCCATCCGAGCGCATGCAAGGCGCTCGCGCAGCGCGCGCGCCGAACCATTTCCGACGAGATGGCGACCGTCGGGATCCACCGGAAGGGGGGGGTGACCCTGAGGGAGGGCATGACTTCGATACGCTGGGGCACCGAACTGCCGCAAACAGATGCCCCCCGCATGCCCTACGTGTCGGCAACGATCGGGAGCTGCCAGCGGCTGGGGGGCATCTGTTTTGGGCGGTCCTGCTCAAAAACCGATCGAACTCACAGACACCCTGGGGCACACACACCCTTTGCGGGATCCCGACCAGGGGGCCCCGAGAAGAAAATCCGGGAAGACAAGCCCGGCCACGAATGCCGGAGCTCCTGGGCGCCCGCTTTAGCACCCTGTGCAGCCCCCTAAGAGCGCCTCGAGGGAGCTGCACGAAGAGGCCGCACAGAGCCCGAGACGGCCAAAGAGCGCCCCAAGACACCCAACATGGCGGCCTCTTAGCGATCTTAGAAGCCTCGAACAACCTTCCAGGGGGCCCCTGGAGGGCCCCTGAGAGAGAGCCCTGGGAAGCAAAATCTTGGGATTCCCCAGAAATGTTTTGGGATTCCCCAGAAACGTTTTTGAAAGGTTCCGGCGATCTGAATTTTTCGGGCTTCGAACGCTCCCAGACTTCCTAACAAGTCCCACGACGTCGCCCCAGGACAACCCCAGAGGCCTCCAAGAGGGTCCCAGGACGGCCCCAGAGGGGCCCAGGACGGCCCACGAGGGCCCCACGACGGCCCAAGAGCCTCTCAAGACGGCCAAAGATGGCTCCTAGAGGGCAGGAAGAAAGGGAACACGAATATGAGTTTCCAGCCGACCATCAGAGGCAGGCCGGGCAGAGCCCCCCCCTCATCCCTGTCAAATAACACAATACGCGCGTCTTCGCTTCTTTCACACAACCATGCTCCACGAACCCCACTGTAGCAGAAGCAAAACAACCCCCAGGATCGCGCGAACATGTTTAAATCACACAAAACGCATTGGGGATGCAAGCGCTCCACCATACAAACATCAGACGCAAATGAGTGCTTCACAACAAATACTGCAACATTGCTGCCCGCGCGCAGTTGCTGTCATTATATCAACACCGTGATTCTCCTATTATCCAAAAGCCGCACTCGCATCTCACCACGCGGCGCATCCCCGTGGCTCTAGCATGCGCTCACCGCACGAAACACCGACAACTAATACCACGCGGGCCGCAACCGGGCACCGCCATACGCAGGTGCCGAAACCACTCCCAAACCATTGGCTGCCGAAGCATCCCAAGAAAGAGCTCTAAACACAAACATGTGCAACCACATGTCTGTTAGCACAAAGTCTGACATGTCTTGAATTTCTGCTCCCGTAATTCCCTCCCATCACCGCATCAGCGCCATCGCAACACAATAGTTATCGTGATCGCAAATTGCGACCATTTGTTTCGGCCATCATCAGTCGAGCACCTTCAGCACCGACACACGGACATCATCATCGTCGCCGTCGTCAGCAACAACGGCGCAGTCGTTGGCTTTGCTGCTGTCATCGCCATTATGGTCACAGCCGCCCCCACTATCATCATCGTTGTCGCCGTTCTCGACGTCATCATGATACCGCGCCCGCCCAAGTCACGCCTTGGGGCCACCACAGCCTCTGAGACGCACTGGGAAGCTCCACTCGGTAAGCGCCATCGTAGCCGCATCAGTTGCGCCAAACCAACTGACACGCTCTGCACGCGAGCGTGCATGCGCCAGCGCGGCCGGGAAGACGCGCCAGCCAGTGACAAGCAGTCACCGCAATCGTGGCCACATGGGTTTTGCAAAACAAGTTGCGGGTGGGAGGTGGGATGTTTGCGCCAGCAGTGGAGTTCACAGCTCATCAATGGCGCGGGCGAATTGCAACACGTAGGCTGCACTTAACACATATTACAATACAAAGGATGCAAGAAACCATTGTTTGCGGTCCGCGCTTGCGACCACATAGCTTTGATGCAAGCGGAACTGTGTAAAAAGAAATGCTGAACGCTAGATTTGTTCAAAGTCACCGACGTACATGTTGGCCGTGACGGCGACAAGTGGGATCCGATACATAGGTGGTGGCACACTTGTGCCGCCAGGCGCGCCATTTTTTACCGCACAGAGCCCGCACGAAGGACTATCGTTGCATGCAATGTCTCCCACAGTGCGCCTCCGCCAGCAGCACCGATCTCCGCCAGTCGTTCGTGATGGGACCCCAGCCATCGTCAAGAAGCCCGTAGGGTTCGCTGTGGCCGTTCGGCTTGGGGCCGCCATTGAGCGGCCAGTAGGCGTAGTCGCCGTCAGAGTCCGCGAGGTACTTGGCCAGCGCCTCGAACCAGACTCGGTGCGCCGGTTCGGCCTCGAAGTCAACACCAAACTCGCTCACCCACACGGGGGCCAGCTGCTTCTCCAGAACTCCGCCCCAGATCTTCCTGTACCACTCGATCTGCTCCCTGCGCGGCATCTCGCCGAAGCACCGCGCGTCGCCGCAGTGCCCCCCGAGCGGCCGCGTGAGGGGCCCACTGCGCACCGAGTCGAGCAGCCGCTTCCTCCAGCTCCCGGGTGCGTTCCAGCCATCCAGCGTCACGAAGGTGGGTATGTGTAGAAGAACAAGAAGCGGCGTAAACATAAACTTCTGGATCTCCGCACGGATTTCCTCGCACTGGCGCGCGGAGCGCCCCACTGGCCGCGCCGCCAGAGGGGCCCAGCGCGGATCGAAGGCATCCGCGCGGAGCACCAGAAGTCTTTGTTCGTGGCGTTGGTTCTTCTTCGGATGTACAGGCCAGGCCCCGACCAGGCGTAGCAGTGGACGCCGAAGACCAGGCGGCTTCGGGGGATGCCCTCCGTCAGAAAGCAACCCACGGAAGCTCTTGGTCGTCCCCATGACGCCCAATAGCGCGCCCAACCGCGCACAGAGCGGACCTCATGCACCTCCCTCGTACGGCGCAATTGAGCGCTATTTGAACGCTCTTCGGCGCTACTGGGCGCTGTGGGGCACTGTACGGGGCTGTTCATCGCTGAAGGGCGCCCTGCGCCGAGACGGGCGGGAGCGTCCGTGATTTCCTGTCTGACCTCTGGAGGGCTCAGCACGCAGGGCTCCAGCGACTGCTTCGGCATCACGATCTGCTCGACCTCCGGGGGGGGGCCCAAGAGAACGGGGGGGGCCACAGAGGTCATGGCTGGCGGCACGCGCGCAGACGAGGATGGCGGCCGGGCAGCGCACCGAGAAAGAGAAAGGGGGGCCATGGCACCGCAGAGACGTCACGGCCCCAGCCAGGGCACCCACACCCGCCTACTCTTAAGTTGGGCATGTCCCCCTACAGGGGGGATCTGGCCGAAAAGCAGAAACATATATATATATATAGAGATAGATAGATATATAGATATATCCCTCCCCAATGGGCAACAAAAATAGTCCGAACATCGTCCCCGGACTATCGTTTACTATTTTAGAATATTCCTCCTGTAGAGGGACAGGCCCGACTTAAACCTACCTGTGGACGCCCGAAGTGGGCATTGAAAACATGCGCACGGTGCCCAACAGCTGATGTTGTCCAAGATCGGCAGCGCCCGCGACTGCGCAGCCGGCCCTCGGTCGCAAATCGACGACGGCCGCGGCGGCACGGAGAGCGAGCCCTGCCCGCCAGGAACCGGAACTGCTGTGGGTCGCCGGGCCCGTCCCTGACGTACCCATGTCGATCGCACAGATTAGTCATCCCCCCCCCAGGAGGGCCCAGAATCGAACGGATAAATCGGATCGGCGATCGAAACGAATCGGATCGCCGGTAATCGGCGGTCGAGTCGGGAGAAGTCGAATCGGCGGAAGCTGGCAGGCGAGCAGGCCTCCAATGAGAAATCGGAAGCCAAAAATCCGAATCCGAAGCCGGCTCGACTCGGAACCGGAAGCCATCGAAATCAAATCGAATCGAACCGGAGGAATCGAGACGAGCCCTGTCCCCCCCCCCTTGGAGGACGCCCCCGAGCATTTCCTCCTCCTCCTCCTCCTCCCCCTCCTTCTCCTCCTCCTCCTCCTCCACTCTTCCTCATCCCCCTCCTCCATTCCTCCTTCCCCTCCACCTCCTCCTCAGGCAGGCAGCGGCGAGCCGGCCTCCCCGTGCCTCTTCCACCCTCTTCCCCTCCCTCACCCCATCCCGAGCCTTCCCCACGTGAGCCTGGGAAACATACAAGGAACCCCTACTCCCTGGACCTCTCCAAGGGGGTGCGTTCGAACCAGAATTCCAAAGCGACTCTGGCCGTGGCGACGAGGGCCCTGGGAGGCTCTGGGTACCAGTATCGGTACCTGTTCCTCCTCTGAAAGCCGACCCTCCCGCCCATCGAGCAAGTCCCCACCCCTGTCGGCGCCCTGGCTCAATGTTCAGGAACCGAATTCGCAACCACAAGCTTTAGGCCGATGCCCAAGACAGGATGAGCTACAGACAAGAACATAGATATCAGGCACAGGCCGGTGCACAACGTTGGGGTGCGTGATTGCGAGGGCGACGGCATAGAAATACCAATATACGTCTACAAAATGTTCGTGCCGTAGTGTGCACCTGCTTCGCATCACAGGTGGGGGGGAAGGCAGTGGAGGGAGGGGCGGGGAGGGGCGGGGAGGGGAGGAGGGGGGAGGAGAGGGAAGGAGAGGACAAGCACGTGGTTGATGATGAAAGGCTAGGTATTGGCCGACCCGACCCTTACCCGAAACATTGACTCCTGGCATCTGTCTCTGGCTGCAGCAGCCCCCTGCATGCAGCTGAAAGCACCACCCTCCAAGGGCGGCAACGGAACTCCAGAGGCACGAGCAGGAGATGTGCGCGTGCTCTGTTCCCCCCCGAGCCTCGAAGCCCCGAAGGGTGCGGCAGCAGGGGTTCCTGGTACGTCTGCGAAACGCGCAGCGAACGCGAGCGCCCGTGCCACACGCGCAAGCACAAACGCATCTCATGTGGGACCGGTGGGCCACCACACGGAGCCAGGTCCTCCCACTGGGGGGGGGCCGCAACTGCAGGAACGGGGGAAAGAATGAACGCCTCCGCGGATGGCTTCGACTTCCTGGCCTGCTTGAGTTGCCGCGAGAGCTTCGCTGACTAGCTGACCGAGGGAGCCGGGTAGGA
The DNA here is from genome assembly GCA_963575745.1 of Prorocentrum cordatum. Classification (NCBI taxonomy): domain Eukaryota; class Dinophyceae; order Prorocentrales; family Prorocentraceae; genus Prorocentrum; species Prorocentrum cordatum. The sequence continues at coordinate 54,920 of CAUYUJ010005248.1, forward strand.
GACTTAGCACAAGGCGGCACTCTTGGGGGGTTCGGCCAGACCTCGCACGCTGCAGTTGCAGCACAGCTCCTTCTGTGAGGTGGTCTCCAGCTGCACTGGCCGTGCAGTCCCCGCGAGCCGCCGTGCTGGAACGAACCCCAGCGATGTCACACAAGAAGGCTCGTGGGCTTCTCTGGGTGCTCATAGTAGAACAGGTCATGCCCCTCGGGAGGAGGATGGCTAGGAGGGGGGTGAAGATTAAGGTTCGTAAACAGGTTTTTAAGAAGAAGATTCACAGACTTGGCGTGCATCGTCTTGCCCTGGGCCGCCACGCCAGACATATTTTTACCAGCGGACTGTTGGCCAGCAGGACATACGGTTGCGAGGTGCACGGCACCTCCGGACATCTGAGCGCACTGTCCAAGGCAATCCATAGCACGCATCCCGTCCTCCTCGGCTCTGAAGGAGCGCACGCGGATGCGACAGATCGGGCACCGGCGCTGGCCATGGACCAACCCTAAAACATGGGCCCTCAGGGACCCGCGAGGGGCCACAGGAGGAGGCGGAGGAGGCGGAGGGGGGCATAGGACCAGGAGCCACAGGGCTCCAAGAGGCCAGGGCCGAGGCGGCACCAAGGGAAGGGGAGAGGCTCTTCGCAGGGCTGGCCAGCGCCTTGGTTCTCCTTGTTGGGAAAGAAGAGAAGAGGGGAGGGGAGGAGGAAAGGCACGAGACTGTTTTGTATCCTCTCCCGCAACGTCTGCTACGGGGAAGGGAGGCGGAGGAGGACGAGGAGGAGGAGGAGGAGGATATTGATGATGATGAGGAGGAGGAGGAGGAGAAGAGGGATGGAGGGAGGAGGGGGAGGGGAGAGGAGAGGGGAAGGCAGGGGAGAAGGAGGGGGAGGGAGGGAGGGAGGGAAGTGAGCGGAGCAGGGAGCAGGAGGCACGGGGGAGCCCTGGGCCTTGCAGAGCAGCAGCCCGCACCCGCACGCGGCCAGCGCGCCCCCGCCGAGCAGCCCGGCCGCGCACGCCCCCTGGAAGGCGAGCAGCCCACCCGCGCACGCGAGCAGTGCGCCCGCGCACGCGGGCAGCCCCGCCGGCGCGGCCCGGTCCTCGGGGGCTCGAGAAGGTCAAGACATCGCATGCGTGGGCCTGCAGTCCGGTCGGGCATTTCTTCCTACACGCGGGCTTGGGAATCAAGCATGGGAGCAAGTACTCGAAACATCGTCCCCAGAGTATTGTTCGACTATTTCTCGAGATTCCTCCTGTCGAGGTGCATGCCCGATTTAAGCCTACAGTCAACCCGTATAGTAGGGATGTGCGATAAGGATGCAAGGGCCTTGGATGCCCATCTCGAAACTTTTCGAGCGGGGCGCGCCAACGAAAGTGGCGAAGAATGCACCGAGGAGGTAAGGATGCAAGGGCACCCTTGGGAAGGTTGCTCACCCTTACCATGCGGGGCGACTGTATCTCCCAAGCGCGCGGTACCCAGCTTGCCCGACCACGCGTGGACTGCCTCTGCTGCGCTGCGAAGTGAGATGTCTGCGTCCCTCTCTCCATCCTCGCCCCATCCGCGCCGCTCCTCGCCCTTCCTCGCCCCTGCGCGCCCGTCCTCGCCTTCCCTCGCCCTTCCTCGCCCTCCTCCCCTCCTTGCCCTTCCTCGCCCTTTTTCTTTTTCTTCCTCCTCCTCCTCCTCCTCCTCTTCCTCCTCCTCCTGCTCCTCCCCCTGCTCCTTCTCCTCCTCGCTCGCACTCTCTCTCTCTCTCTCTCTCTCCCGCGGAGCGCGCGGGCTTGGAGGAGGCCGCGCTGGTCACGCCAGGCCGCGTCGCCCTCTCCGCGAGGCGGGGGGTCCCCCACCTCCTCTCGTCGCGAGACAATCACGTGGTAATCGCGCAGGGGGCCGACTGCAGATTTGATGCACCCCAGAATTGATTTCCTCGTTGAATCCACAAACACATACGTAAGGTGCTCGTGGATATATGAGCAGTCGACGTTTCTGTTTCGCGCCTTCGACGAAATCCTGGGGTACATCAATTGTAGAGTCGATGCCCTACTCGAGGTAAGCCTTCGGGTTGCGTGTAGACAGCCCGCCAAAGTAGTCCTGGCTGGCCTCAGCAAGCCCCCCCCTTCCCCCGCGAGTCGCCCGAGGCGGTCTGGACACCATGGCACCGCCTCTGGCGGCGCCTCTGGGGCGTTCCGCGCTCCAGGGTTGGGGTGTTGAGGCCGCTGCAGACTACAGTAGGGGCCCGACCACAAGACACCTTCCACCAGCAACCCAACCCTGAGACCCCAGGACGTGGGTAAGTCACGCTTTCCATAGCAAAGCCATCGAAACCCATGACACCCAGTGCACCGTGGGGCAAGCAGGGTGTTCCTTGGCATGGGTCTCCACTGTAATCGAGGGGCTCGTGAAGGCCAGCTGGGGCGACCTGGGGGGGCTGTCCGTGTGCAAACCGGATCCGCACCAACAAGAACAACGACGCGGACGGTGTTTGACAATTTTTGGCCTCCAGGGGGCCTTCATGGGGCCCTGGGGCCATGAAACACCGACCAGGGACGCAAAACTTGTCCAAAGGAAGGAGGCCCAGATCCCCAGAGGACCACAGTGTGAACAAAAACACGACGCCGGGGCTCTTTGCTAACAATCGCTTGGGGGACGGATCCCCAGGAGCCTCGGCAGGCGCTGGATATGGATACACTTGGCCTCCGCCAGGGCCCGAGTATATCTATATCCATCGCCTGCAAGTGACCTGGAGATCCGTCCCGCAGGCGGTCAAAGACAAATCCGCGCCTCGGACTCTTGGCCTGAACGCAGAGGAGTAGCCCAGACCTCCAACGTATTGAAAAATTCAAATCGGAGCTGTTTCGACGCCTTTGGCTTTTGTAAGAGCCCTCGCAGGGCTCAAGGCCGCTGCCCCTGCGATCCGCTCTCCGCGTTGCCCCTCCCATCCTCCTCCTCCTCCTCCTCCTCCTCCTCCTCCTCCTCCTCCTCCTCCTCCTCGTCCTCGTCCTCCTCCTCCTCCTTCTCCTTCTGCTCCCATCCCCCTCCTCCTGCTCCTCCTCTTCCTCCCCCTCCTTCTCCTCCTGCTCCTTCTTCTTCTCCTCCTCCTCCTCCTCGTGATCGTCTCCTCCTCCTCCTCCTCCTGCTCCTCCCCCTCCTCCTGCTCCTCCCCCTCCTCCTCCTCGACACTGCCCTGCGCGACGATGGGTCTCGCCGCACACCTTTGAGTTGGATGGGTGGCGCTTCCCCTTTGATGCGGGGCCATTACCACTTGCGCCACCACCCGCTCACGTTCACTCCTCGAGTGAACACACAGGAGAAGAAAAAGCCAAATGAGTTAGGCGATATGGAGAGAATCAATCTCACCCGCACGGACCTGATCGCCAGTCTTGAACGGCTGGCGGAGCAGGTGCCACTTCTTATTGAGACTGTATCGTGCTGGCGCGCGCGCGAGGTTCGCCAACACGCGCGCGCCGTGGGAGGAAGTTGCAGGGGGTCCATTGCACTGCTCAGATAGCTTGGCAGAGACTTTGCGACCTCCGAGCCCACAGACCGCACACACGACGCACCAGGTGCCCTCCTGAAGCTGAAAGGGACACACGACGCACCATGTGTCCTCCTGCTCCTCCTTCTCCTCCTCCTCCTCCTCCTCCTCCTCCTCCTCCACCTCCTCCTCCTCCTCCTCCCCCGTCGGGCCGGGCCTGAGGCCGAGCCCGACGATGCAGGGGGCTCCTTTCTGTTGTTCTTGGGAGGGGGGGGGGAGCCCGGCGGCGGGCCGAGGCGGGGCCGTCGCCCCCTGCCTGGGCACAAGAAGTGGCCCTTCGATGGGCCCCCGCCCTTCCTCCCCTCTCTCTCCCGTGGACTCTCCCCTTTTGTCTAACCTCTTCCCCCCCCTCCCCCTCCCCCTCCGCCTCCTCCCTCTCCCCTCCCTTTCTCCACCGCTCTCCCTACCTCCCCGCCTCCTCCTCACGCCTCCTCCTCCTCCTCCTCCTCCTCCTCCTCCTCCTCCTCCCCCTCCTCCTCCTCCTCCTCCGCCCCCTGCCACATGCTAGATACACGTGCGGAAGCCTATCGTGCGCGGCCATAAAAAGACCAAGCGCTGGACAGACATCCAGCCACATGCACACCCACGGCTCCCCGACCCAGATCTGAGGAACAGCCCGACGACGGGAGCCCCTCCGCAGCCAAGAGTGGCCCTTGTTTCAGCCCCTCGGTGCGTGGCTTCATGGGGTGGCGGGGGTGGGGGCAAAGACAAGCGCACTGGGGGAACCAAAAGATACCGACACCGCTACTCCACGGTCCTCTGCCAGGTGGCGTTCTGCGCGAGATCTTGAGTCGACTCCAGCGGTGGCGACGAGGGTCTTCCAGGACGCCCAACAAGGCAAACATGAGGTAGGGGTACAGCGGGAACCTATAGTAAGGACGGGCGGTAAGGACGCAAGGGCATTGGACGCCGAATTTGGCACTGTTTGGGCGGCGGGCTGCCAACACCCCCTGAGGAGTTAGCCAGTGAAAACCGTGAAGGACGGGCCGCAAAGGCAGTGACGCAACGGTACTCTGAGGACACCCGCGCGTTCTTACTATGAGTTTTGACTGTAGCGGTACCTCTTCCTGAGCCTCTGACTGTGTGCGCTCGCGCCAGAAGCCACTACGACGAAGGGCCTCTCTGACGCGTGCTTACTTTCCATTGGCTCGGGCGCCCGTTTCATGTGCGTGTTGTTCTCTCACGGCCATTCACGGCGGGAGCGGCGTGACTACGACGACGACGACGACGACGACGACGACGACGACGAGGACGACCACCACGACGACGAAGAAGACGAAAACGACGCGGACGGCGACGAGGACGAACACGAAGACCACGACAACGAGGCATGCCCACACGGCGCCGACGCGACTCGCGACGTAACTGGCCCCCTCCCCCCTGCCCCCGCGGTCACGTCCGAGATCGCCACGGGATAGACGCGCTCTTACCTAGGGTCGCCTAGGGTTTTCACCTCGAGCCCTTCTTCGTTCACAATCACACAAGCATACACATTCGGAAGTCCGCGCGGATTTCTTGGATCGGCCCTGGAGCCCCCTGGCGGCGCCTCTGGCGCCGCCCCTGGCGCGCATCGCGCGCCAGGGAGGGGGGTCCAGCGCCGATCCAAGAGATCAGCGCGGACCTCCGAACGCTCTTCGTGCGCATGTCTGCCTCAGCCCCTCGGAAAAGACGACCCTGTCATTGGCCGCCTTGGTTCACCCAGGGTTTTTGCCTCGTGCCCTTTTGGTTCCCCAACGGGTCGCCCTCTAGGGGTGCCTGGGGACCCCCCCGGACCTGCCGATCCTCGCGCCACAGGGGCCACCTGGTCGGCATGCCGGGCACGGGCCGCACCTCGTTGCGGAGGTCGTAGCCGATGACCCAGGGCACGCCCCGGTACCGCCGGGCCATGGCGCGCCAGTCCTCGAAGAACTGGCCCTCTCTCGGAGGAGGGCCGGCCGATGCAGATGCTGCTTCGTCGGCGGCGTCTGGGACCCGAGGTGCGGTGAGGCTACGACGGGACGCGGCGCGACGAAGCAACTTCAGAGGCACAGGCAGGGGGGCACCCTCAGCACGCGAAGCGCGCTTCGGGACTGTGCCAGAGGCAGGCTCACGTACTCGTCGCAGCCGGTAAGGGGCGGGGGGCGGATCAGGACCGCAAAGCCAGGGTTCGGTGGCAACTCACGGGAGCCTCCCATACCACTGGGTCGGCTCTTGCGGATCGACGCTGAGTCGACGCCCAATGGACGCTAATCGACGCCAAATCGAGGCTAAATCGACGCCAATCGACGCTGGCCGATCCTAAATCGGCGCTATAGCATCGACTTCCAGACGCTAATCGACGCTAACCGACGCTGAAGACGGAATTAAGAGGGTATACCAGATTCCCATGATTTGCTACCGAAGGATGCGCCTCGAAAGATGGGTTAGGACAGACCCCAGGAGGGGCCCGGCAGCCGATTTTGAGCGGATTTGGCCTGGACCGGAGGGCCGCCAATTCATTCGCCTGCCAATGTGGGGCCAGACTGCTGGTGGTCAGAATCAGCGAAGGGCAAACTACGGAAACAAGCATGTGCTTGTACAAAGGCTGGCCCGCACGAAAAGCTTTGAAAGAAAACACCACGGAAAAAAAACACGTGCTGACAACGTTTGACACAAGTGCGGCACCGAACTAAGAAAATCCAAAGAATTGAGCTTACCCTATTGCCTGACCACCCGCCACCATCACAGTCGGACCTGGGACAGAAGAACATCCTTCCAGAACATGAGACCCTCCGCCGGCCTAACTGAAGAGCATTCGAGGGTGTCCTCCCCCACGATGCACAAGAGCATCCAACACGCACGAAGAGCATGAGGGTACCCTCCCCGCACCGACCTCGATCTTGTACCTCGGTCCGACTGCAGCAGGCGAAGGAAGTGCCGCCAGTGTCTCGACGGGCCCTCCCCCAATCCTCGGAGTAGGTCACCGGCGGGTCGCCGCACGGCTTGTCGCAGAACCACAGGCCGTTGGCGTCGGGCTCGCCGCCCCAGGCGCTGAAGGAGCAGTGGTTGTTGGGGACCACCGCGACCTGGCAGGCCCCCAGCGCGTGCACGACCGCGTCGAACACCTCCAGCGGCCCCAGGCCCCTCAGCTCGGGGTTCAGGGCGAAGTCGATGGAGCCCTCTCCTGGGGGCAGCCGGCAGGTGCCGCGCAGCCGCCCGCCCCCGGACCTCTCCCCACGAGGGTGCGCGCCCCGCGGCGAGGGCCCCCCCCCGGGAGGCCCGGCGAAAGGCGAAAGCGAGGGGAGGGTCATTGGCGCTGTCGGCAGCCTCTACTACTCCGAAGTGCGGGCCCAGGGCGGTGCGGTGGCGGGCGCGGCCAGAGAACGTCTCTTCCAAGACGGGCCGAGGCGACCCCGAGAGGCGCTCGCGTGCGGCGGGGACGGGCGACGGGCGAGGGAGCAGGGGCGAAGAGGCCCAGCGGCGGCCGGCCGCGGCAGCACGGGAGGAGCGCGGCCCAGCAGATGCAGGCGAGGCGGGGTGCACGGAAGGCCTGCTGGAAGAAGGAACGAGGGCCAGAGGAGCAACCGCGGAGTGACCTTATTGCAGCGTCCTGCCTGTGTACGTCCTCTTCCTCCTCCTGCTCTCCAGGCTCGACGCCAGGCCGCATCATCTGGTTGGAGAACGGCAGCCGCACCACCGTGAAACCCATGTCCCTCACGCCCTGGGCCAGATCCGCGAGTCGCCGGCAGTGCAGACCCCCCACGACGTGCTGAACGTCGGAGCCGCCGTACCTGCGGACAGGACCGCCTCGGATGTTCGGACGCCCTTCCCTGGAAACCCGTGACGAGGTGGATATGTTTGTTTTGGAGGGAGAAGATGGGCGCGGCCAGCAGGAATAAACTCCGGCCACCTCAGCCTGGCGCTCGATTGGAACATATGCCGCAGAGGTGGGGGCAGTTATGGTTATGGAGTGAACAGCCCTGGGGGGCAACCAGTCAGTGCATGGCCCATGTAACATATCTATCGCAAGGGTAGGGTGACCAAGAAAGAGACACCAAGCTTCGGGGGGCGAAGTAGGAGGAGGGAGGAGGGAAACCCGAGACGCAGCGGATATGGATAGAATCTGGCCTCTACCGAGGCTAGATGTCCTTCCATATCCACTGCCTCGCGGGTTTCTGGCACCCCTTCCCAAAACATCCAAGACGCCTTGGATGTGCACATCAATCTTCCTCGCGGCACCAGTTGACGCCCTTCAGGCGAAAGCGCTGCCCGTGCGCGTCCACGACCTTGCCGCCCTCTACCCGCAGCGGGAAGCGCGCGAGCCACTCCTCCCTGGAGGGCTCCGCGGGCGCGGCCGCGGCAGCCGCGGGGGCGGTGCCCGCCGCCGCCATGGACGGCGATCCGTCGATCTCGAGCTACGCACAAAGGCACCTCCGATAATGGAAGATGACGAATAATAAATGACCGGGGGTCGTGTTCACGCGGCGGCGCCCGGGATGACGATTAGAAAAAACCGACCGCGGGCTGGAAAACTATTCTTTTCAATCGTTCTCCTCCAGTCAGAGAACTGTGCAGAAACAGCAGAGAACTAATTGTTGAATCGTTCTCTCCCATTTTTTAATTAGTCGTCATCCCGCATTACCACTACCACCAGGCCTGGCGAGGGCCATCCCGGGCCCTGGCACGGCG
>CAUYUJ010005249.1:0-40000 GCA_963575745.1 Prorocentrum cordatum
AACGCTGTACTGGGCGGGTGAAACGCAAGGAAGAGGGGGAGGAGGGAGGAGGAGGCGGAGGAGGAGGAAGGAGGAAGGCAGGAGACGCGGGGCACCGTCTCTTCAAAACGAGGACCCAACACCACAGGATGGTTGGGAAAAAGGGTCAAAGCTGCGTCTTTGAGTGAATCGTGGCGATGTCTCGGGCTGGAATCCCTTTCCCTGTGGGGCCTGTGATTCACGTTCGAATCTGAGAGGGTCATCCAAATCCTGTACCCGTCGTCGCCTCTGCGTTCCTCAAGCGTAGACATAGATGACGTCTCCAACGGGCATTTCGTCGGTGAGTGAATCGCGAGGAATTCTCACGTGGACGCCCCCCACTTATAGAGCCCGCGCGCGTCGCAGGGCCAGACGCCGCGCAAGGGTATGGCCATCGACTGCGCGAGGACGCTGGTTGCACTGGCACGTCGGACGAACAGTGGTGGTTGCACATTGGTGACATGTTTTCCCGCGACACGCGCATGCGGAACGTGCTGGTCTTGCGGCCGCCCACGCAAAATCTTTTGGGGCGCGGGCCGCCAGCGTCCCCGCGGAAGGCGCCCGAGGAGTTTGACAAGCAGGCTGCGAGCTCCAGGTTCACGCGGAGCATCTCGCGGCAGAGCTGGGCTTCCTGCTGCCTCCCGCCTGAACGCGGCTGCGACTAGCTCGGGCGGGATTGTCCAAACAGTTCGCCCGCGCCCCAACGGCTCGCGCGGCTGTCCCAAAGGACTGGCTCGCAAAGGTGGCTCGCAAGGTTGCCCGCGACTTGGCCGTCGGAGAACGCGCCCCTGCCGGGCGCGGCGGCGAAGGCGCCGAAGAACATCGACATGCGCGCCCCTGCTAGGAGGAAGGAGCGTGCATAAGGAGAGCAGGCGGGATGGGGATGAGGAGGGGGAACGGGAGGAGAAGGTGGAGGAGGAGGAGGAACGAAACAATATCAACAAAAAGCGAAGAGGAGGAGGGGGAAAACGATGAGGAAAAGGAGGAGGAGGAGGAGAAGAAAGAATGAGGAGCATGAGCATGAACGCTAAGGGAGCTCCAATCGATGACAGAGTGGGATTGAACCATCAATCTACTAATCTTTGCTCTGCGCTACTCTGAACAACGGGCATTGCACTACTTTAGCTCCAACGTGGTATGCGTGAACACCCTTGATCGTGACGGCCAGGGGCCCTCGCGGCACGCTGTCCGCGCTGGGCCTGAGGGGCAGGCCGCCACGGAACGCAACCTATAGCCGCCCGCCCCACCCCCCCCCCCCCCAAGGCAGTTAAGAGCTGCATCGCCTTTCACCGCGACTTCTACCTTTCCGGCGAGGCCCGCGGGAACGCAAGCGCGCCCCCCCCCCCCCCACCCCCCTTCTATCCACAGCCTCAACGGGGGCACCCGAATTACTACCGATCGCCAGAGGAGGATTCGAGGAAGAGGGGCGACCAAGTGGGGAACCGACAAACGTGGGGGCGATCGCTAAGAGCAGGGCCAGAGAGCCGCCCCGCCTCGAATGTTTCACTGAATCTGTTACTACCCCTCACCACTTCTTCTTCATGCGGTCGAGCAACAACGCCCGCCCTCCGCGCTTGAGAGCCCCCCGCGGAGCACTGCCGAGCGCGGGCTTCCCCCCAGCCTTGTGGAGCTCGCTCTCGAGGAGGCGCTGCGCGACCGTCCCCGTCTCCGCGGGCAAGGGCAGGCAGTGGGTTTTAGCTTCATCGGGTTTGCCCCCCGCCGTCTTCGGTCGCTTGCGCGCCAAGTAGCGAACGTCGCAGCTCGCCTGTTCTGCGCGCCATCCCCCGCGCGCAGCAGCTCGAAATCTTACTTCTTCAACTTCTGGCGCGCGTCGCCGGGCCCCTTCCGTCTGCAGCGCCGCGCGGGCCTCCTCGCTTTGATCGACAACTCCACCGCCGACGCGCGAAGCGACAGGGGTGGCGGCCCCGCGCGTTCTCGGGAAGGCCCTCGTTCTTGGCCGGCGCCTCTTTCTCCGCCTTGGCCCACTCCTGCGCCAGCTTGTTAAGCCCGACTCCGCCGTCGAGCATGCCCGCCGCGATCGGCGCCTCCGCGGGCGCGAGCGCGGTCGCGGGGATCGCCCCCTCCAAGGCCCGCGTCTCGGCGGCGTTGGGCACCGCGGGCGGGGCCGTCGCCTCCGTCAGCGCGTCGAGCGCGGTCCTCTTCGAGTCGCCGCCGCCGCCTCCGCTGCCGCCGCTGCCCGCGCGCTTCCCCCGCTCGCGCCCCCCTTCGCGCCCGCTGCTGCGCGCTTGCCCATCCGCGTCGGGCGATGCCCCGCCGATCTGCTGCCGGGAGGCAACCTTGCCGACGGACGGGCTCCAGATTCCCGATCTGGGGCGAATTGCAGCGGACGTGGGCCTGCAGCTCTCGGCGGGTTCCACCCTCAAATCCACGAGCTCGACGTCGAAAGTGCACGGGCCCGCGAGCGCGCGGTAGGGCAGAAACGCACTGCGAGCTGTTAGCTAGATGTCGCTGAGTACATGTCCTAGCATCCAGGACACTGGTTCGCACTCGTCAAAACACTGCTTAAGCTGCAAATGCCATGGCCAGCTCGAATATGGGCGCGTGGGCCCCCGCATAATTGTGCCGGCCCCCCCGCGACATTCCCCGCCCGCATGGAAGATGCGCTTGGACACTGGATCTTCTTGCGCTCCTTCAGGAAGCACCGCGTTCAAAGATGCCCGCGAGAGCCTCGGGGACCCGCAGCCTCTGAACCACGTGCAGACCTGGGGGAGGAACCGGCGCCCCTGGCACCCCGCGGCGAAATGCGCCGGGGTCGAGCGCGCGGAATTCCCAGCGAAAGTCTAGGTTGGTGAAAATGGTCGAGACCTTTCCCTCTGCGATGCCGAGAAGGTCTTCGCGCTCCGCGGCCCGGCGCAGCTGCGCAATATCAGCCCGCGCGCGTTTGGCCGATGGGGCTCGCCTCGGCGTCGGCGAAGTGCGCGTGAGAAGAGCGCCGAAGGTGATTGCGGGGGCGCCTGGTCCGACTCTGCAGCCGTTCAACATGCTGGGCGAAGTCATCTACGCGGGCGCCCCCCCAGTCGGCGGCGCGGGCGCGCGCGGCCGCGCGCCCGTAGTGGGCCATCTTGTCGTCGAGCCTTTGGCACTGTTTGGAACTAACAAGCATCGAGATGCGCCCGCGCCGAATTCACTGCTCTGCACGAAGAAACGCCCCCTCCGCCTCCACGGGGTGCTTGCAAAGTGCCAGATGGCCCCCGCCCTGTGGAAGGACCTGAGCGAGCTCGGCCCCGCGGCAGAGAACGCGCCCCCCGCCCCCCGACGACTAACGACTGCGCTTAACATCGCGGATGCTGCCCAGGATCGGAGCCCCTTGAAGCCGCGGCGTTCAATGCGACGCAGGGCCCGAGGTCCTTTGCCAGCGCTAAGTCCAACGTAAAGAAACCAAATCAGACTGACTGGTGGCATTATTATGTCGTCCCCGCTGCTCGAAGAAGGCGCCGAGGGAGGTGCTGGGCGTCGTCGCCTTCCCGCGCAGCTGCCCAGCGCCGCCGCCCCCCCCCCCCCCCGCGCGCGCGAGCGATGCTCGCCCTCATCTTCCAGGACAAGCATTCCAGCATCATCGGCGCATTTCGCTAGCGAGACATCCACCGCGACGCCTTCAGAAGGGCGATGGGGCCATGAGTTTCTGTCTTCAGTCGAACACAGATCCAGCTGTTCTAGACAAACAAGATTTTATTATTTAATTTAATTCCTGGGGCCGATCAGAAAAAATAAAAAAAAATAAATTTAAAAATTAAAGAAAATAGTTTTTTTTTGATTTTTTTTATTATTTTAATATTTTACCAAGCTGGAAGCTGATGTTCGATTTGGTGGGTTGCAAACAAATTTATGTGAATTGGACATATTTTGGTAGTTGTCTTGCTCGCCCTCATCCTCATCTTTTTTCTCTTCTTTCTCCTCTCGCTCCTCCCCCCCCCTCCTTCTGCTTAGACTCCCTCGCGTCGTAGCTCCTACTCTCCCTCCTTCTCTTCCTGCTTTTCTTTTTCATAGCTCCGAAACTCTCTTCCCCCCTCTCCTGTTTGCGACGGCGTCGACAACGACGCCGCCGACGCCGTTTGGCGCTGGCCCGCTCCGCGGCGCCGCTGGCGCCACCCGCGGTCGGGCAAGGGGCAAGGAAAAGTGGTACCACACCACCAGAGAGGAGAGGAGAGGAAGTCCACGATGGCTTCCCGAGCTGGGGAAGGGGGATGTCTCGAGCGAGGGGCGACGCCAACTCGAAGAACTGGGGAGGGCTTTCCGAAAGCCCTCCCCAGTTCTTCGAGTTGGTGGTCCCTGGTGGTGTTGGTGTCGATTTTCCTTGCTCCTGCCGTTGGCCCCCCCGCGCGGCTCGCGCGATGGCGATGGCGATTCGGCGTTCGCCGACGCCGACGCCGCGCCGGCGCCAGATCGCGCTCGCCGAGGCGTGCCAGGATTGGCGGCGAGCCAAGGGGGGAATGAGAGTGGGCGGGCTGTCCGAGATCTTCTGAGAAGCCGTCCAGCCTTCCAAGAAGGCTGGAGGTCTTGTCAGAAATCCGACGGAAGGCTTGCTCCTTCTCGTTCCAGCCCCAGGCTCCACGCCCACAGGACGCGTGGTCCGAGGGCGAGCGGGACATCTCCCCGCCCAAGACCTACGTGCCGCCCTCGCAGAGGCCCCCAGGGTTTAAGATCTCCATCCATCCAAGACTATCGAACAGGAGGGGGGAGGGGTTCGATAGTCATTAGTTTTGGATGGATGGATGGAGGTCTTGGACTCTGCACCAGGTCGCCTCCAGGCTGGACGCCGCCCGGCACTCCGCGGCGAGAGCGAAGCCGCACGCCGCAGCGGCAGTACCAGCTGTCTCTCCAGGAGGCGCGAGGAGGGCCAACACGAGGAGGGGTGGAGGAGGGTGGAGGAGGGGTGGAGGAGGGAGAAGGGGTGGAGGAGGGGTTGAGAAGGGAGGAGGGGCAAGGAGGAGCGGAGGAGGGTTTGAGGAGGGAGGAGGCTTCCCCACCCTTCAAGGCGGAGCAGGGGCGCCAGGAGATGCTTGAGCTCGCGGAGTGGCGCGAGAAATTCGTGAAGCAGCATGGCCCAGGCCTCCCCTTCGTCGATGTCGTCGTCGTCGTCGTCCTCCTCCTCATCCCCCTCATCCTCTATTTCCTCCTCCAGACTTGGGCCTGCTCCTTCTCGGGTGCCCTCCTCGACTCCCCTCTCACTCGGACCTCCTCCAGGTGCCTCATCATTCCATTCCATTCCTTCCTCATTCATCATTCCATTCCTCATTCCTTCTCCTCCTTTGTTTTCTCGGACCCATCCTCCTTCTCCTCCTTCTCCTCCTTCTCCTCCTCCTCCTGTCCCTCCTCCTGTCCCTCCCCCCCATCCTCGTCCTCGAACCTCCCCCTCCTCGAGCCCTCTCCTTCTCGGCCTCCTCCTCCTCCACCTCCTCCTCCTCCTACTCACCCCTCTCAATCCCTATCCCTTCAAAGGCGCGACGTGGCCGGCCAAGAAGGAGATCTGGCCCAAGCACGTGTACTTCACGTGAGCAGGGCAACAGATTCTGATCCCACTCGTCGTTCTTGGAAGCTTCGCTTGTCGTCGTGGATGGACTCACCTCGATCTCGATTCCGAATTGCGACTTTCGAATTTCCGAATCGTGGTGAGTTCAGCCGCGGCGACGAGCGAGGCTTCCAGGTGCGACAAGTGCATCCGCATCTTTTGCTCACGCAGGCCAGAGAGCGCCAAGGCCGCGCCGCAGCCGAAGCCCATCCTTCGCCATCCAGCGCCTCCAACCACCTGGCCGTGGATGCGCCGCGTTCCTCCACGGTGGGTCTGGCCACAGGGCGCGAGGATGGTGCTCGACTACGACTGCGGCGGGAAGTGGCGGTACTCGGAGCGGTTGGGGTTTGAAATGGTGGGAGGGAAGTGCGAGGAGGGGAGGAAGGCAGGAGAGCAGAGGAGTCCAGAAGAGATCGGATCGGAGGGGAGGGGAGGGGAGCGGCCGGAGGGGTGGAGGAGGAGGGGAGGCGGTGGACAAAGGCGGAGGAGGAGGGGGAGGAGGAGGAGGGGGAGGAGGAGGAGGAGGACGGCCCCAGTCAAAACCAATCCCAGTCCGATCCCCCATCCAATCCTCAGTCTATCCTCGATCCTCGATCTTCGATCTTCGATCTTCGATCCTCAATCCTGATCCCAACAGCGATGCGCGCGCGCGCCGCTCCTGGGATCAAGATCGGAGATCGGAGATCGGAGATCGGAGATCGAGATCGGAGATCGAGATCGGAGAGAGATCGGAGATTTGGAGATTGTCCACAGGAGCACAGGCCCATCGGCCCGCGGATCTCCTGGTTGGACGGCGACGGGCCGCGCGACAAGTTCCCGACGGAGGAGGCGGGACCTACGACGACGAACGGCGACGACGTACGACGACGAGCGACGACGACGACGCGGACGAGATCCAGGCGCTGCCGCTGCACTTGCGCAAAGGCGAGGCTTTCAGCGCCGAGCCCTACGCAGTGGCCAGGAAGGCGAAGCTGCAGAGCATGAGGCCAGGTCGACAAGAATGACCCTCAGATTGCGATCCTGCCCAAGCCACGCCACGGGCCATTCCAACCATTCCTGGGCCGAAGATCGGCGTGCCGATCCTTGGCTCAGGAACGGCGTGGCTGGCTTAGGCAGGATCGCAAGAAACACTTTTCTTGTCGACCTAACAGGAAGTACGGCTTGCAGCTGTGGCACGAGAAGCTCAGCTGCCCGACGTGCGACGTCATCTGGTCCAGGGGCTGCCTAACCTACCCCGACCGTGGCCAACCCTTGCCGCGACGACGCCGACGCCTCGCTCCGAGTCGACGGCGAGAGGCGCGTAGCGGCAGGGGTCGGTCACAGAGGGGGTTAGTGAAGTAGCGCCCGAGAGGTGGGGCTCGGGCGAGTCGCTGCAGGACTTCAAGGACTTCGACGAGGAGAAGTTCGACGAGTTTTTCCTGCAGGACCACCGCGGCTGGATGATGAGGATTCCGCGGGTGCGAAAAAGTACCGATGCCCGATGTCAGACGTTCAACTTTTCTTGGGGAGCCCTCTTCGCCACCATTGGATTTGCGTAAATTCTATTGGTCTAGAACCAGGAACGCGCCGGGAGAGGTCAAGGGCCCAGGGAGCGACGGCATCGGTACTTGTTCGCCCCCTTTCCAGGATTCGCGACCACGAGCATGAGCGGTCCATCCTCTTCTATGCCCCTCTGCCGCATCTTCATCGAGCCTCCTTTCCCTCCTCGAGCTCCTCCTCCTTCTCCTCGCCCCCCTCGGGCCTCGTCTTCGTCCCCCTTCGCTCTCCTCTGCGTGAGGCCTCATCCGCTTGCACCCCGCCCCTCCTCCTCCTTCTGCTCCTCCTCCTCCTCCTCCTGCTCGTCCTCAACCTCGTAATTACTCCTCCTCCTCCTCATCATCCTTGTCTCCTTGTCATCCTTCTCATCCTCATCCTCCTCGTCCTCCTCGTCCTCGTCCTCGTCCTCCTCCTCCTCCTCCTCCTTCTCCTCCCCTGGAGCCCCCCCTCGCCATCGTCGCCCTCCCCCCCTCTCCTGCGCGGTCGCCCGCATCTCCGGCGTCTTCGAGCAGCTCGGCGGCAGCGTCAGCCAGTCCGTCGGCGTTGCAGAGGTCTTCCTTCTACCCCTTGTCCTCCTCCTTCTTGTCATCCTCCTCATTCTCCTCCTCCACCCCATCCCCATCCTCCTCATCGTCGTCCTCGTCCCCCTCGTCCTCCTCCTCGTCCTGCTCTTCATCGTCCTCCTTCTTCTCCCCCTGCTCCACCTCCTCTCCTGAATCCCTCCTTCACTATCCTCGCCCTCCACCCCCCCCCATGCGGTCGCTGGACGCGAGCGCGGCTTCGCCAAGGGCAGCGGCAGCGGCGAGGGCATCAAGAGACGCTTTCAGGTCCTCGTTCTACCCCTCCTCATCTTCCTCCTCGTCCTCCTCCTTCTCCTTCTTCCCTTCTCCCGCCTCCTCCTCCTCCTCCTCCTCTTCCTCCTCATCCTCCTCCTCCTCCTCCTCCTCCTCCTCCTCCTCCTCTGCCTCGTCCTCCTCCTGCTCCTCCCTCCCGCAAGGTCGCTGCCGTGCCCCGCGTGCGCGGATGAGAGCCCTGGCCCGCTGCAGCGCGTCTGACGGGCCGCAGGGCGCGTTCGTCAGAACGAGCTCCCTCCATCTGTTCTTCTCCCTTCTCGCCTCTTTTCTCCCCTCCGCAGCCCCGCCATCCTCTCCTTCTTCTTCCTTCCACTTCGCCTCATCCTCCTTCCCTCCTTATTCCTCCTCCTCCTCCTCCTCCTTCAATCGCCGTCGTCGTTCTCCTCCTCCTCCTCCTCCCCCTCCTCGTCATGAGTGCCAGCTGAGATGGGGAGCGGGGGAAGGGGCAGGTACAATGATGGAATTATTCAGTTGCTTGGGGGATGGGCCATGGGGACCCTGGGGCCCCAGATTGGCGTCGGCTTTCAATTTCTGCATGTTCATCTCAGCGGCACTCATTACGATGGCGATGCTTGGGTGGTTCGCATGATACCATGATGGATGATTGCGCTGATGATGAGGACGGTGATGACGAGAACAAGGATGAGGACGAGGATGATGATGAGGCTGGGGATAGGAGGAGAGGGGAGGATCAGCAGAGAGCAAGCGGAGGAGGCGGACAAGGACGAACCTTAAACCGTGGGCCTTGGGGCCTTGGGATATCTTGGTTTCGCGTTTCACATTGACATCGCCGACCTAGATGGCGACAAAAGAACAGACGAGGAGACGAGGAGGAGGCAGTCAGTGAGTTTGCAAGACTCGCCAGTCCTTTGAAGCGGCCAGATGACAAGTGCGGCTGCAACCGATCAGAGCTGGCCTGTACAGTTAATTAGTTCTTAATTCCACATCCTTGGGTCTCATGTACCCAGGGGCCAGCCATTGGCCACAGAGCCAATCTGGCCCATATGGCATATGGCATATAGCATATAGCCGTTGTAGGCCATCGTAGTCGGTAGTCGGTAGCGTGTTATACCGCGCACGTTTGTGGACAATCAGACTCTGAGTTGGGGGCCACTTTCGTGGCCAAGGCTGGGCTCGCCTAGGGATTCTGTTTGGCGTTTGGCCTGCGGCACATGCCCCTAGCATGTCGCGCCGCCTGAATGCCCCGTGTCGCCACCGTTGGGCTCGCCTCGAAATTCTGGCAGGCACGCGAGTCGCGATGCGACGGCGCTTGGTATGAGTCTCTTCTGCGAACGTCGCGCTATCGCACGCACGCATTATTTTCGAATCGCGGGATTCACGCGCAGGTCTCTCCGAGCGCATGCGGCATGCGGTGACAGTGAGCCGCCGGCTGAGCCGCATGTTCGCGTGGTCCGCATGAGCGCACGAGCGCACGAGTCAAACAATCGTCAATCGTCAATCGTCAATCGTCCATCAAATCGTCGACCGTCAACGATGCCATGGGTCACGGCCATGGGCCATGGGGCCCCTGCGCCAATCCAATGCACCATGCGCCACTTGTCGGCGTTATGCGCCTCTTTCTTTACGCTTCCTTGCTAAGCCGCCATGGACTCAGGTGCCCTGCTAGCTGGGTTCGCGGCCCTCGGCGGCGGGCAGCGGCCCCCCTCACCGCCGCGTCGTCCACAGGGCTTGCCTGGCCGCGCGTGCGATGTCAAGGCAGCCTTCGGTCGCCTTGCGACGCTTCGGCGGTTGGGCAGCCGCCGGGACGCAGCGGCATCGGCCCGGGCAGCCAAGGCCTCCAAGGCTAGAGCTCCAGAGCCACAGTTCGAGGGCCTGGCAACCGCATGGGATTCGTTGACGCTCCATGCAGAGGAGCTTTCGGAGAGCTCTCTCCTTTTCTCCTTGCTCCTTCACTTGAGGCTCCTCCTCTTACTTCTTCTGCTCCTCTATGTATCATCATTGTCCTTCTCCTGCCCCCGCTCTTCCTCTCGATCGTTTCGACTCTCTTGCGAACTGAACCCAGGAGGCCGTCATGCGCCCAGGGGCCCCGACCATGCTGCATCCCAAGCAGTGGGTGCTCGGGGGATTCATCCGCGAGGCTTGGAGCCAGGTGGTCGGCTTTGGGGGACCTTGAAGATAGCGGGGGGGGGGGTGAGCGGCGTTTAAGGAGCTCGCGGCCCCCCCTGCCCCTTACTCCCGAGGTGGGCAAGCACAACCCCTGCCGCGGGGGGTTCGCGGAGACGGCCCACGGCCTTAGCGCGGCGATGGGCTTGGCGGAGATCTGTCAGCGCGTCCAAGCAAAGGCTTGGCGAGCTCACGCTTCTGAACTTCGAGCGGTTGCCATCAACAGGTCAGAGGAGGAAGAGTAGGTAAAGGGAGGGGATGCGGAGTTGGAGATGCAGGAGGGAGGAGGAGCAGCAGAGTGGGGGAGGGATGAGGACAGGGGAGCGGAGGAGGAGGAGGGAAAGGTGAAGGAGGAGGAGGAGAAGGAGGAGAAGGGAGAGGAGGAGGAGAAGGAGGAGAAGGAAGAGAAGGATGAGCTGAAAGGCGGGACGGTGGTGAAGGACGGGAGGGGCAAAGCGGGGAGGGGGGCACGCCGAAGGTTTCACGATGCCACGCCTGTCTTGGCGCGGTTCGGGGCGATGGAGCAGCAGGTGTATGAGGCGGCCCGCTACCTCCGCAAGCAGGAGGACGGGAGGTGCCCTGGTTACGAAATCAGGTGAAATCAAACAGGTTTTTTTCCAGATCCCAAGCCCGTCCAGCCTAGATTGGGCGCTAAGCGCAACCGCGCCCCCCCCTTCCCATCCATCCTGGGCCCATCTCCCCTCTCCTTCTCCTCTCTGCAGATATGCTATGGGGCTATGGGCTATGGGATATGGCCGCTGTGGCAAGGCTATGCTATGCTATGTATCTTTGTATCGTTGTATTTGAAGGAATGGGAAAGTATAATAGGTACGAGTTCGGAACTCCAGCCAGGTGGAAAGCATTGAAGTTACCTGATTATTTGAAGACCGTTGGCAGAGTGAGGGTGCTTCCGAAGTTCGGGGTCCTTGAGCTTTTCGCCCAGTCCATCAACATTGCCAGCTTAGACGCGAGCGGCCCCCAGAAGGCCTTTCGACTCATTGTCCCACCGTGCGTTCTGAAGCAGGCGAATTCCAGCACCGTCTTCAGAGCTTTTGAGCAGGGCTTCGAGCCGCTGAACTTGACGGGGATCAGCGACATCAGCTTGAAGGTCGGGTTCGTCATGATTTCGGAGACTCCTGACAACCATCGGGTCAATACGAGGACCCACGTCGTCGTCGTCAGCCCCATCATTTTCTCTTCCGTGGTGGTGCATGTTGGTGTTGCAGTGGTTGTGATGTGTGACATGTGGACGTGTGGTGTGACATTGAGACATTGAGAGGAAAAAGCATGCCTACGCTGAGAAGTTGCTGGCCACGCGCAACGTCCTGTACGACTGGCAGCGAGGCGCGGATCCTTTTCCATTTGTCCATTGGTCCATTTGTCCATTTGCTTTTTTTATTTGTCCATTTGCACATATTTGTTGTTCAAGTTCCGTCTCTCTGGTGTGAAACTCTGGCACAGGCTGTTGCGCTCACCGGATCATGCGCTTGATCGAGCATGTGTTTTCGAAGCAGTTGATGGGGGACGTGTACGCCATCGCGTTTGCAACAGGCGCGCCCAAACACCATGGTACACTGTTGAATTGTCTTGCAAAGCTCGTCGACGACGAGCTTGAGCTCGTGGTTCAGGTGGAGCCCAGATGGTCATTGCACATGGCGGACGTGTTGCGCTTGACAGTCGGCAGGGAGTTTCAGTACAGCAGCAGCACAGGTGAGAATCAAGGCGGGCGCCTGGCCGTTGCGAAGATGGAGCAGTTGAAGGCAATGTTAAACGGCGATTTGCGAAAGAAGAAACTACAACATTTTTGTAATGGATGTTGTGTTGACAGAGCAGATGCTGTCATGAACATGACGGCTGCGCTTTCTGGGTCTGGCCTTATTAGCGACGGGAGCGTGCCTTCCAAAAATAGATGGGGCACCATGGCGCGCCACAATGCGCTCCATACCTGCGGCTTCTTGTTTCGCGATTTCAAGGGCCGCCTCTTGCGCGAGGCATTTGCTGGCGTCTATAGGGATGATGGTTCCGAGGTCAACGATCTCGATGACGTCGACTATCGGCAGCGTTTGCGGTGGCCTTGGGAAGGGGTCGGGGCAAACGAAACTCTCTTCCAGGAGGCGCCAGTCAGTGGTTCTTCTAGGGCCGACCTTGATTAGAAGATGTTTCTCTAGCGGCGCCAAGGGGTGGGGCAATGGAGGGGAGAGTGATTGCGGCGCGTTCGCATCTCAGGCAGAAGTCTTGGAGGGCAAGGGCTGCGTCCAACGATGCAAAGAGGAGATTGGAGGCAACTGTCATGTGTTTTGCAACTGCGCCGCTGGACTACTTGTGGATGCAGCTGCAGACAATGGACGAACATGGATGTTCTTAGGATCCCAAGGGGGGCGTTTGGTTTGGTGTGGGCGTTCGGGAGATCTGGTCGTGGTCTTGCTTGTGTTCCCTGGGGGCCATGGGTGCGTCGTGGGTTCACCTGAGCGTCCTGGGACTCTGGGGCCTTAGGCCAGGCCTGGCCGAAAGATAGTTTTATGTTCGCCCATTTCAAGCTTGCAGCCTGTCCTTGGGCAGGCTCACTGAAAGACAGCGTCTGGGAGGAATCGTCGCCCTTCGTCTCCTGTCAAGTCAGATTTATGGAAATGCTAGGGACGGACGTGAGCACCGATGACGAAGGCGAGGGGGATGGGGAGGGACATTAAATGAAGAATGAAAAACTTGGCAATCCTATACGGGTCCTCCCTCGCCCTGCGTCTTTCACCACCCTTTTGCCCCTTTGATTAGGTCTCAGCGTTTTAGTGGGTCAGCTGAACCAGATTGCATCCCTGAGGCCCTCTACGAGCATTGTTTTGGCACTACCAAGCGGACGAGCATGACGGCCCTGGTAACATCGTGGACACCATCATTACCATGGTGCGCGAGTCTGTCCTTGAGATGGCAGCGCAAGTGTTCATTTGGTTCGAGGCGCCTCTCTCCAGTTGGCCGTTCAAATTGTTACTTAAAGTTGATGGTCGTTGTCCACGTATGCGGGACATTGGTCGTGAATTCTGGTATGATCATGGTTGCAATAAAGATCGCGATATTTCCGACAAGATACAAAAATCGTTTGGCAGCTTCGAGGAATTCAACAGCAGTACAACCGTTGATGATGTGTTGAAGTTGTGGGGGGCTTCTGCGAAAATGACCAACATGCATGTTGAAAGGCTGTTGTCTCTCATCCGGTCTGCGACTCCAATGAAGAACCCTTTTTCTGGAGAGGCTGTTGGGCGCTGGATACTTGGGTGATTGGCTCAAGGACCACATCAACAAACACGGATTCAAAGACCCTCGTATCAATACAACTGACGACTTGGTGAAGGCTGGCGCCCCCCTTATCAAGGGCGCTAAGGCCAAGAGAAAGAATAAGAATAAGAACATTGGTGGCGCGCGCCCATGGATGCTGAAGGCCGCGAAGCGTTTGAAAGATGACAGGCAGGTTGGCATCAAGCGCACTCGCCAGGAGATGAACGACATCTTGAGATCCGAGGCCACGACGTTTGCACAACTACCAGACGAAGAGCGGACAGAATTTGAGGAGGTCGCAGCCAGCCTGAAGATGAACAAGGTGATGCGGGCGAGCGCAGCAGATGATGATGTTGATTCTGCAGCCGATGTATTGAAACGACGGGTTGCTAACGCAGGACTTGGAATATGTTCTTGGGAGTCACCCATTGCCAAGGAGCACATTCAAGCTGCCATGGCCGATGGTGATGTCCTTCCTCCGCGTACTGATGGACAGCCGCGCGGCCCGTTCGCCGTGAGCTCGTCCCTGCGCAAGGTCTTCAGCACAGCCTCTGTGGTGGACGACGCAGGCCGCTTGGTTTGGGAGAAGGAGTGGAGATGAGGAGGAGTCAGTTTGTTGGATCGCCATCGCAGGAAGCCATTAGTGTGTGGACGTCCACAGCAGCATATGCAATATATGGCATATGCAATATATTATATGGCATATGAGCCATGTGAATGTAAAACGTTTCTTACTCTACCTTCTACATCCTGTCCTCTGGATCCTCCACCGTCCACGGTCCTTCCTCTACCATTCTCTATTCCCGCCACCCTTTCATCTTCCATCCCTCCACCCGTCGCCAGGCGACATCCCGAAGAATAAGCATTTCATCCAGAAGGTCGTGCGTCAGCAGGTCCACGCCGGCGCCTGCCCAGTTGCTGACAAGGACGTATGGGATGTTGTCGGGCCTGCTTCATCTGCGTTGAATACTCTTGCTTACGAGTCTCCCAAATCATTTCACCGAATTAACCTTACACTTAACAATGGCATGAACTTCCACGCGTACGTGTACGTAGCGTTTGCACAACCGACTCTCATCAAGCATCCTGTCTTCGTCGCGTTTGATCTTGCAGAAGAATATGCAGACGACGCCGATGGAGGACCTACTCTGATCAAACTGAAGCGAAGGCAGTCCCTCCAGGGTTTCAGGCCAGCCTTTGCTAGCGCAGCTCAGATCATCAAACATGTTCTGGACAAACGATATCGTCATGGCCCCATTGCCCCTGGTCGTGTAACGCGGATCTCAGTGCAGAAGGTGCAGTGCGAGAACACACAGATGGTAGATACTGTAAGGGCCACTTTGTCTGTTGGGACTGAACCCATTGTGCTGTACGATTACCTTGCAGTGCCAACACACCTGAAAAAGGGCAAGGACCCCGACCTGAAAAAGACTGCGGCACCACCAGGCGCATCGAGCTCTGGTGGAGCCTCGAGCGCTGGCAGCGCTGGCGCTGTTGACATCGGCGCCCAGATGGCTCTTGGCTTCGACCTCCTCGCTTCTGGGTTGGGCAAGCCCGCGCCGGCCGCTGATGAAGCAGGTGCGAATCGGCCTCCAAGCGTACCCTCGGCGGCCACCGACTACACATGCAAGGAGGTCGGTGGCGCGTCCGAGAGCGAGGATGACGACGTGCTCGCCGAACTCCACCAGCACGACGTTGAGTTCCACAAGCCAGATGGGGGCGGTGATGATGACTTCGGGCCAGTCAAGGCGCATCAGTATTTGTGGCTTGTGCGGACGAACCGCCAGGCCACATGCTGCCATTGTAAGGGCACCATTGCAGCGCAGAGCTTTCGCGTGGTGTACGACCCGCACCCAGACAGCTACGACCGTCATGCTAAGTGGAAGCCTGGGTTTTGGAAGTATTGCCATAATTCTAAGGATTGCCTCCAGACGGTGGCAAAGTGGCCACCGTGGAACGGAGAGCCGCACAAACCAGATATAATGCCTGATGTCGCTCCGCTACCTGCGAAATGCAAGGAGTCTCGCGAAGACCGCGAGGCTGCCACCCAAGCAGCCGTGACTTTGTTTTATAATCAAATTGGCCAAGCCTTTGATTTCATTATGGAGAAAGCAGCTGGAAAACATGCATATCTGTCCTCATCCACCTCCACCTCCTCATCCCCATCCCCTCCCATCTCCTCCTCTACGCTTCCTCATCCCCATGACCCATGACGCTTCTTCCCCTCCTGTTCCCTTCGCCCCATCCACCTCCAACAAACATATGTTCGGAATTTGGCCTCCAGGAGGGCCCAGGGTCCAGAGTGCAGGTTTCAGGGCGTGAACTTGCCGCCAGATCAGATTTAAGGGTCCAGAACCAGACACAAACTGTAGACGCAGGTTGAAGGCAAGGATAGTGGGGGTCCGCAACGCGGTGGCCTCTCGGTGCGCATCGTCTTGCAGCATCGCCGCCGACTGCGGGTTGCTGTATCGGGCTCGATGTTCATCACAGGCTTGCTGTTGGTTTTCGCCTTCGCGCATGCTTCGCGGCAGCGATGGACGCCGCGACGTTCCTGCAAGGCTTCGACTCGTTGGTCACGGGCCGCTTGGGAACGCATGATGCCACTGACACCTCATTATGTATGGTGGGGGTTGCGAATGCAGGCGGTGAGTGCAATTTGAATCATCCTTTTCAGAATATCACGAAATGATAAGATAATTTATTTTAATTAATTTAATTATTTTTTGAATTATTTTAATTATTTTTTGAATTTTCTGAACATTAATTTCACCAACCGAACTTCGGTACAACGATTTATTTTCAAAACGTCGTTTCGCATGGGACATCCCAACAACCACCGGTACAACCGGTACGAAAGTTTGTACCGAAGTACCGGGTTTAAAATATTATAAATTAATTATGGTAATTAATTAAATTAATTAAAAATAAATTAATGTTTCAATATATTTTATTGGTTTCAAATATTATTGCAAGTTAACGCCTCACCGCCTGCGCTAAGTACCCCCTTGACCCCTCCCACGTGCGCTAAGTGCCCCCCTACCCCCTCGCGTGCGTTCAGAGCCCCCCCTTTTGGAGAAATGTGATCTTCATCGTCACCCCCCCGTTTCGCGCTATGTATCCCCGCCGTCCCCGTGCCCTTGAGCGCACTGAAGACCAATTCGGCGTGCGGTCCTGAGAAATTTTGGGCCTTGGGATCCTCGAGGCCTTCGTGAGAGCCATCATGCCGTTGGCCATTGGGTTCATTGGACCCTCGGTCCGCCCGCGGGCCTTGAGGGCTCTTGGGCCCCGCGCGGAGCTGGGAGATGAGAAACGGCAAGGTTGCGGGCAAGGATCAGGCGTAGGAAGATGAGGATGATGAGGGCGACGACGAAGAGGACAACGTTGTGGATGAGGAGGCGGGGGTGACGAGGGGGGAACCACGAAAAACAATGAGGATGAGGGCGATCACCAGCAGCACCCGCAGGAGCAAGGTGTAGACGGGAACGATCAGGTTGACTAGGCTAGGCAATGGACGACGAGCAGGGAAAGAGGAAATAGGTTCTTCTGGCACCCAAGGTGGGCGCGGCATCCTCGTCGCTGGCGGGCGCCCCATGTGTACCAGAATCGCTGGAGCAGCAGGCATCGCAGGAGCCGACGCCCTCATCTCTCTTTATCGTTCTTCCGTCCTTCCTACCGCAGTAACGCACGCCATCTTCCTCTGCGATATGCGATATTCTACTATCTACTATCCTTCTCCTCCTGATATTGTTCAACCTGGTCCCCCCCCCTCAGACTTCTTCTCCTGTCCTCACCCTCATATTCTCATCCCCATCCCACCCTCATATCTGTCGCATCTGTCTGAGCTGCTTGACTGGGTGATTGCATCCCTGTATAACTAATATCCCGTCTCGTTCACCTGGCCCCCACTTCTCCTCTTCCTCACCCTTCTCTTCCTCCTGCTCCTGCGCCCCCTTAGGTCCGTTCGCCCATGCCGCCCATACCTCCTACTAGCTCTTTCACTAGGCCTCATCTCTCTTCAAACACCCTCGCTTTCGTCGTCGTCGTCCTCCTCCTCCTCCTCGTCCTCATCGCCCTCGTCCTCATTCTCTTCCTACGCACCTTCCTTCTCCTCATCCTCCTGCTGGCCCCTCCTCCCTCTCCTCCTCAGCCTCGTCCTCGTCCTCATGCTCCTCCTCCTCCCCCCCCTTCCCTCCTCCTCCTCCTCCTCCTCCTCCTTTCTCCTCTTCTGTTTGGGTGGGGCCCGTTTTAGGGATGGGTGCCAACACATTGGGCCTAACCCCAGCAGAACTCTTGGGTCGAATCTAGGCGAGTGCCCACCCTTCCAGTTCTGCCACTATGAGATTTGAGTGACCCCCATGGTGATGCATGTTCCTTTGCCCCTTGCTGAGGAGTCCGAGTCGATTGAGTTTATCTCGCCGAAGCGACGTCGCGTGGACAACGCGCTGCCGAGTACATCATCGACAGTCGGTGAGGCCATGATATTGATGTTTGAGAAGTTGCCTGCTGGTACACGCGCCCAGCTGCAGAACGCGTGGACGAACTTGGCCAGCCAGGTCGCGCCCGCCGGCGTGAAGGTCAGCACAGCGTGCAGCGGGAGCGACTTGGTCGCTCGGGTAGCACAACAGAGAATGCAAACATGCAGAGTTTAGGTCCCAGGGTGCCAGGGCGCTAGACACATTCAATAGATTGGTGCTTCCCCTCCCCCTTGGGCCCATTTCTCCTTTCTCATTTCGACTTTACCTTTCAGTTTCATGCCCATGTCCCATGTCTCAGGTTTCAGGCCTCATGACACTCGTGCCGTTTGTGGTAGTTCGTTGTCGTTTGGCCAGTCGCTTCGATTGCTACTGAAGTGATGAGCGTACGAGTGATGACTTCGGGCTCAGTGTGGGTATGTCTTGGCTTGTTCATGTGATTCATATTCAATTGCGATGCAGGGGTCTTGGCTGGTCACTTGGACATCCCCTATCGCACATCCTTAGGTCTGTTACGTTGCAATCAGCTCTGGGGTTGAATCGCCCTCTACCCTGCCCCCTTCCGTGTCATTGTGTTCATCCTGCCAGGTGCTTCGTGTCATGGGGGAGGCGCAGGGCGTGTTCGAGAATGCTGGCGCGTCGTTGACGTTCAACCATGTCATGAGCGCAGAGGTCGATGATGACAAGAAGGCGTTCCTGAAGGCCCAGTTTGCCAGCGCGTTCGAACGGGGGTGCATTCTCATTCACGACGTTGAAGAGTTCGACAGCTTGCGCGTGATTAACCACGCCGATGGCGAGATGGACAAGAAGAGCGAGAAGGTGCTGATCCCTGATTCGGACATCTTCATTTGTGGTTTCAGCTGCACCTCTGTCAGCAAGGTAAATATCAATAGCTCCAAGGCGCGATCCTGCATCCAAAATCGTACAGACGATGCCACCGCGAAGACCTTCTGGGATTGTATGAAGTACGTCAAAAACTACATGCCACGAGTCGTTCTCATGGAGAACGTGAAGGAGCTAACATCGGAGCCAGCTGGTGGTGGCATGAGCGACGCCGACGCCATTTGCAAGGAGTTCCAGGAAATAGGATACCATTCTCAATACTTCGAAATCGAAGCCGTTGAGTTCGGTTCGGCGGCTCGGAGGCTTCGGCTTTACTTCATGTGCGTGAGGCTTGACCCCACAATGCAAATGACCCACAGCGCCGTGGCCGAGGTCTGGGCAGAAAAGGCCATCGCGGCGATGAAGCTCCCTAAGGGTGTGTTTGGCCTTGCGGACTTCGTCGACTTCAGCAAGCGACCTGACTCCGATGGCTTCCCCGAGTGGACCGCCGAAGAGGAGAATCGAACGTTCAACTGGTGGAAAGACCACGAGGAGATCTTCGGCCAATGTGATTATCCCTGGCCGCCAGACATGCAGAGTAACATACACATCGTCCCGAGCCATTTTAGTTCCAGGCAGCGTGAAATGCTGATTCTCTTTGATAAGATGTGGCCCTACGAATCAGGTGTGCAATTCGTCGACTTGAATCCGTCATTGCCCCGCGTTCTCTCGTGGCCAACCTCAATGAACAATCCGTGGTGGAACAATGTTGTGCCGACTTTAACTGGAAAGTGCAACATTGGCGCACGTTACACACCGCGTGATGCTTCGCCGGGGCGCTACTTGATACGCGCGTTGTCTGGGGAGGAGCTGATGTGCATTCAGGGTTGGTCCACGTCGTTCTGGGTCGGGCCCGAGTCAGACCGCCTGAAGGCCGACTTCAAGCTCCTCAGCAATCTGGCAGGGAATGCCTTCAATGCGTTCGCCTGTGCGCCAGTCGTCTTCGTCGCCCTCGCCGTTGCTGGCCTCAAGCCCGAGATGATCAACCTGGTCATCGAGAAGAAGAAGACGACCTTCTGTACGCCCGAGGTCTCTGATGATGACGCCGAAGACACCGACGAGGCCGCGGAGCGCCAGCAGCGCGAGATCGAGACAGAGCGGATGACCATGAAGGAGGCGCTCAACGCGCCCGTCGTTATCGATATCAACTGATTCTTCAATCCAAAGCTCATGGTGATGTCCATGATATGAGCCGTGGAGGGCACAAGCAAGCACAGACAGGTCAGAGCGCGCAAGTGAAGGTGTAGCGACAGTGAAATCTTCATCCGCATTGTCTTGTCCATCGGCCAGGTGTCTCTCTTCATCCACATCTTCATCCGCTTCATCTTCATGTATTCATGGGCCCTTCGACCTTGACCATTGACGCTAATCGATCGTTCGGCGTTCGCAGCAGCGTTTATATCAATCATCATTGATAGGTAAAACCGCTGTTGTCATCGCCACTTCATCGTGGCCCTCCGCAACAACCATTTTGGCTGAGGCGGGTGGCCTCCAAGGTCCAAGGGGCGTGGCGTGGGCCACCCTCCCTCGCGGTCGCAGTGACCGCGTCGGCCTTTCAGCAATGTCTGTCAGCAAATTCAACATGGGGGATCTTCCCATTACCGTGAAGAAGAAGGCGGCGAAGACGATTAAGGACGATGCAATCACGGTCGTCAGTGGCGAGATGAAGCATGATGATCTTCAGTGCGCCCCTTGCACAGAGGTTCCCCATGGCATGGTGAAGATTGGACAGAAACTTGTTTGGATTTGGAATCCAGACGGGCGCACATGCTTCTGCTGTGGCGTTAAAGATTCGGATCCAGACCCAGTGCTCAAATCGGTTCTTCCAGGGCGTGCTTGGGCGTATCCACCGAAAGTGAAAGGAGGGAAGCATGAGTCGAACTTCTGTTGGTATTGCCTCAAAGTCTTTTACGGTAGATACAGGGTGCAGTACGGCCTCACTATGTCACAGCTCCCCGGCTGGCTCACCAGAGATTCAGAGCGCATGGCGACCTTCAAGAAGGAACTCGAGGCGCTGATAAAGCACATGGCCGAGCAGGGGGAGCTTCACAACGTCCCCCGCGGTTTCTTCGCCAACCTGGGCGATTCTGGGAAGAAGCTCACGCACCGCAAGCGGAAAGGCCTTGACTGGGTCGGAATGGGGAGGAGGCGGACGATGAGAGTAGGAGTTCCTTTGGAGGCGGAGGGATGGGAAGGAAGGATATGCATTTAGCATTTAGAATCTCCCGCAAAGGTCTGACGATGGAAGATCCCGAGGACAACTGGATGCACTACTCAGACTACGTTGCGAAACATGGGGACCCTTCGCGGCATGGACATAAGAGGTGTATTATCGAGGGTAAGGACGTGGTGATCATTCCAGGTGAGAGGATCGGCAAAATCCGCCGCAGCGTTCACATCGAAGTTGACATGGAGACGGAGCTGGCCAACACTGACGACGGCATCACCAGGGATGACACCGTCGAGTCAATGCAGGAGGGCATCTTCAACAGTCTCGACTTTGGCAGTGCCACGGGTGTCAGCTTGTCGAGCCTCATCGGCCCGCTTCCAGGCGCATCGTCTGCGGGGTCAAGCGGTTCTGGACAGCAGCAGCCCGCCACCCCTCAGGTGACCGCCGCAGGATTCGGCTTCTCCTTCTCGGCCGCCTCCAGAGCAGCTTCTGCCGCCACCATCGGAGAGGGCGCCGCAGGAGATACGGGCCAGGCGGACCGCCAGCCTGCGCCTTCAGGTGGACGCCGAGGCGGCAGGACTATGAACGTTGGCGCAGGCTCCTGACCTTGGGCCGAACTGGCTTTCCATCCTCCTCCTCTTTCTCGTCCTCTTCTCCTTCTCCTGGTCCTCCTCCTTCTCTTGCCATCCACCCAGCCATCCTCCTCCTTCTCCCCGTTCTCTTATTCCCCCTCCTCTGTTGTCCTCCTTCCATTCCATTCAGATCCCTTTCCTCTCATCATCATCCTCTTCCTTCACCGTTCGCTTTCCCTCATTCTGCTCCTCCTCCTCCTCCTCATCCTCCTGAGCATTGCCTCCTGCACCCTGCCCCTGCAGCTGCCCCTCCTCTTCCTCCTCCTCATCCTTCTCCTCCTCCTCCCCATCCTCATGATGCTCACCCTAAGCCTCCTCATCATCAGCCTCTTCCCTTCCCATTCCGCCCATTCCCCACTCTCCATTCCGACTCTCCCCTTCGCGCTTCCTCCCCAAATGTAGGGACAAGGCATCGGCATGAGCTCGGTCATATCATGTCTCGGCCTGGATCAAACAGAGGAAGAGAGTAGGGGGAGGGCGAGAACGAGAAAGAGGAATATGAGCCCGAGGAGGAGGAGGAAACGGAAGGGAATGAGAAGGATGATGAGGAGGAGCAGGAAGACAAATTGAGGGGATGATTACTCGAAACAGAAGGAAGGGCAGGAAGAGGAGGAAGAGGAGGAGGATGAGGATCATGCGGCATCATGCGGATGAAGAGGATGAAGGGGGTAGGGTATAGGCGTAGGATAGGAGAGGCTTGATATGCCCCCTCCCCTTTCCTTCCCTTATCCTGTTCCTCCTCATTTCCTCTGCCTTTCCCACTGCACGCACTGCTCCTTCCCATCCCACTCCCATCTTCCTACACCTCCCTCTCCCCCCTCCTCTTCCTCCTCCTCCTCCTCCTCCTCCTCCCCCTCCTTCTCCTCTTCCTCCTCCTTCTCCTCCCCCCCTCCTCCTCCTCGTCCTCTCCGTCTCTTTCGCCCCGCATCCCCCTGGTCCCCTCTGATCTTTCTCCTCCAGCTCCCACCTCATCCTCCTCCTCGCCCACCTCCTCCTCCTCCTCCTCCTCCTCCCCCTCCTTCTCCTCTTCCTCCTCCTTCTCCTCCTCCTCCTCCTCCTCCTCCTCCGCCCCCTCTCCTCCTCCCCCCCTCCTCCGCCTTCTTCTTCTTGTCCTCCTCCGCCTCCATCTTCTCCTCCTCCTGTTTCTCCTCCACATCATCCTCTTCCTCCTCCATTCCCCCTCCTCCTCCTCCCCCTCCTCCTCCTCCTCCTCCTCCTCCTCCTCCTCCTACATATCCTCTTCCTCCTCATCATCTCCCACTCCTTCCCCTCCTTCTCCCCCTCCCTGTTCTCCCCGCCCAGGCCCTGGGCAGCAAGACGGCACTCCTGCCAAGAACGCTGGGGCCAGCAGCGCGGGCGCCGCCCGGGCCGAGCCAGCTGCCACGCCGCCATCGGGCGGCAAGGCCCGAGGGCCTGGACGGCCGCCGGCAGACTTGGTCGCGAAGACGGACAAGCTGCTGAAAGCGTTTCTGGACCCAGGGCCCCAAAACCGAAGAGGAGGAGGATGAGGGGGAGGGGGGGGGAGGAAAGGGAAAAGGGAGGAGGAGGAGGAGGGCGAGCAGGAGGAGGAGGAGGCGGAGGTGGAGGAGGAGGAGGAGGGGGAGGAGAGGATGGGGAGGAAGGAGGAGGAGGAAAAGGAGGAGGAGAAGGAGGAGTGGGGTGAGGGCAGGAGTAGGAGGAGGAGGAGCAGGAGAAGGAGGAGGTGGTGGAGGAGAAGGGGAGGGGGAGGAGGAGGGGGAGGAGGAGCAGGAGGAGGAGGAGGAGGAGGAGGAGGGGCAAGAGGATTGGGGGGCAACGTCTAGCAGGAGGCGGGAGGTTGGAAGGAAGTGGAGGAGATGGAGATTGGAGATGGATGGAAAGAATGGTGATGATGTTGAGGAGGATAAGGGGGAGAAGCATGAGGAGGGCGAGAAGGAAGGAGGAGGAGTCTGAGAAGGATGAGCGGATGAGAAGGAAGAAGAGGAGGAGGATGCAAGAGGAGGATGAAACGCTGGATGAGCAGGAGGCCGGAGGTAACAGACGTGTTTGAGCAGAGTGCTTCAGCCAGAGAGCCAGAGTAGAGGGCGACGGCGACGACGAGGAAGATGATGAGGAGGCAGTAAGAGGGTGAAGACAATAATCATGATATCATGAGATGATGTTGGGGAGCAGTAGGAAAATGGCACAGGAGGAGAAGGAGGAGGACGTGGGGATGTAGGAAGATGAATAGCTGAGACGGTAGAGTTGCAGGAATAGAGACGGAAGAGGAGGAGGGCCGCTGGATGGAGGAGGATGAGGAGGGTGAGGGAGTCAATCGCTCCACATCCCTGACATTTGGCAACCTGGATTCCTGGATTGGCCGATGATGGATATGAGTAGGTCTTTAGTCTTTGGTATATATCCATCCTGGCCGATCCCTGGGTCCCGCCCTCTTGAACCCAGCAGGACGCTAGCCCGAGTGACGACGCTTTCTATGGCAGTGGGCGCAAGAAGCAGGTCCCATCCATGAAGTTGCTTCGGGACCAGCTCAAGGCCCACTGCGACAAGCTCCAGAAGGATCCTGAGGCTGGTGATTTCGAAGCTGCGAACGCGAGGTGCCCTTCTCTCCTCCTCTTCCCCTATCTGGCCAATACCTACCCCAACCCCATCCCACCCATGGCCCATGGCCCATGGCCCACAACCTTTCACCGCATTTCCTCATCCATCCTTTTTTTTGTGTTCACTCTTCTGTAGGTACAGGAAGCTATGCGCGGTCTTCGAGGTGTATCACGTGTGGATCTTCAAGGGGTCGGAGCATGCTGATTTCGTCTCGACGTACGACTGCCAGTTGCACTTCCTGAGTATGGAGCCCGCCCTGCAGATCCCGTTCCCGCCGTGCTGGGTCTTGGCGAGGAAGACCAGGGAGGTCGCCAAGCTCGACGGTCACGAGTTCTGGCAGGCAATGCAGACCAGCGTGTGGGAGGGCCTCGGTATGTCTACGACGATGATCACGAAGCATCAGGCCGATCTTGTAGAGGAGAAGTTGGCGTCGATTGGAGCGGCGCCCTCGGTTGATGAGGTTTCGGCGAAAATGAAGTTGCTGCTCGAGGGTGGGTTATACTTGACCGATGAGGTTGGCATCGATGAGACTATCAGCAAGCCCCTGAAAGTCACATTCGACATCTTGAACTTCGAGGCGTGCCCGACTGATACCACTTTGGACAGAATCGATGACGTGTTCAACTGGAAAACGACGAACCCTGAATGCATGGTGTATCGCGTTTTGATGACATTCCCGCGCTGCCGGGCGGTGCTCTCGAACTGCAAAGCCGGTTGCCTCAAGATGCAGAACTCCGTGAAGTACGCTCAAGAGCTCGGCGTGATAATCGGGGACGGCCTCAATGCCATCACGAACAGCCAGGCGCAGGACATGAACGTAGACAAGTCCATCGCCGAGATTGTTGGAGCACTCGAACGCCTTGAGAAATTCGTCAATCAAAAGGGGGAAGGAATTGAACAAGCGATCAACGCAGGAATGGATATTGCGAACGAATTCCTACAGAAGGCGCTTGGTGCCTTGTCCGACCTCTGCGTCCAATGCGTTAAGGAGATGTTGCCACTTGAGGCTCCCGACTCTGGTGTCAACTTGCCCGTGCTGCAGGCTTTCATGAAGCAGCTTGCTGTGCTAAAAGCTTCGGGGCTCACGTTCTGGTTCCAGGTATTCGTCACAAATGCTTTGCCTTGCCAGCAGATCCATGATTTCATTAAGGCCATCGTTACCATCGTCGAGGGGACGGGTGCCATTGATGATTTGCCGATGCCTAGTATGCAAAGTCGGTTGAACGCTGCTCGCGCCCTCGAGACTACGACGTACGACGCCAGTTCGGCAGCCGGCGCAGAGCTTTTGACCATCCGTGCGACGATGATTGACCATGCGGCGATCACAGGTCCAGTGAATGATATTCGGAAGAAGATCAGCGCGACCGCTCAATCCTCGTTCGATCCATTGGCAACGTATTTCAAAGGCTTGCCCAACTTCAAGTTTGTGCAGATTAACCCTGGCGCCATGTCCGACTACCTCAAGGAGTTCAAGCCCTTCCTGGACATCAACGTGGCAGACATGGTGAAGAAAGCTTCCGACGTAGCTCACTGCCTGGGCCTGCACAAAGTCGTCTCACAGGTGCACGTCGTCCACAAGGGCTTGCAGCTGCTGAAGGACATCGCTGGCGTGGAACGGATCAGGGCCACGGCTGCCAGTTCTGACGACTTGACTCCGCAGGAGGGCAAGCCTTTGCTGAAGGCCATCCAGGAGCTTCGCCCAAGCGCTCGCGACTTCAACGATCAAGTGGTTCTCAAGGCGTGCGACGGCGATGCAGCGGCTTTGACATCGGGGACTTTCAACGGTCCCAACTTGTTCAAGAAGTGCGATTGGGAGATGCGCGATCTCCGTGGCCTCGATAACTTGATGGACGATGGCATGGACTTCGTGAACGCGTGCCAGCAGCAAAGCCAAACGGTGCTCGATAACATCAAGACGACGTGGTCGAACCACATCACGGCCTTGCAGGCCAAAGTGATGGAGTGGTGCCCGTCCCAGTGGGAGTTGCACGGGGAGAGTTTGCTCGACACGCCTGACGTGGTGGCCAGTCTCACGCGGAACCCGCACTACTTGAATTTGGCTCAGGGCTGCGAGTTGCTGGAGAGCATGAAGAAGGCCGCCTCCTCGGTCACCAAGGACTCGAAATTCAAACCAGCTTCTCCTCCTCCTCCTCTACCTCCTCCTCCTCCTCCTCCTCCTCCTCTTCCTCCTCTTCCTCCTCCTACTTCTCGGTCTGCCTCTCCTGGTTCTCGTTGTCACCCTCATTCTCGCAACCTAGCTTCCTCCTCCCCAAACCCCAAATTATTCCCATTTCCCATTTCCCATACTTCCCTTCATCGTTTCTCTGCCCGGGCAACCCCTGCTTCGTTGTCGGCCTGCCCGCTCGGCGAGGGAGGGGGTCTGGTAGCCCACGATCGAACGATCGAACGACTGATGACGATCATCGAGTTGGCATTGCGATCGATCGGACTAGCTACGATCGAAGGATCGACGATCGACGTCGACGCCAACGATCGCGTCTGACGACCGATCGATCAAAAGATTGACGATCGATCGACGATCGACGCG
The DNA here is from genome assembly GCA_963575745.1 of Prorocentrum cordatum. Classification (NCBI taxonomy): domain Eukaryota; class Dinophyceae; order Prorocentrales; family Prorocentraceae; genus Prorocentrum; species Prorocentrum cordatum. Next base: position 26,611 of record CAUYUJ010005249.1, read on the forward strand.
ATCGACGACGGTGAACGAACGACGATCTCATCGACGATTTCAGATCTGCCGATCTAGGACCGCACCGTTGACGATGTGAGTTCATTGGTCAATCGATCGATCGTCGATCGACGATCGACGATCGACCCGATCGATCGCGATCGTGCGATCGTGCGATCAGAAATCTTCGATCGGAGATTCTACGGAGGTCGATCGACCGATCGCGACCGACCCCTCAACGATCAATCGTTCGATCGCCGATCGTCGGTCGTCGATTGTCAATCGTCGATCTTCGACCGATCGATCGGCGATCGTCTGCGATTGGCAACCAATGCGCCAATGTGATTTTCGATCGAACGATCGAGCGATCGCAGCGATCGATCCGCGGCACGTCTTGACAGAGCCAATTAGGACGGGAACGGTCTGTTCTTGCCAACGGGGTTGCTTCGCGAGGCGGCGCAGGTGGCGGCCCGTGGGAAGATCACCGTCGCAACGACCTTCGTGGTGCACGTTCTCACAGTCGACATCGCGAAGTTGAAGACTGACGACGAGAAGAAGGCCGAGACGGCCAAGCTTCGCGCGAAGCTGGCCTCGAAAGGGATCGCAGAGGCTGACCTCTGCGGCTCCATCCAGGCGGCCCTCGTGAAGTACGAGGGGGCGGCGTAGGCACGCCTGAGCGGTAGCCCGAGGCTGCCTGGAGGAGGAGGAGGAGGGAGAGGAGGAGGAGGAGGAGGAGGAGGAGGAGGAGGAGGAGGAGGAGGAATGGGAGGAGAAGAAGGAGGGAGACGAGCGGCAGGAGGAACATAGAAAGGAGGGCGAGGGACAGGAGGAGGGGAGAGGGAAGGCAAAGGAAGAGGTGGGAGGGCTCCGGGATGAGAGCGGTGAGACAGAGCTAAGATAAGTGGGATAACGGGAAGAAGAGGAGGGAAAGAGGAGTGGACCGTGGAGGGAAAGGTGGGCAGAGGAAGAGGAGGAACGCGACGCAAGTCTTCAGCACGCAGGCGCGGAACGGGGCCGCGCTCGCAGTGCGCACGCGCTGGAAGCAAGAGTTCTCGTGCTGGCGGCTCCGAGCTTCGATCATCGTCATCGTCAGAGTCATCGTCGTCGTCGTTCCGTCGCTTCGTCCTTATCGCCGTCGGCCTCCTCTTGTTTTCGGGGGAAGAAGAAGCATCATCACACGCGCCGCCTGAAAGATCTCTTCCCGAGAGGAGGTCCACGATGCATCCCCGAGTCGTGGGTAGGGGGAATCTCGAGCGAAAGGCGATCCCAACCCCAAGAGCCACGAAGGAGCCCCCCACCTGGCTGACGGATCTGCTGCTCTCTGGTTGCGTCGGTGTCGGATTTCCTGGTTTCGTGGTCATTCGAGGTCTCAGAATTGAACTGAAAAGCAAACTGCAGGCATCACATCTCACATCCATCCAGCAAACACCGAGCAGACACACAAGCATGCAGAACGCAGCACACTGCAGGTGTTTGCATAGCGGTGACGACGGCGACGGCCAGCCTGTTCCTTGTCGTCTTCCTCCCTCTCACCTCCTCTTCCTTCGGTTCCCCCTTTTCTTCCTCCTCCTCTCCCTCCCCTTTCTCCTCCTCCTCCTCCCCCTCCCCCTCCTCCTCCTCCTCGTCCTCCTCTCCTCCTCTTCTCCTGCTCGTAGTCGCCCTCCCCTTCCTCCTCCTTTCCCTCCTCCTCCTTCTTTGCCTCGTCTTCGCCCTCCTCCTCCTCTTCCGCCTGCCCCTTCCCTTCCTTTTTCCGATGCACTTCCATGGTCTCCATGGTCCACGACCGTTGTGCACGGGAAAGAGATCCTTTGGCCGTCGGGGCTGATAAGGACGCAGTTGAAGTTGAAGTATTGCACCACTCAGCATATACCACCGACAACAGGCCGTAGTGTTATCAAGTGATGTTTTGGAGGTGGTGTTATTATAATTAATATTTAAATGCATATAATATAATTAATATAATTAGTTGTGTTGCAACGTCTGATATTCATTTTTTTTTTTTTATTAAAATCATGTCACAATTGAATATATATATATATATATATATATATATATATATATATACATACATGCATATATGTACATTACAATTACAGACATATATATATATATATATATACATATATACACATATATATATGTGTATATGCATGTATATATGTATATATTTATATATATATATATATTTATTTTATTTTCATTTTATACGTTGTGTAGAATGTGTTCGACTGAATACAGAAAGCCATGAGGCGCGCTGGCCTGATCATCGCGCTCGAGCTGAGCTGCTCGGCGTTCCTCAATGGCCGGCCAGCGCGCGCGGCATCAACTGCGAACGCCAGATGGACCCCGCATCAACGCGCCAGAGCCTGCTTCGATACCTAATTGTCCAGCAACGAAACGCCCTCGCGATGGCGCTGCTGAGCGATCGCGCGATCGCGCGTAGCTGCTGCGCTGCGCCGCCGAGAGAACCTCGCGACAAAGCACCGATGGCATTGGCCCTGTCCTTGCCCTGCAGCAAACTTGAATTGCCCGGTTTGCAAACACTATGCGCGCCGCGCCGTTGCATTAAGATGGCCCCTTCCTTTCGTCGGCCCCGGGCGAAGCCGTGTTCGCGCGGTTGGGGCCGAGGGGCGCAGCCCCTGCGGAAAGCTGCCGCAAAGAACCTCTTCCCCAAATCATCACGGATGCGCGCGGCTCTCTTCCCCGCCGCCCCCTCCGCCGCGTTCTGATGTGAAGCTGCGCCCTGACTGCGGCACCGAGCCAATGGCGCGCGCGTGGAGGCTCGAATCTGGGCGAGCGCCCGTGTAAGATGTGGGCGAAAAGCTAGTGCATCACGACCTGGATTCTGAGTTGCCCATCCCGCCCCAACGAACTGACGCGCGAGCCGGTCCTTTGATAGGAGCGACATCAGCTATGCCTTCAGAAGTGCTGCGTCCACTGGACATGCTCCACGTTTAAGGGGCTTTTCGTCGAGTGATCAATGATCCCCTCGAGCTCCTCTTCCACCTCCTCCAAGCTATCCGCCCATCTGCCAGGCCGGGAAAGACATGTCTGAAATATTTGTTGTCCGCCACCCTGGAATTCAATTTTCCTGGCAGCCGCGCCGCCGTCGCCCTCTGGCACTTGCCGCGCGTCGCACCATTCCTCCTTTGCAAGAGCAAAACCGCGCAGGTGCGACACATTCCGTTTCTCGATTGCCAGCATCGAATACTGATGTGCTTCGACGAAATGACGATCACGCCGGGCATCTTACAACAGCCCTATATACGCAGGCTGTAGGTCTACCAACTGCCACCCTCAGCTCTTTTCGTGCTAGTGCTGTGACCCCCTGTAGCTGCTTCGTGCGCAACTACCTCCTCGCCCACGGCTGCGATGGAAAATCTACGGCGGATCTCGCGACATCGACGGGGCAACTCCTCTCGGTGCTCTCGATATTCCAGCAGCGAGCTAAGTGTCGGGAGCCTCCGCGTTAAATACCTCGAGACCCTGCCTGACCATAATCTCGCTTACTACCTCAAATGAGCTGCCGGGAGTCTGCAGCGCCAGGACATTCACCAGTTCGCCTTCTCTATCAGCGAACTCATCGTAAGCTGCGGCAATCAATTCTTGGTGGCGAAAGCCTCGCGCCAAGCCGGCCAAGGGAGAGGTTACATCCAATCGGCAACGGATCTCCTTACATTCCCCGGGCGCGAACACTATTTCTCATGCGGCGTGAATGGGTGCTTGATATATCGGGCAGCGTGTAATAAAACTGCTACTGCACCTGTCGTCCTAGCTTCCGAAGGACACCAGCCTTGTCCAAGTGGTTCGAAACAACCAAGAGTGAGGGGGCAACCTCCGTGTACGAACGCAAAACCAAACTCCTCCAGAAGTTTTCGAATGACACGACCCGATCCCTGAACTGACAATTCCCTCGACGCCACAGACTCCCGAAAAACGCTTGTTCCAGAAAGCCCGTTGCTGCTCCACCCATGTCCCCATCCTGCCATTCAAGTCTAACGCCAAGCTCGGCCCGGCGAAGTCATACCTCGATCGTTCCTCAGGACCTCGCCGATGCACTTTGCCAGCAACTGTGCGGTCTTGAAGTAGTTCGGCTTTGCGGCCAACGCGCGCGGGCTTGGAAGGGAATCCGGCGGCGATGGGGAGAATCTCGATGCCCTTTAACTTCAAACGAATTCCAAGCCCCTTGTCTTCACAAGTGCGGGGGGCAGAAGAGGATGGCCAACTATGTTGCCTCCCTTCAGAGCGGGTCCCAAGAGAAGCGAACAGCCTGCAGCTTTATTCGTAAACGGCCGTGGGAGCCAACCCCTTTGGACAAGCGTGGATGTTCCAACTCTCCCTTTAATAACCTGACCAACCTCTGGAGCTCTCAACGGTGTGCCTATGAGCATAGTCGCGTCGAACCCCCTGAATTCAACCCGAGATCCTCGACGCGGTCGGCCCGGTTCGCGCTGAGGGGGTTGAAGGTTTAGACCCGCAGCCATCGCTCTCGAGTGGCGGCCCCCGACATCCCCCTTCAGTGTGGGAATATGTGGGAAAAAACTTGCATGTACGGCGATGTGAATTCGCCTGGCGACAGACAAAGATTTGTGCCGACACGTCGCTGGAAGAGGAGGAAGAGGTGGGGGAGGAAGAGGAGTTAGAAATGTAACGGGTGGGGCGAAAAGGACGATGATGATGTGGAGGAGGAGGAGGAAGACGCAGCAGCGGGAGTAGAGCCTGCGCCAGTCGAAGAGGAAGAAGACGAGGGGCAAGCGAAATCGGTGCTCGTGCGGGCTCCTGCCGTCGGACGTGCTGGCGTTCTTCCTTCTTCGTTTCCCGTGGGGCTGTTGGGAACTGCTCGCGGCCGCAGCTGCGCGGGCCCGATCTTGAACGGATCTTGGCCGGGGGGGCGGCGCGAGGGAGGCCGCCTTCTAAGAGGGCAGCGAGGGTAGGGGGCCGGCCCCTTCGTGGAGCCTTCCAGGAAGGCCTCCCACCGACCGGCCACAGCCAGGGAAGCTGGACAAGCGCGCTCCACTACTCGCACAGTAACTGCTCGCAGATGGCCTGGATCCGCCGCGGGGGATGTACGATCCCTTGCAGATAGGAAAGCCAACTCTTTTTCCCTGGACGTTTGCAAATAGGCATTTTGCGAGTAGCGGAACTTTCCGACTAAACGTGTTCGGTGAGAAGCTGTGCTCCTGAGCCCGTCTCGGGGAGCCATCCTCCTACTCCTCCAACTCCTCCTCCTTCACCTCCTCATCGTCCTCCTCCTCCTCCTCCTGCTCCTCCTCCTCCCTCCTCCTCTTCTCCCTCCTCCTCCTCTTCTTCCTCCTCCTCCTCCTCCTCCTCCCTCCAACGTCCTCCTCATCGTCCTCCTCCTCCTCCTCCCTCCTCGTCTTCTCCCTCCCCTCCTCCTCCTCCTCCTCCTCCTCCTCCTCCTCCTCCTCCTCCTCCTCCTCCCCCTCCTCCCCCTCCTCCCCTCTTCCTCCCTCCTCCCCCCCCCTCCTCCCTCCCCTCCCTCTCCTCCTCCTCCTCCTCCCTCCTCCTCCTCCTCTCCTCCCTCCTCCTCCTCCTCCTCTCCCTCCTCCTCGTTCGCATCTCCTCTCCTCCTCCGCCTTTTCCTCGTCATCCTCCTCCTCCTCCTCCTCCTCTCCCCTCTCCTCCGCCTCCTCCTCCTCCTCCCCGCCTCCTCCTTCCTCCTCCTCTCTCCTCCTCCTCCTCCTCCTCCTCCTCCTCCTCCCCATCCTCCTCCTCCTCCTCTCCTCCTCCTCCTCCTACTCCTCCTCCTCCCCTCCCCACTCCTCCTATTCCTCCTCCTCCTCCTCCTCCGCCTCCTCCGCCTCCTCCTCCTCTCTTCTCCTCCTCCTCCTCCCTCCTCCTCCTCGCACCGACCAGCCACAGCTGGGGAAGCTGTGCTCCTGAGCCCGTCTCGGGGAGCCCGTCGTGCTGGCGACCTGCCGAGTCGTTGTGTCAGGTTTGGCATGTCCTCCTACGGGCGGATCTTGGACGAGAAACAAAGCATAAATCAACAAATGTTCAAACATAGTCAAAAACAGTCAAAGCATCGTCCTCTGACTGCTTGCTTGACTGTTTTTTTCAGTATGCCTCCTGTGGAGAGGCAGGCCCGACTTGAGAGCTGCGTCGAAGCCGATGGGTCCTGGGCCCCTGGGGATGCCTGCCTGCAGCGCGGGGTGCCCTCTGCGCAGGCCGGGCCCGCCTCGAAACGACCGCCCTGGAGCTGTGGGGCGACCTTCAGAAGGCCTGGACGGCGTCCGATCGTCGGGACGGTCGAAATGGGTACGGAAAGAATGGGTACGACGCCCAGCCTGGCCATCGCTCGGACGTCCATTCCTGTCTTTTTTCGGTTTCGTGCGTGTGCTTGTTTTTCGCAAGATGATCCAGGATGCTCCTTAGTAACCCCCGCCCAACAACGTTTACTGATCATTTTCAACCAGATTCGCCGGCCGCGCCGCCACGGACGTTGTCCTTTGAGGGCCCAAAGCGGCCTGCCCAACAGCGGCCGTTGTTGGTTTTGGACAACATTTGTTGTGGGTAATTGTACCTTTCTTGTCGTATCCGTGTCGGGCGTCCACAGATGGGGCCTCCGGAATTCAAGAACCCAGAATCGAATCGACAAAACGGATCGGCGATCGAAATAAATCGGTTGAATCGCCGGGAATCGGCAGCCGAGTCGGGACAAGTCGAACCGGCGGAAACTGGCAGGCTCGTGGGCCTCCAGTGAGATATCGGAGCCCAGATCGGAATCCCGAGTCGAATCGCAGCGGAATCGGGACCCATCGAGATCGAGTCGAAGCGAAATAAGCCCTCCCCCCGCGCAAAAACAAAAAAATGCGGAAACGCCTGGGAGACGTCGGGCGACCATGTCCCCAGGTATCGACGCCACACTGAAGGGGCCCTGGAACACACACAACACACACAACACACAACACACAGCACACACAACACACAACACACCACACACACAAACACAACACACCACACACACCACACCACACACCACACACCACACCACACACACACACCACACACACCACACACACCAAACACACCACACACAACACACACAACACACAACACACACAACACACACAACACACACAACACACAACACACAACTCACAACACACAACACACAACTCACAACTCACAACACACAAGACACGCAACACACGCAACACAGACAACGCACCACACACGCACGCAACACACACACACAACACACACAACACACACAACACACAACACACAACAACACACACGACACACACAACACACACACAACACACAACACACCACACACCACACACCACACACACCACACACACACACGACACACCACACACCACACACAGCACACCACACACAGCACACCACACACCACACACCACACACAACATACAACACACAACACACACAACACACACCGCTCACCGCACACACCACACAATTACCACACACAACACACACACACAACACACAAGACACACAAGACACACACACACACATCACGCACAACATCTGTTTCTGGCGAAGGACCCAACCATATGCAGTTGTGGGTACCGCAATTGTGAACATATTCTTCTGTGAAACTCCCTAATTATGGGGCCACGAAGCGCCGCTTGCGGACGGTCCCACTGGGGCCTTCGGTGGAGTTCCCTATGGGGCCACGAAGCGCTGCACTGGGTTAGTGAACGTGCCACATTGGTGGGTGTGCGGGGCGCATGCGGACGGTGGCACTGGGGCCTTCGGTGGAGCTCCCTGTGGGGCCCAGAAACGCTGTAACGGGTGGGTGGAATGCCAAATTGGGTGTTTCAGGACGCACGCGGACAGTCCCACTGGGGGCTTCGGTGGAGCTCCCTATGTGGCCACGAAGCGCTGTACTGAGTGGGGGGGACGCATGTGGACGGTAGCACTGTGACCTTCGGTGGAGCTCCCTATGGGGCCACGAAGCGCTGTACTGACTGGGGGGGACGCATGTGGACGGTGGCACTGGGGCCTTCGGTGGAGCCCCCCATGTGGCCACGAAGCGCTGTACTGAGTGGGGGGGACGCATGTGGACGGTAGGACTGTGACCTTCGGTGGAGCTCCCTATGGGGCCACGAAGCGCTGTACTGAGTGGGGGGGACGCATGTGGACGGTGGCACTGGGGCCTTCGGTGGAGCTCCCTATGGGGCCACGAAACGCTGTACTGAGTGGGGGGGACGCATGTGGACGGTGGCACTGGGGCCTTCGGTGGAGCTCCCTATGGGGCCACGAACGCTGTACTGAGTGGGGGACGCATGTGGACGGTGGCACTGGGGCCTTCGGTGGAGCTCCCTATGGGCCACGAAACGCTGTACTGAGTGGGGGGGACGCATGTGGACGGTGGCACTGGGGCCTTCGGTGGAGCTCCCTATGGGCCACGAAACGCTGTACTGTGTGGGGGGGGGCATGTGGACGGTGGAACTGGGGCCTCGGTGGGGCTCCCTATGGGCCCACGAAACGCTGTACTGAGTGGGGGGGCGCATGGGGACGTGGCGCTGGGGCCTTCGGTGGAGCTCCCCATGGGGCCACGAAGCGCTGGAGTGGGGGGGGCGCATGTGGACGGTGGCACTGGGGCCTTCGGTGGAGCTCCCTATGGGGCCACGAAGCGCTGTACTGAGTGGGGGGGGACGCATGTGGACGGTGGCACTGGGGCCTTCGGTGGAGCTCCCTATGGGGCCACGAAACGCTGTACTGAGTGTGGGGGGGCGCATGTGGACGGTGGCACTGGGGCCTTCGGTGGAGCTCCCTATGGGGCCACGAAACGCTGTACTGAGTGGGGGGGAGGCATGTGGACGGTGGCACTGGGCCTTCGGTGGAGCTCCCTATGGGGCCACGAAGCGCTGCACTGAGTGGGGGGGGCGCACGTGGACGGTGGCACTGGGGCCTTCGGTGGAGCTCCCTATGGGGCTACGAAACGCTGTGCTGGGTGGGTGGGGGGACGCATGCGGACAGTGGAGAGGCGGAGGGGGCAGCGGGAGGAGGAGGTGACGCGGTGCGCTCTCTTCAAAACGAGGACCCAACACCACAGGATGGTTGGGAACAACACACACACAGCACACACACACAACACACACACACACCACACACAACACACAACACACAACACACAGCACACAACACACAACACACAACACACAACCCACAACCCACACAACACACAGCACACAGCACACAGCACACACAACACACCACACACACAACACACAACACACGCCTCACACACAGCACACAACACACAACACACAGCACACAACACGCAACACACAACACAACACACCACACACACCACACACCACACAACACACAATACACACAACACGCACCACACACCACACACAACACACAATACACACCACACAACACACCACACACCACACACCACACACCACACACAACCCACAACCCACAACACACAGCACACAAACACACAACACACAACACACCACACACACAACACACAACACACAACATACAATACACACACAACGCACCCACACCACCACCACACACCACACACAACACACAACACACCCACACACACAACACACACACACACAACACACAACACACAACACACAACACACACCACACACCACACACACACCACACACCACACACAACACACAACCCACAACCCACAACCCACACCACACACCACACATCACACACACCACACACACTAAACACACACACAACACACAACGCACACAACACTGCACACACAACACACAACACACAACACACACTTCACAACACACACACAACACACAACACGCAACACACAACACACAACACACACACCACACACAAGACACACACAACACACCACACACACAACACACAACACACCACACACCACACACCACACACACACACCACACACACACGACACACGACACACGACACACCACACACCACACACCACACACAACACACGACACAGAACATAGAACACAGAACACACCACACACACCACACACCACACACCACAAACCACACAACACACAACACACACACACCACACAGCACACAACGCACACAACACACAACAAACAACACATCACACACAACACACACCACACAACACACACAACACACACACAACCCACAACCCACAACCCACAACACACACCTACACACATACATAGACACACATACCAGGATTCCCCGTATGTTCCCATATGTTATGTGTTTTTTTCTTCTGTCTTCCCCCCCACACTTCCCACATGTTTCCGAATATTTTCCTGGGAATCGACGACTACTTGTGTCTATTTGTTTTTCCCCTCCTGAGCTTGGCGCGCCGCCGGGCGCCTGCAGGAGGTGCCGCAGCTTCTTGCGGGCCTGCTTATCCGCCACGCACTCCAGGCGGACCAGGGCGCCGCTGTCGAGGCCCTCGAAGACGGCCCCGAGCTCCTCGGCAGGAGGGCCCAGGATCGAATCGACAGGTCGGATCTGCAATCGAAGTGATTCTGATCGGCGAAAAAATCGGCAGCCGAAGGGGAAAAGTCGAATCGGCGGAAATCGGCAGGCTAGTGGGCCTCCAATGACAAATCGGAACCCGAATCGGAATCCCAAGTCGAATCTAAGCGGAATCGGAGGCCATCGAAATCGAATCGAATCGGAGGAATCGAAATGAGCCCTGCCTCGGCCACCTCGGCGTCCAGCTCCAGCAGCGACTTCACCAGGCGCTTCGCCTCGGCGCGGTCGCACTCCCACGCAGCGGCCCTGCTCCTGGCCTGCGCCTCCTTGCTGGCGGCCTTTTTGTCCTTCTTGTCCTTCTTGCCCTTCTTGTCCTTTTTGTCCTTCTTCTCCTTCTTCTCCTTCTTGCCCTTTTTCTTTTTGTCCTTCTTTCCCCGTTCGCCGCTAGAGGACGAGGAGGACGAGGAACTCCGCGCCATGCGGCGCACCCGTAGCAGGGTTTCTCTGCCACCCTGCGCGATCCATGGGCGAGGTGCACAGATAACTTGGCTGCTAGACTCTTGAGCCAAAATGGCTTCTGCACCGGCGTCGTGACGACGCCAAAGATGGCGACCATCGCGAGTCCGCAATGGGAATCGGCCCCTCTTGCCACACACAGTTGCCCCACGAGCCCTAAGGAGCCTTCACGAGACCTGCCAGAAGCCCCAGGAGGCTCACAGGAGGGACCAAAGTCATCTCCTGGAGATCCTCCTCGAGTGGCCCCCCCAAAGGCCCCCATGAAATCCATACCCCAAGAACGCAGTATTCCCATATGTTTCAGGCTTTCCAGGGAAAGCAGAACGGGGAACGCGTTGTGGCCGTCTATCGTCGTTCCCAGCGCGCCTGCACCCACAACACAAGCGCGGCTGCGAAATGGGCCGAAGGTCGCTGGACATTCCTATGCACCTGTAGTGTGCAAACGGTTGTTACCATCGCCAGTGCAAACATAACCCCTTGGACCTCTTGAACTGGACGTGGCGCGCGACGGTCAGACCAGAAACACGGCTTCGAACAGTGGGCGTCTCATGAGATCGACGCTTCAGCGAACACACCAAAAGATTGGCGAACGCTTCGCTGGCGGTCAGGACCTGCGTTCCTGAGTGGGGTAATGCCGTTTTGCTGGTTGAGGCAATGTGAAGCATCCAGCCTGGCCCCTTTCGGAACACAACGATCGCTCCGCGCACAATCATACCTGCAAATCGTTGCTGGTTGCTGCTTGCTCAGACTCATACAAACGTGCATGTGAACTTACGCCGAGAGAGGACTGCTCTATCCGCTGTGTCGATGACACGATCATGCTGGATTGCAAGGAAGACGAAGAGAGGGTCACGTTGGCGACCTCATGGCACAATGGTGACGTCCCTGGATGAAAACAAGCGAGGACGGTACCACTGAATCGGATTTGAACCTCAAGTACGGTATCACTGAGGACGGTACCCTGCCTGTCTCCCTCCCTCCCTCCCTCCCTCCTCCTCCTCCTCGCCCTCCTCCATCTCCTCCTCCTCCTCCTCCTCCTCCTCCTCCTCCTCCTCCTACTACTCCTCCTCCTCCCTCCCCTCCCCCTCCTCCTCTTCCCCCTCCTCCCCCCCTCCTCCTCCTGTTCCTGCTCCTCCTGCTCCTCCTGCTCCTCCTGCTACTCCTCTGGAACTATTCATCCTGGTTCTAGGTCAGCCCGACATCACTTCTCGAATGCGAACTTACCTCTGGACGCTGTGCACCGTCCAGCTGAGCGAGTGTCCCAGCGGCCTGCTGACGCACGACGACGTCGTCGTCGACGCCTCAGACATCGACGCCCACACCCGTCCAGCGGTGCTATCCGTCAGCGGCGAGCGAGAGGGGAAATGAGAAGAAGAATAATCAAGCGTTCTCAGAAGGAGGCGGGGCTTCTAAAAAGTCATCTGGCCCCTTCTGATACGTTTGTTTGTCTTTGGGGAAAGCTTATAGAACACTTCTCAGAGGGCTGGGGAACTTCCAAGCCTTCTGAGGAGGCCCGCCCATTGTCACTTCCCCCCGGACTCGCCGCCGAATCTGACCAGAGCTTGAGGTACATCCAGCTGCCCCACTCACTCACTCACTCACTCATGCCATACGCCGAGGCGCGTGGGCGAAAGAAGTCACGGCCAGCCTATTCTCACCGCTTTGCGAGAGCGGCGTCACGACGGCAGTCGCATGATTTACCACATGCGCGGCAGGAGGAGAAGGAGGAGGAGGAGGAGGAGGAGGGGGAGAAAGAACGGAGGACAACCAGCTGGCCAGTGATGCGAATTCTGCCTGGAACGTTTCCAGCCGCCCCAAACGCCCAGAAACCTCGATCCTGAGTCCTCGGTTGTCGGTCGTCATTGGTGGGTCGTCGTTTTCGTCGACGTCGAAGTCGTCGTCGTCGTCGCCGCTGAGAGGTCGTCGAGGGAGGAGGAGGAGGAGGAGGAGGAAGATGACGATGAGGAGAAGGAGGAGGACCGTCCTCATGAAATTCAACCCTCCCCCCGAATTCATTCTTCAGTGGTCGCGTCGGGACCGTCGTCGCCGCTGAGAGGTCGTCGAGGAAGGAGGATGAGGAGGAGGAGGAGGAGGAGGAGGAGGAGGAGGAGGAGGAGAAGGACCAGCGCAAATCCAAGACGCATCAACGTGTTGCAACAAAAAACCCTCCCATCCAAGTTCTCTCTTCAATGGCCACGTCGGGACTGTCGTCGTCGTCGTCGTCGTCGTCGTCGCCGCTGGAAGGTCGTCGAGGGAGGGGGAGGGGGAGGAGGAGGAGGAGGAGGAGGAGGAGAAGGAGGAGAAGGAGGAGGACCAGCGTGAACCCAAGACGCATCAACGATGTTGCAATCCACCCTCCCTCCAAGTTCCCTCTTCAGTGGTCACGCCGGGACCGTCGTCGTCATCTTCGTCGCCGCCGTCGTCGTCGTCGCCGCTGAGAAGTCGTCGA
>CAUYUJ010005249.1:45000-63069 GCA_963575745.1 Prorocentrum cordatum
TACATGCGATGTGTTTGCATCATTCCACCGTTTGCGCAACGAATTGCAATTTGGGCCCCGACCCCGCCAAAAAACAAATATTGGCGACCCCCGGAAAATGATCCTGGCGAAGGACCCAACCATATGCAATTGCGAGTACCGCAGTTGTGAATATCTTCTTCGGTGGCGCTCCCTATGGGGACACGAAACGTGTGAGGGGTGTGCCGAAATGGGTGTGCGTGACGCATGCGGGCACACCCACTGGGACCTTTGGTGGAGCTCCCTATGGGGCCACGAAACGTGTGAGGGGTGTGCCGAAATGGGCGTGCGGGACGCATGCGGGCACACCCACTGGGACCTTCGGTGGAGCCCCCCTACGGGGCCACGAAACGTGCGAGGGGTGTGCCGAATTGGGTGTGCGGGACGCATGCGGGCACACCCACTGGGGCCTTCGGTGAGCTCCCTATGGGACCACGAAACGTGTGAGGGGTCACGAAACGCGTGAGGGGTGTGCCGAATTGGGTATGCGGGACGCATGCGGGCACACCCACTGGGACCTTCGGTGGGGCTCCCTATGGGGCCACGAAACGTGTGAGGAGTGTGCCGAAATGGGTGTGCGGGACGCATGCGGGCACACCCACTGGGACCTTCGGCGGAGCTCCCTATGGGGCCACGGAACGCGTGAGGCATGCCGAAATGAGGGTGCGGGACGCATTCGGTGGAGTTCCCTTTGGGGCCACGAAACGTGTGAGGGGTGTGCCGAATTGGGTGTGCGTGACGCATGCGGGCGGCAGCACTTGGGCCTTCGGCGGAGCTCCCTATGGGGCCGCGAAGCGTGTGAGGGGTGTGCCGAATTGGGTGTGCGTGACCGCATGCGGGCGGCAGCACTGGGGCTTTCGGTGGGGCTCCCTATGGGGCCACGAAGCGTGTGAGGGGTGTGCCGAATTGGGTGTGCGTGACGCATGCGGGCGGCAGCACTTGGGCCTTCGGTGGGGCTTCCTATGGGGCCATGAAACGTGTGAAGGGTGTGCCGAATTGGGTGTGAGTGACGCATGCGGGCGGCAGCACTGGGGCCTTCGGTGGAGCTTCCTATGGGGCCACGAAACGTGTGAGGGGTGTGCCGAATTGGGTGTGCGGGACGCATGCGGGCGGCAGCACTGGGGCCTTCGGTGGGGCTCCCTATGGGGCCACGAAACGTGTGAGGGGTGTGCCGACTTGGGTGTGCGGGACGCATGCGGGCGGCAGCACTGGGGCCTCTGGGGGGGTTTCCCTATGGGGCCACGAAACGTGTGAGGGGTGTGCCGAATTGGGCGTGCGGGGCGCATGCGGGCGGCAGCACTGGGGCCTTCGGTGGGGCTCCCTATGGGGCCACGAAACGTGTGAGGGGTGTGCCGAATTGGGTGTGCGGGACGCATGCGGGCGGCAGCACTGGGGCCTTCGGTGGGGATCCCTATGGGGCCACGAAACGTGTTAGGGGTGTGCCGAATTGCAAGTGTTGCGCATGCGGGCGGCAGCACTGGGGCCTTCGGCGGAACTCCCTATGGGGCCACGAATCGTGTGAGGGGTGTGCCGAATTGGGTGTGCGGGACGCATGCGGGCGGCAGCACTTGTGCCTTCGGCGGAACTCCCTATGGGGCCACGAAACGTGTGAGGGGTGTGCCGAAGTGGGTGTGCGTGGCGCATGCGGGCGGCAGCACTGGGGCCTTCGGCGGAGCTCCCTATGGGGCCACGAGACGTGTGAGGGGTGTGCCGAAATGGAGGAGGGAGGAGGGGGAGGAGGAAAGGAGAGGAGAGGTGAGGGGAGGAGAACGCGGGGCGACGTCTCTTCAAAACGAGGACCCAACATCACAGGATGGCTGGGGAAAAAACAAAGGGAATCAAGGTCCGAGGAAGAAAAACAGACATCCTCGACGATGGGGTTCGGGAGCAAAGTGGCCCGCAACCCAGGGTTTGGGAGCCGTTTTGGAACAGTTTCGACAACCCTTTCGAAACCTTTTCGGAAACCATTTTGGAAGCCATATCGGAGCTGTTTCGGAAACCGTTTAGGAACCATATCGGAAACAATTTCGGAAGCCGTTTCGGAAGCCGTTTCGGAAGCCGTTTCGGAATCGTTTCGGAAGCCGTTTCGGAAACCATTCCGGAAACCGTTTCGGAAACCGTTTCGGAGCCAGTTCGGAAGCCTTTTTTTTCGGAAATGTTTCGGAGGACGTTTCGGAAGCCGTTCCGGAAACCGTTTCGGAAACCGTGTCGGAGATTGTTTCGGAAACCGTGTCGGAAACTGTTTCGGAAACCGTGTCGGAAACCGCGTCGGAAATTGTTTCGGAAACCGTGTCGGAAACTGTTTCGGAAGCCGTTTCGAAGGACGTGTCGGAAGCTGCGTCGGAAGCCGTTTCGGAGGTCGTCACGGAAGCAACTTCAAAACCCTTTTGGAGGTTGTGTCGGAGGCCGTTTCGGAGCCGTTTGGGAAGCCGTTTCGGAGCCTTTTGGGAGGCCGTTTCGGAGCCTGTTGGAAAGCCGTTTCGGAGCTTTTTGGGAGGCCGTTTCGGATGTCGTTTCGGAGGCTGTTTCGGAGGTCATTTCGGATGTCGTTTCGGAGGTCGTTTCGGAGGTCGTTTTGAAAAGCCGTTTCGAAGGTCGTTGTTGAGGTCTCTCCTCTCCTCCTCGCCTCTCCCCTCTCCTCTCTCCTCTCTCCACTCTCCTCTCCCCTCTCCTCTCCGCTCTCCTCGCCTCTCTCCTCGCCTCTCTCCTCTCCTCTCTCCTCATTTCTCTCCTCTCCTCTCTCTTCTCCTCTCTCCTCTCTCCTCTCCGCTCTCCTCTCCGCTCTCCTCTCCTCTCTCCTCTCCTCTCTCCTCTCCGCTCTCCTCTCTGCAAATCCCACCCAGGTTGTGATTGTTTGATTTCTCTGGGTTTTTCCCCCTTCCCCCCCCCCCCCCCCTCCCCCCCCCCCCCCCCCTCCTCCCCCTCCTCCCCCTGAGCGAACTCCCCTGGAAAGACAGAGTCCCGCCGCGCGCGGGCGTCCTGCGCGCTGCATCTAGTGCAGCATCTCGAGCTTGGGCCAGGCTTTCAGGCCTGGAGGTAAACGACCTTGCGCCAACCTTTGAATTGCCTTCCTCCCCCCTTCTGTGGGAGGCTCACAGTCTGACTTTAATTTACTACGGGCCCGAACAGACCATCCCCCGCAACGGCTACACCAGCAGATACCGCTGGTGACTTGTAAATGGGGTTGGTGGGACGGGTGCGCTGCTAAAACGTGGGGCCTACAGGGTCTCTTTAACCATGTGGGCATCTGAATTTTGACACTACCTTGCTTCTTACACCTGAGGCAAGCTAGATTGCACTCGGGGGCGACAGGGGCAGCTAAAATACAGCGAGAGGTATTTAGAAGGGCATCCTGAAGGGCCTGTGCACTTCTAAGGGCTCTCACTCTCCTACGCTCCTCCTTCGACTCCTCGTCCTCCTGGGGGAACTGATCCTTGGATTCCCAGTAGTGGGTCTGGATTGCCGAGAGACGGTCGCAAATCATGTCTGCGTGGATGTCTGCCCCCTGGATCTGGCGCACCAGCGCGGGGGGTACGCTCCGTCGACGGGCGGCGCACCTGGCAATGTCCTCCACTTGCTCATTCACATAGAGCGCCCAGGGCGGCTCCTTGGCCGCCTCCCCCCCCGTCGGGTGACTTTTGACCTTCTGGAAAAAAAGCTGAGCGGCGCGGGCTGAAGCATGCGCCCAGAACTTCTTCCAAGCCAGGGGGTTACGAGAATGTCGGGCCCTGGGTCCTTTCAAGAAGCCTTTGATGACGTAGAGGCAGTCGGTGACGATGACTAGGGGTCCTTCTGTGGCTTGGAGAAGGTTGCTAACTGCGGCTAGTTCAGCAAGAGGGACTGACTGCTGGCCTCGGAGAACTCCTGAGAGTGAGCCGACGAACTGCGTCGAGGAGGACCAGAGGGCGGCTCCCCAGCCGCAGACCCGGAGGCGTGCATCCATGGTGTGACCCCCTCCGCTCCCGTCGGTGGCCCCGACGAGGATGCTCGCGTGGCTGAACTTGGCATGTTGCTGGAAAACTCCAGTTGTGAGGAGGTCGTCGTCTAGGGACATGATGTGTTGGCGGGTGGCTTGTAGGGCCCATTTAGCAGGTGCAATCCCTCGGAGCCAGAGGCAAGCATTCTGGGGGCACTCCTGGACGGCTTGAGGTGCTGAAGCTTGGGTCTTCTGAATGGCCTCCAAACCTAGCGAGGGGGGCTCGGGGCAGGTCCAGAACTTGTGAAGGTCGTCCGCATTCGGCTGTCCACATAGTAGGCAGTCGGCGCGGCCCTGGAGCCCTGCTTCAAACCTGTGCTCTTCACTCCAGCACTTGGAACAGGCAATTGCAGACGTGGCGGAGGGGTAGGAGGCCAGCCTGGTGAGGTACTCTTCTTTGGTGGCCCTCTGGTCCCTGGTGAGCTCCTCCTCCTCCATCTTCTTCCTCTGCTTCCTGATGGCTGCTGCTTTCCTACTAGGGTATAGCCTCATTGCTGCGATATCTCCTCCGTCCTCCAACCCTGCGGAATTGTGGCTCTTGGGGCAATTGAGGCTCCAGGGGCGCATGGAGAGGAGGAGCTGCATGTGATAGAGGAAGCGCCGCTGCTGGTCCCAGCTGAGCGGCTTCGCACTGAAAACCTGGCCTGAGGGGTCCGACCACTGCCAGGCAGCGGTCGGCCCCCCAACCTATGTCGTAAAGGGTGGCGATGACCGCCGACAGGTGCGACTTCGCGCGAAGCCACCGATGCTGCGAACGAAGCTTGTCTCGTAGCAGAGGCCATGCTCTTTGGATTCCTCCCTGGAGACCGAGCTCGTTATTGGTGAATCTGAACCAAGTCTGAAATCTGTTTTTCCTGAGGAATATCGCGGGATCGACTTCTGCGGGTTCTGCTCTGAGTGCGCGAAGCCCTGTGGTGAGGCAGGCTCCTGATTTAGACACTCCGACAGCAGGTGCGGTCTGGCGACGCAGGAAAAAAAGTACTTCTGAAGGAGAGGTCCCGTGACCTTGCACGCCCCATGACATCTGGGGCGGCGCTCCTGTGCGATAAAGAGAACGAGCCTTGGTCGTTGTGCTGGCCAGCTGCTTGATGGTTCTTGCCCTGAGGAGCCCAAGGGTGCGGCGTTTCCTGCGCACCTTGAGGGTCCGACGGCGTCCCACGGAGGCATCCATCCCGAGGTCCCTGGTGTGACTGAGGGGCTTGATGCGGATCCCGTGGCCCTGGAGGGTGCCCGCGACGGTCTTGCTGAGGTCCAGGGAGCTGGCCAAAACGACTGACTTATCCGAGAGACGGCATCCTAGTTCGGCAAATCCTTGGCAGAGGTTCACGATGCAACTGTGGAAGGTCTCCTTCAACATGTCGGGGCTGCTGACCATCCGAATTCTTATGTCGTCCACCCATGTCCTGATGGTGGGCCTCGGGATCTGGCAGTGGGCCCTCTCGTGTACCTCGTAGAGTAGGGCCGTGGTCCATGGTGCACTCTGTCCGCATCCTTGAAGTAAAGACATGAGTGGCGCCAGCGGGTTGCTGACCCCTATAGGCGTAGTAAGGGCCCTGACTGCTGCGTGGACCAGGGCCCCAAGGGAGAGCGGGGCCACGGGGTAGCCTAACTGCGGCGCCTTCTGGGGGAGCTTCTGGATATCTATGGCGCCAGCAAAAACGTTTCGAGGTCGGGCGCGCCCTCGATGATGCTGACCTGGAGGGCCCCTCCGATCTCAGCGAAAACCTCGCTGACCAGAGCGGCCTGTAGACAATCACTACCTTTGATGGCTGCATCCCAGAAACCAGCCCGAGCTTCTTCCCAAGAAGATATCTGGCCTTTGAAGAGCCTCATGGTGACCCGATAGGGCGCATTGGTGAGGGTGATGGGCCTGTCACTGGTTTGCGTATTGGGCTTGAGGGCCACGAGGTTTATTAGGCACTGAGCTGGATACTGCTGCAACCTGCATATATCATTGATTATCTGTTAGGATCTCCAATCCTGCTTCTGGTAGTCGGCGAAGGTCAGCGGTGCGCCACTGGTCGGCGCCAGGTGCCGAGCTCGCAGGGAAAGACTTAAGCGCGGCCGATGCCTGGGTGGTGGTGAACTGGTCATCTGGATCCCAAGAGTCCCGCGCCGTTTGCCTAAGCTCTTGAATCCATTGGGCCTCGGGGGGGACCTCAAACTTGTTTCCCTCTGGGTCCCAGAACTTCATCCAACACTCGCTCGTGTGCCCTAAGACCTGCATGGGGTCCGTAACTATGTTGTCATTGCCATCTACGAAGATATCGTTGTCCTCCTCGGGGGTGGGGCCTGGGATCTTCGCGATATGGTGGGCGCCGCCGCCGCCGCGCGCGAGGGGGTCCTCGAGCCACGACTGGAAGGCAGCATCCTGCTGCCGCAGTGCCTCTTTCTCATAAAACTGGACTGTCACTTCTAGCTGGAAGAGAGCGTCTTCAAATTGGTCCTCCTGGAGGTTCCCAAGGAGGCACTTCCGGATCAGGTCCTGGAAGTCCTGAAGGGCCCAAGGGGGCCACGGGGGGCCCTGGTTGACGATGTCGCTGATGTGCCCCTGGAGCCTCTGGAAGCCTTCTGAGCGGGGCTTGGTCTTGTGGAGCTGGTCTCTCTCCTTTGCCCTTTGCTGGGGAACCCCCCATTGGTCTGACAGGGTGTAGACGCTGCTGAAAGGGAGTGGGAGGGCATATGTCTTTCCATTCGCACTGGAAGCCTTCAGCTCGCCCAAAGCTCGGTGGGCAGCTCGGCGGGCTCCCAAGACACCACCCCATCCAATGCCTGACTAAGACGAGCGCACTGGTGGGCCAGGTCGGGGGAGGGGTGGGCGGTGGCAACAGGGTGAAAAACATCTGGCGGACCTTGCCAGTCCAACTGGGCCTGTGCCCAGTAATGATGCCATGGTGCCGCGGGTGCCGACGGTGGTTGGAGCAAGGCCGCTCGCTTTTGAAAACCAACCCTGCCTGACCATGATCCCTGTCTGGAAGATCGCCCGCAAGCCGATGTGCGGCTTCCAGGGGCTGGTGAGGTCGGTCTCTACCCTGAAATATTCTCCAAAGGACCTGCTGATGATGAAGAAGTCGATGAGCCCACCTCCCGAACAAGTACTGTGGGCCCCTGGGGCCTTGATGGTGCCCTCGATCCTGGAGACCCAGGGGTTCCCGTTGGTGAGCGCCTCAGGGGTCACGTTGAAGTCCCCTTCCGATGACGAAGGGGAGCTTGAGCTGCTTGAGGAATGTGGCGATCTCTCCGACCACCTTGTTGTTGAAAGCATTATAGCCTACCCCCGACTGTAAGTAGACTGAGATGAGAACTAGATTGCGCTGATTCAGACGGACTATACAGGCTGTCCAATTAGTCCCTCCCACTAATGGTTTGGCCTGCCCCTTCCCGTTCATGATGCGCGCATGCGAGTGAAACTGCTTTGGCACGAATAACCCAACACCGCCTGAGCTGCCTGCGGGGGTGTGAGCTGCTGGACTCTGATAGCACTTGTAGCCAAGCTTCCCCATGAACTTCCTAGCTTCTCCCAAACGTCCTGAAACCAGATGCGTCCCCCCTAGCATGATGATTCCTGGTTGTCCAAAACTCGAAGCTTGAAACTAATCATTGGCTTTCTTGTTCCAATTAGTGATACTGGCATGGTAGATGGTGAAACTGTCACGAGCCCCTTGGGGGGGGGGGGGGGGGGGGCGTGTCGTGGCCGACCGCCGCGCTCACCTGGATCCGCCCCCCCCCCCCCTGGCCCCTGCTGCAGGGCGCGGGCAGCTGCGGCTGCGGGGCTTCTGCTCATGAGTCCTGCCGCCCCCTGCCAAATCACGTCCACGGGCTGGGTCATCCCCAGCTGCAGCCGCGGCACCTTCAGCACGACGGGGTGGTGCTGCGGGCTGTTGGGCTGATGCCTTGGGCTTGGCCTTCTTGGTCTTGGTCTTCGGGGGCAGGCCCTGGACCTTCTCGAGGTCCTCAAAGAACTGCTTGGCGTTGTTGCCTTCCTCCCCCTCCATGCTCTGGATGAACTTGAGGAGCTCATCTGGCACTTTGGGAAGCTGAACGGCAGGTCCTTCATCGATGTCTTCCTCCATGGGGGCGCCTCCGCCCCAGCCACGGGTAGCCTCGACGCTGGCGGCCTCGAAGTTGGAGCGGGCCTTCGCGAGCTCCTCGGCAGTGGTGATGAGCTCCTCCTGCGCGGCTGTGACCTTGGCCTCCAGGTCGGTGACGGTGTCCTTGAGGGTTTCCTGCTTCTTCTCAAGGCGGCGTACCTCGTGCAAGGCTGTGGTGGCTGCAGCAGCTGGTGGTTTCTTCGGCGACTGGATCAGGCCCTGCATCTTTTTTGCAAGCCTCGGTGCCCAGGTCGTCCCTCTGCTCGGGTGTGAGCTTCGCGAGGAAAAGTGAGAGGATCTCTTTCATCTCAGATGGCTTCTCCTGCTGCTCCTTGTCCTTGCCGCTGGGGCCTGAGGTGCCGTTGTTGTCCTGGCCCTTGCCCAGTGGTAGGTCGAACGGCTGCCCACAGAGGCAAAACATATTCTTCCGCGCCTTGTTCAGATATTGCCATTCTCCACAACTTGAACAGACGCAGTACTGACGCCGACGTTGCTGCTGCTGCTGGTAGTACTGCTGGTATGCCCACCACGAGTTGCCACCCATGGCTGCTGAAACTGTCGGCGGTGTCTTGACCGACGGGAAACTGAAAAGCCACTGCTGGCAAGATGCGCTCGAGCCCGTGCTGCGGGGCTCCCGTCCCCCTTAGAGCCCGATCGGGTTCTAAAAGAGCCTTGAGCCAAAATGGCTACGGAATCTCCCCCTCCTCCCCCGCCTCCCCCTCCTCCCCCTTCTCCCCCTCCCCCTCCCCCGCCCCCTCCCCCTCCTCCTCCTCCTCCTCCTCCTCCTCCTGCCCCTCCTCCCCCTCCTCTTCCTCCTCCTTCTCTCCTCCTCCTCCTCCTCCTCCTCCGCCTCCTCCTCCTCCTCCTCCTCCTCCTCCTCCTCCTCCTCCTCTCCCTCCTCCTCCTCCTCCTCCTCCTCCTCCTCCTCCTCCTCCTCCTCCTCCTCGTCCTCCTCCTCCTGGTACTCATCCTTCCTCCTGCGCAAGCCCGCGCCCTCGGCTCGACGTCGACCACCTCCTGCGAGTCCCCCAGGCGGTTCAGGTACAAGTACCTTGCAAACGCGCCCTTCGCTCTTGCCGCGGCGCTAGGAATCCCAAGGGCCACCTGCACAGGCCAGCCGATTCAAGAGCGCATGACCACCTGGCGTGGACGCAGGCGCTCAAGGATCCTTGCCTCCTCCTCCTCCTCCTCCTCCTCCTCCTCCTCCTCGTCATCCCTCTCTGGGTCCTCCGCCTCCTCCGCACTTTGCCGAAGATTGGGCCCTGGCCAGACAGGCTCTGGAAACCACGATTGGCAACGACGTGGCAGACGCCCTTGCTCAGAGGCTTGAGCGATACGCAGACCGTGCGATCGAGCCATAAGTGTGTGCTTTGCACGAGCTGGACATCCTGACGCGCGAATTCTGAGGAGGCTTGCATCAGTGAAACAGCAGTGTTGCTCGCTGGATCGCGAGCGCCTTGACTGTCACCTCCCACACCCATACTGAAGGTGTTGGACGAGCTTACGATGCAACCTGGACATGCAATGGCCCAGCGTTGCAACAGGTAGAGTTGTAGATTCCGAGCTGGGTCACCGAGGACGTTTTCACTGCGGGGACACTGTCTCCGTCAGCCAAGTACGGTAGGCCTGTGTGCGTCCCAAGACGCACAAAGTTATCATAAACACTCTGCGCGCACCTACATCTTACCACACCAATGCCATGCATGGCCACATTGGTGTTGACGCTGCGCGCATGTTTGCGTACCGATCTGGGCAAGGCCTGGAATGGTCAGCTGACGGGCTAGTGCGTCTGCCAATCCTGAGTATCGTTTAACCGATCTCCATCCCCAGCGGCGTGGCCTGGGCCCCACTGGCCGACTCACCCCCCTGGATGGGAATCTAGGTCGTTCTCTTCTGGTTTCGAGGGGTGCATCCCCAACGGGGGTGTCAATTCGGTGGGGGCCTCGAAGGGGATGGGGATGGGGATGGGGATCGGTGAAACGATGCTGAAATCCAGCCCCAGCGTGACCATGGTTCCGAACCGACTGCGTCAGGGTCTGCCCTCAAAGCGGATCAGCAACGACCAGACGGCACACGCGGCGGCCGTGTCCGCCGCTCGCTGGCGCCGAAACGCAGGAGGCAGCACACGCTACGATTGCGCATGTTGTGCGGATGCGCAACGGGCGTACTGTTGTGCAGCATCTTGGACTGCACAGCGCATGCTCTGCTCTGCTTCGCTGGACTTCGCAGGGCACACTTCCAGCATCGGGGAAACGCTCCGAAACAGTTTGCTCCTGCTAGTGTTCCACTGGCTCACACGAACGCCGTCTCGCGCTAGCGAGCAATGGCGAAAACGTAGCCTGACCAGAGGTCTGCAAGGCTCTCCGAGAGTCCCTCGAGGTCGCTGAGGCCGCCGAAGGTCTGCAGACACCTCCAGAGGCCCGAACCTTGATCCTCGATCGTCGAACCTTGATCCTCGATCCTCGATCCCCGAACCTTGATCCTCAAACCTCGATTCTCGACCCTCGAGGCCTGCAGGCCCCTCGATCCTCGAACCTTTTGATATTCTCACGTGCTGCCCCTGGCCCTCCTTCCTCCGCCGAGGTCGGATCGGCCAATGGGCGGGCACGTGGCCACCTCCTCCCCCTCGTCTCGGTGCTCCCACTGCCTCCCCCATCTGCCCCCACCCGCCCTCTGGCCACACCTCCCAATCCTCATCCTCGTGCTGTTCGTGTCCCTCCTCCCCGTCCTGTCCTTCTCCGACTTCTGGCGGCCCTCTCCCGTTTCCTCTGGAGGTCTCGGCAGTCTCAACGGGTCTCTGGAGATTCCCAGAGGTCCCTGGAGGCACCAAGGAGGTCTTCAAAGGCCCCCGCACGCCCCCTAACAAAAGATACATCACCGTCTAAGCTCGACTCACCTCGTTCCTGCCCCTCCTCCTCCTCCTCCTCCTCCTCCTCCTCCTCCTCCTCCTACTCCTCCCCCTCCTCCTCCTCCTTCTCCGTCCTGGGACTCAAACTCTTCCTCCTCGACCACTGAGACCATGGGCGCCAAGCCGCCTGCTGGAGGAGGGACCCAGCCGCCCGCATCGAGGAGCTTCCTAACGGTCGCGGACTCGGTTGTCCCGAGGATCGCCACAAGCAGTCTTGCCTTCGGCAAGCATGAGCACTCGGATCGATCTTAAACGGCCCTGTGTTTACCACCCATGCTGCCAGTGATGCTATCGGTCTCCTCGCTGCTGTATATATATATATATGTATATAGATTCCCAAGGTCAAGCTGCAATCACCGAATGCACAACTGAACCGAAAGACCCCACAATGACCAACGCTCTCAAATAAGACGCACACGCAATTGAAGAAGGAGCACGCGTCAGTGCCGTAGTCGTACATGGTGTTCAGCTCCAGGCGCCCGCCAACATACGTGGCGTAATTCCTCTTCGCGGGCCGAGCAGGCTGCTACGACAGCAGACGTGCTTGCAAGACGCCGCACGTTTGATGTGCATTGGTGCCTCTCGCCCTCCATCGTGACCTGTTGATGATCGAACATTTGCGGGTGAGGTAGAAGTGAAACATTGAGGCCCCTGCTTGGAAAACAGTTGCGGTTTCATGTCGTGCGTTCGGGCGACGCGAAGCTGCGGGGGCGGGCGAGAAGAACAATCCCACTTTGACCAGGGCGAAACAAAACTCAATGCCTCCTCTCCCCCCGGTTGGCCCGCGGTGGCCCAAGGGGTATCCCGCCGGTGACCCGTGTCCCGAGGCACGGTGCCCCGCGGTGTACTGTGGTGGCTCGTGGAGGTCGATAGTGAGATCGATAGTGAGGTCGATTGAGGTATCCATTGAGTGGGACCGATAGTGAGGTCGGTCGGTAGTGAGATGAATCTTGAGATCGATAGTGAGATCGACGATCGTGAATTCGATAGCGAGACCTATTGCTAGGCACGTAGTGAAATCGATAGACAAATAGGTGGACGGATGCACCACGCTGGTGTCCCGATGGTGTCCCGGTGGCGTCCCGATGGTGTCCCGATGGTGCCCCGATGGTGCCCCGATGGTATCCCGATGGTGTTGTCTCCACGGTTTTCCGCTGGTGTCCCGATGGTATCCACATGGTGTCCCGATGGTATCCCGATGGTGTCCCGATGGTGATCCAATGGTGTCCCGGAGGTGTCCACATGGTGTCAACATGGGGCCACGATGGTGTTCCGGTGGTTACCCCTGTGGTGTCCATGGTGTCCCGATGAAATCCACATGTTGTTGCGATGGTGTCCACAGGGTGTCCCGATGGTGTCCCGATGGTGTTCCGATGGTGTCCCGATGGTGTCCACATGGTGCCCCGATGGTGTCCCGATGGTGTTTTCATGGTGCCCCGATGATGTCCCGACTGTGACCCGATGGTGTCCCGATGGTGTCCCGACGAAGTCCAGATAGTGTCCCAATGATGCAAAATATTGTGCCCTGATGGTGTCCCGATGGTGCCCCAATGGTTGTCACGATGTCCCGTGAGATCGATAGACAGACAGATAGTGGATCGATAGGTAGCGAGACCGATCGATAGTGAGATTGACGGATAGATCGCGGGACCGATTGTGATATGAAGAGTGAGACCACTTGATAATGGTAATGATAGACTAATCGGGTGACCGACGGTGAGATCAAGACTGAGGTCCACAAACAGATACTCAAACCAATAGTGAGATAGTGCGGTCGATCGTGAGACCATTAGATCGACATTGAGGCCAATAGTGATACAAACAAACAGATCGTGATATCGACAGTGAGGTCGATAATAAGGAGGCCGCTAGTGAGATCAATGAACATATAGTGAGATCGATAATGGGATCGATGTAAAGATCGACAGCGAGACCTGTAGTGAGGCCGATCATAAGATCGATAAACGCACTGTGGACAGACGGACAAGAATGGTGTCCCGATGGTGGTATTTATTTGTCCCCAGGGTGTCTCGATGGTGTCCCATCGCAGTTGTCATCAGATGGTTTCCCTCGCAACCTCCATACCACCAGGAGGGTGGTCGTATAGGTATGTTGGCGCTCTTACTTCGATTCTTCCTCCAGACCCATTGTGAATCGTTCCCCCTGGAGAAAGTCCACCTGTCTGCACAGATGGACTTCAAGGTGAGTGTGGCTTAAGTGCTGCCTTTGTCGCCAATGGTGTGCCTGATGCTGCTGTTCGTTATGCACCCCGCATTCGGGCCTACCAGACCACCAGACCAGGAAGGAAAAAAGGGCCATGGGCCGCAGGATCCACGGTCGGGACACCACCCAACACACCGAGAAACCACGAGGAGGCCACGTGCCACCGAACCGGGAGTCGAGACACCATCTGGCACCCGCGGGCAGAAGACTCCGAGGGCCGGGGAACCCACTGACCACTCCCCGCCCACGACTGGGGCACAGTTCCACGGGCCACAGGCAAACGACTCGCCATCCCAAACACGCACACTCGCGCGCGGAGGTGCAACGAGCCAGGGGCCGTCGCCCCGGACCCCTGGGCACTGCTCCGCACGCGAGGTGGCCACGGTCCACCGCGTCGAGAGTCAAGAGTCCAGCATGGACGAATGGGCCACGTATCGGGGATAGACAAAACCCCCTTTAGTAAAACGTGGTTTAGTGAAAACGACCTCGGGCCCAAACCTGGCGGGCGCAAGATTGGAAAATGACTGCCGCGGCGCCCTCCCGAGAACCAAAAATGGACAACTCACGAATCGGCGTGTCAGGGTGGGGGTTTTGTCCACCCCCCAACGCAATCAAAGTTCAAGCAGCCTACACAGGGAGCGCGACGGAGCTGCGAGCCAAATTCTGTGGGGGAGGGCGAGGTTCACTTGGCTCGGGAGCTCCCGAACGCAGTGAGCCCCGCCCTCCCCCTCAGAAGTCGTGGGGGGTAGGGGTAGGGTTCGCACGTAGCTCCCTATCAAGCGCTCAACGCAGGGAGCACGATGGCGCTGCGAGCCGAGAGGAGCCAGGCCGACAGCCCGAGCACCACCCTTAGGTCGGGCGTGTCCCGTGTCCCCCTACAGGCGGATTTTGGACGAAAAAGGAATGACAAATGCTTCGAAAAAGCTCAAACATAGCCAAAACCAGTCAAACAATCGTCCCCAGACTATTTGTTGACTACATTCGAAGTTTCCCCCCTGTTGAGGGACAGGCCCGCCTTAGCACCACCCCTTGGCGGGCAGGTCGCGAGGGAGCCACAGCAAGAGAGGGATCTCGGTGGTGCGGGCGGTGCGCGGGGCGAGCCGAGCTGGGCCGCGGCGTGCGCAGCCGCGAATATCCGGGGGGTGGGCCGAAAGATGCGGGGAGGAGGAGGAGGAGGAGGAGAGAGGAGGAGGAGGAGGAGAGGAGGGGAGGAGGAGAGGAGGGGGGGAGGAGGAGGACAGGAGGGAGGAGGAGGAGGATGAGGATGAGAGGAGGAGGAGGAGAGGAGGGAGGAGGGAGTGAGCAGGAGGAGGGAGGGGGAGGAGGATAGAGGAGGAGGAGTGAGCAGGAAGGAGGGAGGAGGGAGGAGGGGGTAGGAGGGAGGAGGGAGGAGGAGGGAGGATGGAGGATGGAGGATGGAGGAGGGAGGAGGGAGGAGGAGAAGGAGGAGGAGGAGGCGGAGGAGGAGGAAGAGGAGGAGGAGGGGCGGGCCAAACGAGGAGGATAGTCGCGAAGGGTCTTTCGACCCCCCCCCCAGCGATGGGGAGGAGCAGGAGCTGGAGGTGGCGGAAGAGGACCTGCAGAAGAATAATCACAATAATACGACAAAGGATGACCGCGGACGAGCCCGGGACATATTAGTAGCAACTGGGGCGAGGGACCGAACGAACAGAACAAGGGTACTGTTCGCGGCCATTGGGACACAAGTATAGTCGGTCCGTCCACTGTTTATCAATCCATCTCGCTAGCGGACTCACTATAGGTCTCGCTATCGATGTCACTATCGATCTCACTATCTGTTCATCGATCTCACCCTCGGCCTCACTATCAATCTCTCTATATATCGGTTCCGATATCAATCTGACTGTCGATATCATGCTCTGTTTGTCGATCTCACCATCGATCTCACAATCGATCGATCGGTCTCACGATGGACCGCACTTCGGTCTCAGAATATGTTCTTCATTGATCTCATCACTGGTAACCTGATCAATATTTCAGTCTCTATCAATCGGTCTCACTAGCCATCTCACAATCGATCACACTATCTGTCTATCGATCTCACGATGGATCGGTGTAACTATCCATCGATCTCATTGTCTACATATCCATCGAGCTGACGGGAGACTCTCGGGACAACCATCGGGGCACTATCGGGACACCATCGTGGCACTACGGGGAAACCATCGTGACACCATCGGGCCACCATCGGAAGACCATCGGGGCACCGTGGGGACACCATCGGGACACCTTCGAGACACTAACTTGACACCATCGGGACACCATCGGGACACCGACAGGACACGACGGAACACTATCAGAACATCGTCGGGACACCACGGCGGAACACCCCTGGCTACCGCCAGACAACCCGGGGGGGTAGTCTTTTGGCCCGGCGGCGCCCTGGCCAGCGCACGCAGCTTCACCTCGACCGAACGCACAACACGAGCACGAAGCCGAAACCGATCTCCTGGTAAAGGGCGTGTCCGTTTCACTGCGACCTCACCCCCCCAACCTCCAGGACCTACCTGTACAACCACCCTTCGGATGATCAGGAGGTTCGGGGGAGGGGGGGACCAACGTCTCACTCAATCGATCTCACTATCGATATCACTATCGATTCGATCTCACAATCGATCTCAGTATGAATCTCACTATCGGCCTCACTATCGATCTCGTTATCGGATTTTATGCTCGATCTCACAATCGATCTCGCTATCCCTCTCACCATCGACCTCACTAACAATATCACTATCGGTGTCACAATCGACCTCATTACATATCTCACGATCGATCTTACTGTCGGACTCATCATTGGTCTGACCGATCTCTCGATCGGTCTCACTATCGATATCTTAATCGGCCTCACTATCGATCTCGCTATCGATCTGACGAACTATCGATCTCACTACGGGACGCCGACGGGACACCGACCGACTGGACGCCGACGGGACACCCACGGGCCACCACGGGACACCACGCACGGGACAACACCAGGACACCACGGCGGGACACCACGCGGCCACCGTCCGCCACGCAACCGGGGCGGGGCGGACTTCTGTCCTCGCCGCGCCTCAGCCCAGAGGGGGGTTCATCCCTCTGGCCCGCCCACGCCACTTCGCCTCACCCGCGCGCACGAGAAGCGAACACGGGGCCAACACCGACTTCCAGGCGTGGGGCTCTCCGCTCTCCCTGTCACTGCGGCCTCATCCCCCCGCCTCCGATACGGCAGCCTTTCGGGCGATCAGGAGGCTCGGGTGGTGAACCAACGTCGCACTCGATCCATCTCAAGTGTCGATCTCTCCATCGATCTCAATGTCGATCTCAACATTGATCTCACGATCGGTCGATTTCACAATAGATCTCACCACAACCTCACGATGGGCCACCGACGGGCAACCGACGGGACTTCACTATCGATCTCACTCGACCGCTCTCACGATCGACCTCACAATCGATCTCACCATCCCTCCCAATCGCAACATCACTGCCGATCTCACTATCGATGTCACGATCGGTCTCACTATCGATGCCATCGAGCTCACCACGGGACAACATCGGAACACTGACGGGACACCGACAGAACCCCGACGGGACACCACAGGACACCACGGGGACACCCCGGCAGGACACCCCCACCCGGCCACCGCTGGACAACCAGGGGGGGGGAACGGTCTTTTGACCCAGCGGCGCCTTAGCCGGAGGAGTCATCATTCCTCTCGCCCGCTCACGCAGCTTCGCCTCGCCCGCGCGCACGGCACACGAGCACGAAGCCGAAACCGATTTCCTGGTGTGGGGTTCTAACATGATTCGCGACGGCGTCGCCATGTTTCACGGCCCGAGCCCCAGGGACGTCTAAGCTTAGGTCGGGCATGTCCCCTACAGGCAGATGTTGGAGGATATTTTGTATATATATATGGGTGATAAGGAGGTGAGGGGGGGGGAGGGACCAACGTCGCAATCGATTGATCTCATTATCGAACTCACTACCGATCTCACAATCGATCTCAATCGATAGATCTCACAATCGATCTGACTATCGATCTCACAATCAATCTCACAGTCGATCCCACAATCGATCTCACATTCGGTCTCGCTATTGCTCTCACAATCGGTATCACAATCGATCTCGCATTCGATCTGACTATCGATCTCACTATCAAACTCACTATCGATCTCATTATCGATCTCACATTCGGTCTCACGATCGATCTCACTATCGATATCACAATCGATCTCAGAATCGATCTCGCATTCGGCCTCACTATCGATCTCTCTATCGAACTCACTTTCGATCTCATTATCGATCTCACTATCGATCTCACTATCGATATCACAACCGAACTCACAATCGATCTCACATTCGGTCTCATCATCGATCTCACTATCGAAATCACTACCGATCTCATTACCGATAGTGATCTCACTACTAACTCAATCGATCGATCTCACAATCGATCTGACTAGCGATCTCACAATAGATTCCACAATCGATCTCACATTCGGCCTCACTATCGATCTCACTATCGATATCACAATCGATCTCACAATCGATATCCCATTCGGTCTCACAATCGATCTCACTATCGATCTCATTATCGATCTCACAGTCGGTATCACAATCGATCTCACAATCGATCTCACAAGCGATCTGACATTCGATCTCACGTTCGATCTCACAATCGATATCACTACCGATCTCACTATCGATCATCAAAACAAAATATCAACATCGTCATCATCATCACCATCATCATCATCATCAATATCATCACCATAATCGGGACACCGACGGGGCACCGGCGGGACACCGCGGGCCCCCGGTTGCCCGGAAGGGGGTCATTTGGTCCGTC